>CM075873.1:5003041-5603041 GCA_038021265.1 Cyprinella venusta
CGAGACTTCGACCAGCGCGCAAAAATGGAGGCTCTAGACCCTTCCAGAGCCGAGATATCGGATGTCAAAGTTTTGACCTGAAAAAAAAACATAAGGGGTAACACTGTCGTTTTTGGCCGAAATTTTGACCCCCTCCGATCTTCTTGAAACTCTGGATTCTGACAGAGGGCCACGAGACTTCGACCAGCGCGCAAAAATGGAGGCTCTAGACCCTTCCAGAGCCGAGATATCGGATGTCAAAGTTTTGACCTGAAAAAAAAACATAAGGGGTAACACTGTCGTTTTTGGCCGAAATTTTGACCCCCTCCGATCTTCTTGAAACTCTGGATTCTGACAGAGGGCCACGAGACTTCGACCAGCGCGCAAAAATGGAGGCTCTAGACCCTTCCAGAGCCGAGATATCGGATGTCAAAGTTTTGACCTGAAAAAAAAACATAAGGGGTAACACTGTCGTTTTTGGCCGAAATTTTGACCCCCTCCGATCTTCTTGAAACTCTGGATTCTGACAGAGGGCCACGAGACTTCGACCAGCGCGCAAAAATGGAGGCTCTAGACCCTTCCAGAGCCGAGATATCGGATGTCAAAGTTTTGACCTGAAAAAAAAACATAAGGGGTAACACTGTCGTTTTTGGCCGAAATTTTGACCCCCTCCGATCTTCTTGAAACTCTGGATTCTGACAGAGGGCCACGAGACTTCGACCAGCGCGCAAAAATGGAGGCTCTAGACCCTTCCAGAGCCGAGATATCGGATGTCAAAGTTTTGACCTGAAAAAAAAACATAAGGGGTAACACTGTCGTTTTTGGCCGAAATTTTGACCCCCTCCGATCTTCTTGAAACTCTGGATTCTGACAGAGGGCCACGAGACTTCGACCAGCGCGCAAAAATGGAGGCTCTAGACCCTTCCAGAGCCGAGATATCGGATGTCAAAGTTTTGACCTGAAAAAAAAACATAAGGGGTAACACTGTCGTTTTTGGCCGAAATTTTGACCCCCTCCGATCTTCTTGAAACTCTGGATTCTGACAGAGGGCCACGAGACTTCGACCAGCGCGCAAAAATGGAGGCTCTAGACCCTTCCAGAGCCGAGATATCGGATGTCAAAGTTTTGACCTGAAAAAAAAACATAAGGGGTAACACTGTCGTTTTTGGCCGAAATTTTGACCCCCTCCGATCTTCTTGAAACTCTGGATTCTGACAGAGGGCCACGAGACTTCGACCAGCGCGCAAAAATGGAGGCTCTAGACCCTTCCAGAGCCGAGATATCGGATGTCAAAGTTTTGACCTGAAAAAAAAACATAAGGGGTAACACTGTCGTTTTTGGCCGAAATTTTGACCCCCTCCGATCTTCTTGAAACTCTGGATTCTGACAGAGGGCCACGAGACTTCGACCAGCGCGCAAAAATGGAGGCTCTAGACCCTTCCAGAGCCGAGATATCGGATGTCAAAGTTTTGACCTGAAAAAAAAACATAAGGGGTAACACTGTCGTTTTTGGCCGAAATTTTGACCCCCTCCGATCTTCTTGAAACTCTGGATTCTGACAGAGGGCCACGAGACTTCGACCAGCGCGCAAAAATGGAGGCTCTAGACCCTTCCAGAGCCGAGATATCGGATGTCAAAGTTTTGACCTGAAAAAAAAACATAAGGGGTAACACTGTCGTTTTTGGCCGAAATTTTGACCCCCTCCGATCTTCTTGAAACTCTGGATTCTGACAGAGGGCCACGAGACTTCGACCAGCGCGCAAAAATGGAGGCTCTAGACCCTTCCAGAGCCGAGATATCGGATGTCAAAGTTTTGACCTGAAAAAAAAACATAAGGGGTAACACTGTCGTTTTTGGCCGAAATTTTGACCCCCTCCGATCTTCTTGAAACTCTGGATTCTGACAGAGGGCCACGAGACTTCGACCAGCGCGCAAAAATGGAGGCTCTAGACCCTTCCAGAGCCGAGATATCGGATGTCAAAGTTTTGACCTGAAAAAAAAACATAAGGGGTAACACTGTCGTTTTTGGCCGAAATTTTGACCCCCTCCGATCTTCTTGAAACTCTGGATTCTGACAGAGGGCCACGAGACTTCGACCAGCGCGCAAAAATGGAGGCTCTAGACCCTTCCAGAGCCGAGATATCGGATGTCAAAGTTTTGACCTGAAAAAAAAACATAAGGGGTAACACTGTCGTTTTTGGCCGAAATTTTGACCCCCTCCGATCTTCTTGAAACTCTGGATTCTGACAGAGGGCCACGAGACTTCGACCAGCGCGCAAAAATGGAGGCTCTAGACCCTTCCAGAGCCGAGATATCGGATGTCAAAGTTTTGACCTGAAAAAAAAACATAAGGGGTAACACTGTCGTTTTTGGCCGAAATTTTGACCCCCTCCGATCTTCTTGAAACTCTGGATTCTGACAGAGGGCCACGAGACTTCGACCAGCGCGCAAAAATGGAGGCTCTAGACCCTTCCAGAGCCGAGATATCGGATGTCAAAGTTTTGACCTGAAAAAAAAACATAAGGGGTAACACTGTCGTTTTTGGCCGAAATTTTGACCCCCTCCGATCTTCTTGAAACTCTGGATTCTGACAGAGGGCCACGAGACTTCGACCAGCGCGCAAAAATGGAGGCTCTAGACCCTTCCAGAGCCGAGATATCGGATGTCAAAGTTTTGACCTGAAAAAAAAACATAAGGGGTAACACTGTCGTTTTTGGCCGAAATTTTGACCCCCTCCGATCTTCTTGAAACTCTGGATTCTGACAGAGGGCCACGAGACTTCGACCAGCGCGCAAAAATGGAGGCTCTAGACCCTTCCAGAGCCGAGATATCGGATGTCAAAGTTTTGACCTGAAAAAAAAACATAAGGGGTAACACTGTCGTTTTTGGCCGAAATTTTGACCCCCTCCGATCTTCTTGAAACTCTGGATTCTGACAGAGGGCCACGAGACTTCGACCAGCGCGCAAAAATGGAGGCTCTAGACCCTTCCAGAGCCGAGATATCGGATGTCAAAGTTTTGACCTGAAAAAAAAACATAAGGGGTAACACTGTCGTTTTTGGCCGAAATTTTGACCCCCTCCGATCTTCTTGAAACTCTGGATTCTGACAGAGGGCCACGAGACTTCGACCAGCGCGCAAAAATGGAGGCTCTAGACCCTTCCAGAGCCGAGATATCGGATGTCAAAGTTTTGACCTGAAAAAAAAACATAAGGGGTAACACTGTCGTTTTTGGCCGAAATTTTGACCCCCTCCGATCTTCTTGAAACTCTGGATTCTGACAGAGGGCCACGAGACTTCGACCAGCGCGCAAAAATGGAGGCTCTAGACCCTTCCAGAGCCGAGATATCGGATGTCAAAGTTTTGACCTGAAAAAAAAACATAAGGGGTAACACTGTCGTTTTTGGCCGAAATTTTGACCCCCTCCGATCTTCTTGAAACTCTGGATTCTGACAGAGGGCCACGAGACTTCGACCAGCGCGCAAAAATGGAGGCTCTAGACCCTTCCAGAGCCGAGATATCGGATGTCAAAGTTTTGACCTGAAAAAAAAACATAAGGGGTAACACTGTCGTTTTTGGCCGAAATTTTGACCCCCTCCGATCTTCTTGAAACTCTGGATTCTGACAGAGGGCCACGAGACTTCGACCAGCGCGCAAAAATGGAGGCTCTAGACCCTTCCAGAGCCGAGATATCGGATGTCAAAGTTTTGACCTGAAAAAAAAACATAAGGGGTAACACTGTCGTTTTTGGCCGAAATTTTGACCCCCTCCGATCTTCTTGAAACTCTGGATTCTGACAGAGGGCCACGAGACTTCGACCAGCGCGCAAAAATGGAGGCTCTAGACCCTTCCAGAGCCGAGATATCGGATGTCAAAGTTTTGACCTGAAAAAAAAACATAAGGGGTAACACTG
This sequence comes from Cyprinella venusta, assembly GCA_038021265.1. Taxonomy (NCBI): domain Eukaryota; kingdom Metazoa; phylum Chordata; class Actinopteri; order Cypriniformes; family Leuciscidae; genus Cyprinella; species Cyprinella venusta. The sequence goes on from CM075873.1 coordinate 5,006,932, forward strand.
TCGTTTTTGGCCGAAATTTTGACCCCCTCCGATCTTCTTGAAACTCTGGATTCTGACAGAGGGCCACGAGACTTCGACCAGCGCGCAAAAATGGAGGCTCTAGACCCTTCCAGAGCCGAGATATCGGATGTCAAAGTTTTGACCTGAAAAAAAAACATAAGGGGTAACACTGTCGTTTTTGGCCGAAATTTTGACCCCCTCCGATCTTCTTGAAACTCTGGATTCTGACAGAGGGCCACGAGACTTCGACCAGCGCGCAAAAATGGAGGCTCTAGACCCTTCCAGAGCCGAGATATCGGATGTCAAAGTTTTGACCTGAAAAAAAAACATAAGGGGTAACACTGTCGTTTTTGGCCGAAATTTTGACCCCCTCCGATCTTCTTGAAACTCTGGATTCTGACAGAGGGCCACGAGACTTCGACCAGCGCGCAAAAATGGAGGCTCTAGACCCTTCCAGAGCCGAGATATCGGATGTCAAAGTTTTGACCTGAAAAAAAAACATAAGGGGTAACACTGTCGTTTTTGGCCGAAATTTTGACCCCCTCCGATCTTCTTGAAACTCTGGATTCTGACAGAGGGCCACGAGACTTCGACCAGCGCGCAAAAATGGAGGCTCTAGACCCTTCCAGAGCCGAGATATCGGATGTCAAAGTTTTGACCTGAAAAAAAAACATAAGGGGTAACACTGTCGTTTTTGGCCGAAATTTTGACCCCCTCCGATCTTCTTGAAACTCTGGATTCTGACAGAGGGCCACGAGACTTCGACCAGCGCGCAAAAATGGAGGCTCTAGACCCTTCCAGAGCCGAGATATCGGATGTCAAAGTTTTGACCTGAAAAAAAAACATAAGGGGTAACACTGTCGTTTTTGGCCGAAATTTTGACCCCCTCCGATCTTCTTGAAACTCTGGATTCTGACAGAGGGCCACGAGACTTCGACCAGCGCGCAAAAATGGAGGCTCTAGACCCTTCCAGAGCCGAGATATCGGATGTCAAAGTTTTGACCTGAAAAAAAAACATAAGGGGTAACACTGTCGTTTTTGGCCGAAATTTTGACCCCCTCCGATCTTCTTGAAACTCTGGATTCTGACAGAGGGCCACGAGACTTCGACCAGCGCGCAAAAATGGAGGCTCTAGACCCTTCCAGAGCCGAGATATCGGATGTCAAAGTTTTGACCTGAAAAAAAAACATAAGGGGTAACACTGTCGTTTTTGGCCGAAATTTTGACCCCCTCCGATCTTCTTGAAACTCTGGATTCTGACAGAGGGCCACGAGACTTCGACCAGCGCGCAAAAATGGAGGCTCTAGACCCTTCCAGAGCCGAGATATCGGATGTCAAAGTTTTGACCTGAAAAAAAAACATAAGGGGTAACACTGTCGTTTTTGGCCGAAATTTTGACCCCCTCCGATCTTCTTGAAACTCTGGATTCTGACAGAGGGCCACGAGACTTCGACCAGCGCGCAAAAATGGAGGCTCTAGACCCTTCCAGAGCCGAGATATCGGATGTCAAAGTTTTGACCTGAAAAAAAAACATAAGGGGTAACACACTGTCGTTTTTGGCCGAAATTTTGACCCCCTCCGATCTTCTTGAAACTCTGGATTCTGACAGAGGGCCACGAGACTTCGACCAGCGCGCAAAAATGGAGGCTCTAGACCCTTCCAGAGCCGAGATATCGGATGTCAAAGTTTTGACCTGAAAAAAAAAACATAAGGGGTAACACTGTCGTTTTTGGCCGAAATTTTGACCCCCTCCGATCTTCTTGAAACTCTGGATTCTGACAGAGGGCCACGAGACTTCGACCAGCGCGCAAAAATGGAGGCTCTAGACCCTTCCAGAGCCGAGATATCGGATGTCAAAGTTTTGACCTGAAAAAAAAACATAAGGGGTAACACTGTCGTTTTTGGCCGAAATTTTGACCCCCCGATCTTCTTGAAACTCTGGATTCTGACAGAGGGCCACGAGACTTCGACCAGCGCGCAAAAATGGAGGCTCTAGACCCTTCCAGAGCCGAGATATCGGATGTCAAAGTTTTGACCTGAAAAAAAAACATAAGGGGTAACACTGTCGTTTTTGGCCGAAATTTTGACCCCCTCCGATCTTCTTGAAACTCTGGATTCTGACAGAGGGCCACGAGACTTCGACCAGCGCGCAAAAATGGAGGCTCTAGACCCTTCCAGAGCCGAGATATCGGATGTCAAAGTTTTGACCTGAAAAAAAAAAACATAAGGGGTAACACTGTCGTTTTTGGCCGAAATTTTGACCCCCTCCGATCTTCTTGAAACTCTGGATTCTGACAGAGGGCCACGAGACTTCGACCAGCGTGCAAAAATGGAGGCTCTAGACCCTTCCAGAGCCGAGATATCGGATGTCAAAGTTTTGACCTGAAAAAAAAAACATAAGGGGTAACACTGTCGTTTTTGGCCGAAATTTTGACCCCCTCCGATCTTCTTGAAACTCTGGATTCTGACAGAGGGCCACGAGACTTCGACCAGCGCGCAAAAATGGAGGCTCTAGACCCTTCCAGAGCCGAGATATCGGATGTCAAAGTTTTGACCTGAAAAAAAAAAACATAAGGGGTAACACTGTCGTTTTTGGCCGAAATTTTGACCCCCTCCGATCTTCTTGAAACTCTGGATTCTGACAGAGGGCCACGAGACTTCGACCAGCGCGCAAAAATGGAGGGTCTAGACCCTTCCAGAGCCGAGATATCGGATGTCAAAGTTTTGACCTGAAAAAAAAACATAAGGGGTAACACTGTCGTTTTTGGCCGAAATTTTGACCCCCTCTGATCTTCTTGAAACTCTGGATTCTGACAGAGGGCCACGAGACTTCGACCAGCGCACAAAAATGGAGGCTCTAGACCCTTCCAGAGCCGAAATATCGGATGTCAAAGTTTTGACCTGAAAAAAATCCATAAGGGGTAACACTGTCGTTTTTGGCCGAAATTTTGACCCCCTCCGATCTTCATGAAACTCTGGATTCTGACAGAGGGCCACGAGACTTCGACCAGCGCGCAAAAATGGAGGCTCTAGACCCTTCCAGAGCCGAGATATCGGATGTCAAAGTTTTGACCTGAAAAAAAAACATAAGGGGTAACACTGTCGTTTTTGGCCGAAATTTTGACCCCCTCCGATCTTCTTGAAACTCTGGATTCTGACAGAGGGCCACGAGACTTCGACCAGCGCGCAAAAATGGAGGCTCTAGACCCTTCCAGAGCCGAGATATCGGATGTCAAAGTTTTGACCTGAAAAAAAAAATAAGGGGTAACATTGTCGTTTTTGGCCGAAATTTTGACCCCCTCCGATCTTCTTGAAACTCTGGATTCTGACAGAGGGCCACGAGACTTCGACCAGCGCGCAAAAATGGAGGCTCTAGACCCTTCCAGAGCCGAGATATCGGATGTCAAAGTTTTGACCTGAAAAAAAAAACATAAGGGGTAACACTGTCGTTTTTGGCCGAAATTTTGACCCCCTCCGATCTTCTTGAAACTCTGGATTCTGACAGAGGGCCACGAGACTTCGACCAGCGCGCAAAAATGGAGGCTCTAGACCCTTCCAGAGCCGAGATATCGGATGTCAAAGTTTTGACCTGAAAAAAAAAACATAAGGGGTAACACTGTCGTTTTTGGCCGAAATTTTGACCCCCTCCGATCTTCTTGAAACTCTGGATTCTGACAGAGGGCCACGAGACTTCGACCAGCGCGCAAAAATGGAGGGTCTAGACCCTTCCAGAGCCGAGATATCGGATGTCAAAGTTTTGACCTGAAAAAAAAAACATAAGGGGTAAAAATGTCGTTTTTGGCCGAAATTTTGACCCCCTCCGATCTTCTTGAAACTCTGGATTCTGACAGAGGGCCACGAGACTTCGAGCAGCGCGCAAAAATGGAGGCTCTAGACCCTTCCAGAGCCGAGATATCGGATGTCAAAGTTTTGACCTGAAAAAAAAAACATAAGGGGTAACACTGTCGTTTTTGGCCGAAATTTTGACCCCCTCCGATCTTCTTGAAACTCTGGATTCTGACAGAGGGCCACGAGACTTCGACCAGCGCGCAAAAATGGAGGCTCTAGACCCTTCCAGAGCCGAGATATCGGATGTCAAAGTTTTGACCTGAAAAAAAAAAACATAAGGGGTAACACTGTCATTTTTGGCCGAAATTTTGACCCCCTCCGATCTTCTTGAAACTCTGGATTCTGACAGAGGGCCACGAGACTTCGACCAGCGCGCAAAAATGGAGGCTCTAGACCCTTCCAGAGCCGAGATATCGGATGTCAAAGTTTTGACCTGAAAAAAAAACATAAGGGGTAACACTGTCGTTTTTGGCCGAAATTTTGACCCCCTCCGATCTTCTTGAAACTCTGGATTCTGACAGAGGGCCACGAGACTTCGACCAGCGCGCAAAAATGGAGGCTCTAGACCCTTCCAGAGCCGAGATATCGGATGTCAAAGTTTTGACCTGAAAAAAAAACATAAGGGGTAACACTGTCGTTTTTGGCCGAAATTTTGACCCCCTCCGATCTTCTTGAAACTCTGGATTCTGACAGAGGGCCACGAGACTTCGACCAGCGCGCAAAAATGGAGGCTCTAGACCCTTCCAGAGCCGAGATATCGGATGTCAAAGTTTTGACCTGAAAAAAAAACATAAGGGGTAACACTGTCGTTTTTGGCCGAAATTTTGACCCCCTCCGATCTTCTTGAAACTCTGGATTCTGACAGAGGGCCACGAGACTTCGACCAGCGCGCAAAAATGGAGGCTCTAGACCCTTCCAGAGCCGAGATATCGGATGTCAAAGTTTTGACCTGAAAAAAAAAAAACATAAGGGGTAACACTTTCGTTTTTGGCCGAAATTTTGACCCCCTCCGATCTTCTTGAAACTCTGGATTCTGACAGAGGGCCACAAGACTTCGACCAGCGCGCAAAAATGGAGGCTCTAGACCCTTCCAGAGCCGAGATATCGGATGTCAAAGTTTTGACCTGAAAAAAAACATAAGGGGTAACACTGTCATTTTTGGCCGAAATTTTGACCCGCTCCGATCTTCTTGAAACTCTGGATTCTGACAGAGGGCCACGAGACTTCGACCAGCGCGCAAAAATGGAGGCTCTAGACCCTTCCAGAGCCGAGATATCGGATGTCAAAGTTTTGACCTGAAAAAAAAAAACATAAGGGGTAACACTGTCGTTTTTGGCCGAAATTTTGACCCCCTCCGATTTTCTTGAAACTCTGGATTCTGACAGAGGGCCACGAGACTTCGACCAGCGCGCAAAAATGGAGGCTCTAGACCCTTCCAGAGCCGAGATATCGGATGTCAAAGTTTTGACCTGAAAAAAAAACATAAGGGGTAACACTGTCGTTTTTGGCCGAAATTTTGACCCCCTCCGATCTTCTTGAAACTCTGGATTCTGACAGAGGGCCACGAGACTTCGACCAGCGCGCAAAAATGGAGGCTCTAGACCCTTCCAGAGCCGAGATATCGGATGTCAAAGTTTTGACCTGAAAAAAAAAACATAAGGGGTAACACTGTCGTTTTTGGCCGAAATTTTGACCACCTCCAATCTTCTTGAAACTCTGGATTCTGACAGAGGGCCACGAGACTTCGACCAGCGTGCAAAAATGGAGGCTCTAGACCCTTCCAGAGCCGAGATATCGGATGTCAAAGTTTTGACCTGAAAAAAAAAACATAAGGGGTAACACTGTCGTTTTTGGCCGAAATTTTGACCCCCTCCGATCTTCTTGAAACTCTGGATTCTGACAGAGGGCCACGAGACTTCGACCAGCGCGCAAAAATGGAGGCTCTAGACCCTTCCAGAGCCGAGATATCGGATGTCAAAGTTTTGACCTGAAAAAAAAAACATAAGGGGTAACACTGTCGTTTTTGGCCGAAATTTTGACCCCCTCCGATCTTCTTGAAACTCTGGATTCTGACAGAGGGCCACGAGACTTCGACCAGCGCGCAAAAATGGAGGCTCTAGACCCTTCCAGAGCCGAGATATCGGATGTCTAAGTTTTGACCCTAAAAAAAAAAAAACATAAGGGGTAACACTGTCGTTTTTGGCCGAAATTTTGACCCCCTCCGATCTTATTGAAACTCTGGATTCTGACAGAGGGCCACGAGACTTCGACCAGCGCGCAAAAATGGAGGCTCTAGACCCTTCCAGAACCGAGATATCGGATGTCAAAGTTTTGACCTGAAAAAAAAAACATAAGGGGTAACACTGTCGTTTTTGGCCGAAATTTTGACCCCCTCCGATCTTCTTGAAACTCTGGATTCTGACAGAGGGCCACGAGACTTCGACCAGCGCGCAAAAATGGAGGCTCTAGACCCTTCCAGAGCCGATATATCGGATGTCAAAGTTTTGACCTGAAAAAAAAACATAAGGGGTAACACTGTCATTTTTGGCCGAAATTTTGACCCCCTCCGATCTTCTTGAAACTCTGGATTCTGACAGAGGGCCACGAGACTTCGACCAGCGCGCAAAAATGGAGGCTCTAGACCCTTCCAGAGCCGAGATATCAGATGTCAAAGTTTTGACCTGAAAAAAAAACATAAGGGGTAACACTGTCGTTTTTGGCCGAAATTTTGACCCCCTCCGATCTTCTTGAAACTCTGGATTCTGACAGAGGGCCACGAGACTTCGACCAGCGCGCAAAAATGGAGGATCTAGACCCTTCCAGAGCCGAGATATCGGATGTCAAAGTTTTGACCTGAAAAAAAAAACATAAGGGGTAACACTGTCGTTTTTGGCCGAAATTTTGACCCCCTCCGATCTTCTTGAAACTCTGGATTCTGACAGAGGGCCACGAGACTTCGACCAGCGCGCAAAAATGGAGGCTCTAGACCCTTCCAGAGCCGAGATATCGGATGTCAAAGTTTTGACCTGAAAAAAAAAACATAAGGGGTAACACTGTCGTTTTTGGCCGAAATTTTGACCCCCTCCGATCTTCTTGAAACTCTGGATTCTGACAGAGGGCCACGAGACTTCGACCAGCGCGCAAAAATGGAGGCTCTAGACCCTTCCAGAGCCGAGATATCGGATGTCAAAGTTTTGACCTGAAAAAAAAAACATGAGGGGTAACACTGTCGTTTTTGGCCGAAATTTTGACCCCCTCCGATCTTCTTGAAACTCTGGATTCTGACAGAGGGCCACGAGACTTCGACCAGCGCGCAAAAATGGAGGCTCTAGACCCTTCCAGAGCCGAGATATCGGATGTCAAAGTTTTGACCTGAAAAAAAAACATAAGGGGTAACACTGTCGTTTTTGGCCGAAATTTTGACCCCCTCCGATCTTCTTGAAACTCTGGATTCTGACAGAGGGCCACGAGACTTCGACCAGCGCGCAAAAATGGAGGCTCTAGACCCTTCCAGAGCCGAGATATCGGATGTCAAAGTTTTGACCTGAAAAAAAAAAACATAAGGGGTAACACTGTCGTTTTTGGCCGAAATTTTGACCCCCTCCGATCTTCTTGAAACTCTGGATTCTGACAGAGGGCCACGAGACTTTGACCAGCGTGCAAAAATGGAGGCTCTAGACCCTTCCAGAGCCGAGATATCGGATGTCAAAGTTTTGACCTGAAAAAAAAAACATAAGGGGTAACACTGTCGTTTTTGGCCGAAATTTTGACCCCCTCCGATCTTCTTGAAACTCTGGATTCTGACAGAGGGCCACGAGACTTCGACCAGCGCGCAAAAATGGAGGCTCTAGACCCTTCCAGAGCCGAGATATCGGATGTCAAAGTTTTGACCTGAAAAAAAAACATAAGGGGTAACACTGTCGTTTTTGGCCGAAATTTTGACCCCCTCCGATCTTCTTGAAACTCTGGATTCTGACAGAGGGCCACGAGACTTCGACCAGCGCGCAAAAATGGAGGCTCTAGACCCTTCAAGAGCCGAGATATCGAAGGTCAAAATTTGGACCTGAAAAAAAAAACCATAAGGGGTAACACTGTCGTTTTTTTTTTTTTGGCCGAAATTTTGACCCCCTCCGATCTTCTTGAAACTCTGGATTCTGACAGAGGGCCACGAGACTTCGACCAGCGCGCAAAAATGGAGGCTCTAGACCCTTCCAGAGCCGAGATATCGAAGGTCAAAATTTGGACCTGAAAAAAAAAAACATAAGGGGTAACACTGTCATTTTGTTTTTGGCCGAAATTTTGACCCCCTCCGATCTTCTTGAAACTCTGGATTCTGACAGAGGGCCACGAGACTTCGACCAGCGCGCAAAAATGGAGGCTCTAGACCCTTCCAGAGCCGAGATATCGAAGGTCAAAATTTGGACCTGAAAAAAAAAACATAAGGGGTAACACTGTCATTTTTGGCCGAAATTTTGACCCCCTCCGATCTTCTTGAAACTCTGGATTCTGACAGAGGGCCACGAGACTTCGACCAGCGCGCAAAAATGGAGGCTCTAGACCCTTCCAGAGCCGAGATATCGGATGTCAAAGTTTTGACCTGAAAAAAAAAAAACATAAGGGGTAACACTTTCGTTTTTGGCCGAAATTTTGACCCCCTCCGATCTTCTTGAAACTCTGGATTCTGACAGAGGGCCACAAGACTTCGACCAGCGCGCAAAAATGGAGGCTCTAGACCCTTCCAGAGCCGAGATATCGGATGTCAAAGTTTTGACCTGAAAAAAAAAACATGAGGGGTAACACTGTCGTTTTTGGCCGAAATTTTGACCCCCTCCGATCTTCTTGAAACTCTGGATTCTGACAGAGGGCCACGAGACTTCGACCAGCGCGCAAAAATGGAGGCTCTAGACCCTTCCAGAGCCGAGATATCGGATGTCAAAGTTTTGACCTGAAAAAAAAACATAAGGGGTAACACTGTCGTTTTTGGCCGAAATTTTGACCCCCTCCGATCTTCTTGAAACTCTGGATTCTGACAGAGGGCCACGAGACTTCGACCAGCGCGCAAAAATGGAGGCTCTAGACCCTTCCAGAGCCGAGATATCGGATGTCAAAGTTTTGACCTGAAAAAAAAAAACATAAGGGGTAACACTGTCGTTTTTGGCCGAAATTTTGACCCCCTCCGATCTTCTTGAAACTCTGGATTCTGACAGAGGGCCACGAGACTTCGACCAGCGTGCAAAAATGGAGGCTCTAGACCCTTCCAGAGCCGAGATATCGGATGTCAAAGTTTTGACCTGAAAAAAAAAACATAAGGGGTAACACTGTCGTTTTTGGCCGAAATTTTGACCCCCTCCGATCTTCTTGAAACTCTGGATTCTGACAGAGGGCCACGAGACTTCGACCAGCGCGCAAAAATGGAGGCTCTAGACCCTTCCAGAGCCGAGATATCGGATGTCAAAGTTTTGACCTGAAAAAAAAACATAAGGGGTAACACTGTCGTTTTTGGCCGAAATTTTGACCCCCTCCGATCTTCTTGAAACTCTGGATTCTGACAGAGGGCCACGAGACTTCGACCAGCGCGCAAAAATGGAGGCTCTAGACCCTTCAAGAGCCGAGATATCGAAGGTCAAAATTTGGACCTGAAAAAAAAAACCATAAGGGGTAACACTGTCGTTTTTTTTTTTTTGGCCGAAATTTTGACCCCCTCCGATCTTCTTGAAACTCTGGATTCTGACAGAGGGCCACGAGACTTCGACCAGCGCGCAAAAATGGAGGCTCTAGACCCTTCCAGAGCCGAGATATCGAAGGTCAAAATTTGGACCTGAAAAAAAAAAACATAAGGGGTAACACTGTCATTTTGTTTTTGGCCGAAATTTTGACCCCCTCCGATCTTCTTGAAACTCTGGATTCTGACAGAGGGCCACGAGACTTCGACCAGCGCGCAAAAATGGAGGCTCTAGACCCTTCCAGAGCCGAGATATCGAAGGTCAAAATTTGGACCTGAAAAAAAAAACATAAGGGGTAACACTGTCATTTTTTTTTTGGCCGAAATTTTGACCCCCTCCGATCTTCTTGAAACTCTGGATTCTGACAGAGGGCCACGAGACTTCGACCAGCGCGCAAAAATGGAGGCTCTAGACCCTTCCAGAGCCGAGATATCGAAGGTCAAAATTTGGACCTGAAAAAAAAACATAAGGGGTAACACTGTCATTTTTTTTTTGGCCGAAATTTTGACCCCCTCCGATCTTCTTGAAACTCTGGATTCTGACAGAGGGCCATGAGACTTCGACCAGTGCGCAAAAATGGAGGCTCTAGACCCTTCCAGAGCCGAGATATCGAAGGTCAAAATTTGGACCTGAAAAAAAAACATAAGGGGTAACACTGTCATTTTTTTTTTTTTGGCCGAAATTTTGACCCCCTCCGATCTTCTTGAAACTCTGGATTTTGACAGAGGGCCACGAGACTTCGACCAGCGCGCAAAAATGGAGGCTCTAGACCCTTCCAGAGCCGAGATATCGAAGGTCAAAATTTGGACCTGAAAAAAAACATAAGGGGTAACACTGTCATTTTTTTTTTGGCCGCAATTTTGACCCCCTCCAATCTTCTTGAAACTCTGGATTCTGACAGAGGGCCACGAGACTTCGACCAGCGCGCAAAAATGGAGGCTCTAGACCCTTCCAGAGCCGAGATATCGAAGGTCAAAATTTGGACCTGAAAAAAAACCATAAGGGGTAACACTGTCATTTTTTTTTTTGGCCGAAATTTTGACCCCCTCCGATCTTCTTGAAACTCTGGATTCTGACAGAGGGCCACGAGACTTCGACCAGCGTGCAAAAATGGAGGCTCTAGACCCTTCCAGAGCCGAGATATCGGATGTCAAAGTTTTGACCTGAAAAAAAAACATAAGGGGTAACACTGTCGTTTTTGGCCGAAATTTTGACCCCCTCCGATCTTCTTGAAACTCTGGATTCTGACAGAGGGCCACGAGACTTCGACCAGCGCGCAAAAATGGAGGCTCTAGACCCTTCCAGAGCTAAGATATCGAAACTCAAAATTTCGACCCGAAAAAAACCCCGACAGTGTTACCCCTTACGTTTTTTTTTTTTTTGGGCGAAAAATTAAGTTTCCCCAATCTTCTCAAAACTCTGGATTCTGATAGAGGGCCATGAGACTTAGACCTGAGTGCAAAAATGGAGGCTCTAGACCCTTCCAGAGCTGAGATATCTTATTTTTATGTTTTATTAAAAAAATTAACTACATTAAAATATCATTCCAATAAGGTCTTAGAGCTAAAACCTAGATGAAGTGACTTTGCTGTCTTATTTTAGAATGCTCTAAATTACAGTTTTTCCCATTCATTTCTATGGGTGACCATTTTTGACCCAAATACAAGATTAAGGAGGTTTTTTTTTTCACCCAATTAACATTGTAGAATTGAGTCAAAAAAAAAAAAAAGAAAAAAAAAAAAAAGTGTGTTCAGGAGGCAAACTTAGGAAAAGTAGCCAAGTCTTGTACCGCTCAGATCAAGGGAAGTTTTTTTTTTTTTTTTTTTTTTTAAATCAATCAAAACTATTTTTCCCACATTTGTCCAGAATATGGTTTTAGGGTTAAACTGAAGAGGGTGCCTAGCAGAAATCACTCGACTCCACTTTAACAATATATAATTTATTTACATCCATTTTAGATTCAATTACTATACATACCTTTTCTGAAATTTCATAGAGAGAGATATATACATAAGGCCAAGTAAATACTTGAAAGCACTTAGAAACGAATTTCCGAAATTCTACCCACAAATCCATATTGTCCAAAAAGTACAGGAAACCTTCTGTAGAAGAGGGTTTCCCATTACCACAAAATCATCGACGACAATTTACATCGACAAGAAAAAATGAAACGGAACTTTACCAAAAGAAAAATAATAATAGAAAAGAATTGTACAATTGCATAAGCGCTGTGGCATGTAATAAATACAGCATTCTGACTTGCAGAAAGGCAAGGAACATTGAATTAAGAAATCGAATTGAAGAACATTCACAGGTACACAATTCTACGTTTCTCAGTTCAAAAAGAAACTCAGTGGAAAGAAATAGCACACACACACACACACACACACACACATTCATTTACACAGAAAAAGCTATGAATGAGGCTGACAAAATGTACAGTCATGAAAAGAGATCGGTGGTTCTTTTAGTGAATATCACGGCATCTGCTTTATTCAGTGTTAGTAGAGGACTTCTGCTTTGTGAATGCTGGAATGATTTTTATGTCAGTGAGAAGTATCGACATCAATGAGAAACTCATTTTGTTGCGCACTCTGTAAAGGATGCTTAGAAATGCGCAACATGTCCGTTCAACTGAACTTTTTGTAAACCTGAGCGTTAGGAATCTGACCATTTTTACACCAAATCCTTGTCTAAATAATCTGACAGAAGTATAATTTTCCATATTTTCTCATGACGTAGAGTTCATAGGAATCTAAGAATCGATTACCCATAAACCAACAGCCTCAGGATGAAACAAAACAGCGGTGAACAAACTCATGGCGAAAACAGTCTAAACCTCAAACACTGCAGAAAGAATGAACTCAGTGCTATATAACCAATGAACGGTAGGCAAACACTTCACAGGTTATACTTTGACAAATGTTACGTCAGTTGTCTTGTCTTTTTTGGCATGTTATTAAAATATCATTTACAATTACTTTACAAAGTGCTGTATTAAATATTTAAATTGTTTTACCAGTGAAATGCTCAAAAATGAAAAGTTAGCATGAGATCTCGAAAGAAAAATAGATAAGTGTGTTGAATATAGGAATGTATGGAAGATTGTTTCCGCCACTGAATAAAAAAAAAAAATTTGAAAAAAATAATTGCGACTTTTTATCTCACAATTGTGAGGTATGACGTCAGAATTTTGAGAAATAAAGTCAGAATTGCGAGATATTCTCGCAATTGCATGTTATAAAGTCAGAATTGCGAGATATAAAGTCAGAATTGCGTGATATAAAGTCGCAATTCTGAGAAAAAAAGAGAAGTGCAACTTTTTCTCTCACAATTCTGACTTTTTTTCTCACAATTGCAAGTTTACATCTCGCAAATCTGACTTTATTGACTAAATTTTATGATGTAAACTCGCAATTGTGAGAAATAAAGTCAGAATTGTGAGATAAAAAGTCGCAATTACCTTTTTTATTTTCCATTCTGTGATGGAAACAAGCTTCCATAGGATGTTACTTGTGCTCGAAAAAACAAACAAAAAACAAAAAAACAAAAAAAAAAAAACACAGTCGGCATAGATATGAAAGAAATGCCCCAGATGGCTCATACACTTTGGTTGCGCAGAGATGCGTCATATGAAAAGTACTTATATACAAGACTTTCATAGATTTAAAAAAAAAGAGAGAGAGAAATAGCTGACTGGTTAATTGATTTACAAAAAACCACCAAGGGAAAACATGAAACAAAAACCCATAATTTGCACAATATGGCATTTAACTTGAGTTATGTTAGCTGAGTGAAACAGGCCTTGTTCTGGAGAGAATGTGCCGGGCTTCTCCAATTGTCTCTTCAGACGTGGCCGTCATTACTGCTCAAGAAGAAAGCCGACAATTTGTGATCCAGAGTTTCTCACAAATCCTCCATTTGGAATGAAATACTCACATTCAAAAATAATAATAATAATCGGACAATCTTCAAACTGTGTAATGCACATTCATGGCGCCAAACGCGGGGCTGAGACGTGTTGCCGTTCGACGGGAATTTAGAAAAGCAAGAGTGTTCTTGGATGGAACATTTGCTTTTTAGGGGTTGATGAAAATATTCTTTCTCCTACGAATAAGAATTAGCCCGGAAGCCAAAATGGCTTTCAGAGAAACATAGACTCATTAAATATGAAGGAGAATTGCAAATGAAACATTTGGTTAGTATTGCATTTTTCTGTTTATAAAAGAAGAAAACCTTTTCAACTGGGAACTTTTGTTCTTCCTCCTTTATAAACGACGAATATAAATTCAAAAGATTCCATCATTCTAGACTTGAAGGGCTTTCATTGACATGAAAAATGCTTTGCAGACGATCTGATCTCAAAAGTCTGTTGGAAACGACAACAAACGTTAACTTTTTCAAAACCGTTATGAACGTTTGAGGTCCCTGATCACCCATCCCGGATGTCTTTTCTTCAGCAGCTAAACATCCACAGCATCCTGTGCTTTTTACGGATTATCCACCCGGATTGGAACATGTATATCGTTTCATTGAGGTGAATTTTGGGCTTTATGGCTTCATGAAGTCGAACAGACATGTTATAAGTGCACATGGGCAGAGGAACAAGTGATGGCTCTTACCAAAAACGTTTCGCTTTGTTGATGTTTTTGACCTGAAATTTAGCAAACGCTCAATTTTTAAATGCTTTGTGAGGTAAGAAACGAGTCGGCCAAAGGAAATTGTCTTCGATATGTGTGCTTGCATATTGCTAAATGGTACACATTTACAAAATGCATGTCACAAATCTGAACAAGTCCGCAAAATATTCACCTTGCCTACATTTTCCACTTGATATCTTTCAAAACGATTCGTTTTAGTTCCCAGTCTGATATCAATATATCAATCTGCCTAACACAAATATGGTTAGAAAGTACATATTGGTCAGTGATTGAGGGCAGGACCAGAATCATAGAATCTGGGAGTTTCTTTACACCATTATTTTCAAAACAAATGGATTTTTGTTCTGAGAAAGGGGCATTTGTCTCAGTCACAGTACATCTAAAAAGCCCTGCCAGGTTCCTCCAGAGCCTGGTCTTGTTTTGTTTTTATTTTATGTTATTATTATTTTTTTTTTCATTTGATTCCCTATTCACTGGGGAAGTGGCCTCATATAGTTGGGTAAACCCTGTTCTTTGATTTGTTTCTCATCTCGGGTGGGGCGGGCAGAGGGTCGCGTCCTTCCCCCCACCCCATCACTCAGAGACGGCTGCTCTGCTCCAGTTTTCATGTGTCAGCACTCCCCGTCTGATACCAGGAATATCATGGCCTCCTGCTTACCAATCTCAGCCATCACAGCGGCGAGCTGATTGAGATTTCCGCTGTGGAAGTGTTGGGTCTCCCATAAGTCCAGAATCACTGAGGTGGGGCTCACTTTAGATGCAAGAAAACTCATGTGCCTGGGGAGGGAAAACAGAGCAAAGGAAATGTCAGAATCTTACTGCATTGTGGACAGACAGAGCGATAGGTGTTGTATAAAATACGTTGCAGTTCATTTTCGACTTCCATGTGCACGATATTATTTTTATATAATTTACATACAAGTCTAACATAGCATTACATTTAAAGGGATAGCTCACTTTGAAATTCATTTTTGATATGTTTTAGCATACCTCAAGCGCATCCAAGATGTAGTTGTCTTTGTTTCCGCAGTAGTGTCAATTTTGATATTTTTTGGTCAAACCGTTCTTGTCTGTCAGTCATATAATGGAGGTCAATGGTCACCACTTCAAAGAGCATGCACAGAGAAGTCCAAATTAAACATGATTTAATGACTCGTAAATGTAAATACACATTGATGGCCTAAGACACGAAACGAGCGGTTTGTGTGAGAAAATGAGCAGTACTTATATCGTTTTTACCTCTTGTAACCACAGCCACAAAGATCACTTGGACGTGGCTGTGGGATAGATAAAAACGATATGAATACTGTTCATTTTCTCACACAAACTCCTCGTTTTGTGTCTTAGTCAATGTGTACTTACATTTACATTTAAATCATGTTTAATTTGGACTTCTCTGTGCATGCTCTTTGAGGTGGTGACCATAGACCTGCATTATATGACTGACAGTCAAGAACGGTTTGACCTAAAAATATCAAAATTGAAAATACTGTGGAAACAAAGACACCTACATCTTGGATGCCCTTGAGGTAAGCCAAAACACACCAAACATTAATTTCAAAGTGAACTATCTCTTTAAGCATTTAGCATACTTCTTCAAAATTAGTTTGAGACCAAACAATAATTGGGGGAAAAGGTAACACTTCACAATAAGGTTCCATTAGTTAAAATTGTTAATTGCATTAGTTAACATGACCTAACAATTAAAATTCTTCTAAAGCAGTAATTAATATCGGTTATTGTTAATTTCAACATTTAATAATACATTATTAAATTCAAATGTATCTGGTAATATTATTCTATAGACTTCAGGCATGTTGAACAATTGCATTTATATTCACTAATTTTAACAGATTAATAAACACTACAACAAATGTATTGCTCATAGTTAATTCATGTTAGTTCATGCATAAAAACACCTGAGCAAAACAAATCAATAAATATTAATATTATTTAAACTGTAAAGTAAGCAGGATATCATTTGTTGTATTAAACTGAATATCCAAATTAAACGCACACAATGAAAAACATTGTTATTAATAGGCTGTGCATTCTAAACTGTAACTCTGTAACTCTATGTTCTATCCCCATCACTAAACCTACCCTTCACAGAAAACTTTCCACACTTTCACATTTTCAAAAAACAAAACAAAACAAAACAAAAAAAACATCACTTAGTATGATTTATGAAGAGTTTTCCTCACGGAGTCCTTTTGTCAAAACCCGAAACACACACACTATAAATAATTATATGACCTGGACATTTCTTTGTGAGATTCACTCAGCCTTCTGTTTTTCCTTTATAACGAGATATAATAGAAACTAAATTAGAAATGCAATGCTAATCAGGATTTCAGGAGAGTCAAAAAGAGTTATTATTCCCTGAGATAACACAAAAACCTTCTCTTGCGTTGTAAACTAATATATCAACCTCACTGTCACTCCATTCTCCGTGCGAGAGTAGAACGTCTATGTGCACTGGTCCAGGAAGACACATTAGCTGGACATAGCAATTCCACAGAGGAACATAAAACAATATTTTCCTCCTCTTCTCCATTCCGATATACTAAACCCATGAGCGAACGCTCGGTTCATCAGAACACATGCTTTGTTAACTCCTGAACTGAAGCAGCCCAGCATTTTCATTTGATGAATTATCCTCAGTGAGTCTCAGTCCTCTAAAAGGGTAAAACCCAGGTTGCATGTGACCTTTTCCATTGACCAGGCTGAACCTTTCGGATCAAAGCTAATCAATAAGAACAAAGCAACCCCTTTTTGCAGCGTATTAGATGTTGCGAGATGCATCTCCCGAAGGAAGCTGGAGTGGGTTGTTCGATCTAACGGCCTTTTTCTGGACCTCAAATGCCTGGGGCTTTAAGTGTTGTTTTCTGTACGCGGTCTGTTCTCAGCGAGAAAAGGTTTACAGTCGGGGGGTTGTATTCACTAGTAGTGATGCTTTCAAGTCCTGAAACATTTTCTGAAGACAGGGTCTTGAGCAAATCAACAACATTACGAACATTTCCACCTGCGTGGATTCCGCGCTTTTCCTTAACTAAGTAAATGAAAATTGATCGCTTTGGGCTAGTGTGCTAATTAAACACACCCCACAACACTTCAAATTGTAATTAATTGGAGCAAGTAAACATTATTGGACAAATGAAGTCTGCCCATTATGTTCCATTACCTGGAGGAAGTTCAATTGGACACTAATTAAATCACAGCCTTGCAATTTCCCGTGAATCCTCCGATTTTGCTAAACAGGATCCATTCCCGATCTTAGAGATGCTAAGAGGTCCTACGAGTACCTGTCAAGCTTCAGTCTCTGGGCCAGTAGTCTCCAGTCCGCTCCGTTGGGACAGGGGGTGTCCAGACTGCTGCAGATCTTCTGTCGGATAAGGTAAGGGATCTGGAATGCGCTCGGACCAGCCAGGGCAGGGGTGGAGTTGTCCATTAACAGGAAATCAGAGTCCAGTGGTCTGATGTCCTGGAGTCAAGAACAGTTTAACCTCTTTCTAACTGTACAGGGATTTTTATCTGAAGATGCCTACTAAAACTTTTTTGTCGTTGTGGAGAGCGGAGTGTAATGAGTGTGCATGGTTCTATAGCAACGACAGCCATGGGAAAATCGCTACGAATTTTACTATTAATAATAGATAAGCTATTGTGCATTATAAATGTCAGGAATGTATCTTTATTGACTCATTCTTTTTATAGAGATGATTTAAATGCTGAAATATGAGGTTTATCTTTTTATAAAACCTTTTTTGTGTTAACCTCTTTTAAGTTCAGTAGGTAAGATAAAAGACACTCCTTTAAAACAAATCTTTAATGTTATTAACTTGGTGAATTGATTTCACTTAGTATTAGGCTTTTTGAACAAGATTCTGTGTATGTGATCATTTTGGTCACTATATTATCTAATAATTGTCAATGATCAACTAAAATCAACTTTAATTATGTATTTTTACAGTAGCTCGAAGGGGGTCTCGCCCTGGGTGTAATTCAAAGTAGAACCGCCACTGGATATATGGTCTTTTACAGGAGAATCGTTTCATAAAATCAGACAGTTATTGAACTGAGAGGTTTAAAAAGGTGTTTGAGACATGGTTAAAATATGCATGTGTGTAGACTACAGCTCAAGATTACACTTTATTTGAATGTTCCTCTTTATACATTTATATTATATTATATTTTTTCATTTAGCTGACAATTTTATCCAAAGAGACTTACAATTGCTTTATATGTCAGAGGTCGCACAACTCTGGAGCAACTAGGGGTTAAGTGTCTTGCTCAAAAACACATTGGTGTCTCACAGTGGATTTGAACCCGGGTCTCTCACACCAAAGGCATGTGTCTTATCCACTGCGCCATCACCACCCCATACATTCATTTATCCATTCTCTTGACTAAACGATAGGTTGCGCCTACAAGTCAACTAACTACTTGGCTCCTCAGTTCCCTGGTTTGCAATGAAAGTTTATTTCATCTCCAAAAGCCAAATCAAAACTTTATGAAAAAAATGTTGTTGTTTTTTTAAATATGAGGGAATAACAAAACATTAAGGTATACATCTGACAAAATGTTTTTGCAAAACGTTTGAGCTAGCTTTTGGAGAACGATTAAATTGTTGGCGTCCACATAATACAGCGCCAATTAATTTTTCAAAAAATCACAATACATCTCATATAGCAGCTTTATAGTGTGGTAATAGTACAGTCTGTACTGCTATTATATCACTGTTACCTTTGAGATGTTGAAGTCCAGTGAGAAGCTCTGCCCCTCTCCTTCGACCTGCCACACACACAGCGTGCAGGTGAGATCACAGGTGTTCAGGCTCTGTCTCTCCAGTGTGAAGGTGCAGTGCAGGGTCCGCTGAGACCCGCTCCAGATGTGGTAGAATGGGATCTCCTAAAGGGGGGGGAAAAAAGCATATTGTTCAAAATAACTTATGCGTTCTGAAATCTACTCTTAGTATCGTCAAAACTGTCAAAATAATTTAAAAAAGCATTTTGATTATTTTGCTCAAATTATGTTTAAAATTGTGTTTTAGAGTACTCTTCTCTCTCTGTCTCTTTTTCTGTCTGTCTGTCTGCTCTTTGAATACATGAGAGGTACATATCAGATGAAACAACAGCCATTCCAAGGCACTCACATGGTTAGGCAAAAAAGCCTTTAATAAACTGGCCAAATCATTCAAATTTGCATGCACATGCATCGTTGCTGACGATATATATATATATATATATATATATATATAAAAGCTAAAAAAATATTTATTTATACAACATATATACTATATATGTATTTATTTATACAACATATATACAATATTTATATATATTTTATTTTAATTATTTTTCCCCCCAAAAAATAAACAGACGATATAAAACCAGCAGTTATAGAGCTTCAAATGATGAAATTAAAATGAATAGCTTATTATGCAATGCTTCATTTCAGTGCCGTAGTAAGATACCATTCGATTTTCCGAACACAAGTATGGAAAAGTTGCCTGATTTTGGCAACCTTTGGCAAACTTTGCATCTGACATTATTAAACTTACAAGAACAATTCTGTCACTCGGTAGATAATACACAGCTTCCGTTTCATTAAAAGTTCTGCACTCGCAAACAATAGATTCAGCTGAATTTGACGGTCAGTAAAAGACAGACAAAAGAAAAAAGCACCTGGTGATTTATGATGCGGTGGCTGCCGGTGTGAGTCTATGAAAGCTTTTCTAAATCTATTGTAGTCGACATTTTCAAACAGAGCAGAAAACATTGTTTTGTTTTTTTTGTCTCTGACAACGTCCTTAAAAGTGAATTGTTCACAACAGGGGATTTGGATTTAATTTAGGAACGAGCACAATTTAGTAGATAGAGCAGATATCCATAGTCAAATAAAATAAGAACATGTATTAAAACAATACATTGCCTGTCAAATAAAGCACATTCAGAGCGTCTGGTTTAACTAAACATCTAGCTTTATAATACGCTCTTTGTCTCATATTGTCTTATTAATAGTGCAGAGCGACACAAAAACAAAGATAAGCACATGCTATTTAAGACTGCACATCAATCATGAACCAATCAAACAGCAGATCAATAAAAGCCAGTGTTATCAGAGAATATGCAGTACCTCAGTTTATTCTAATGGGGGAGCTGTTACACAGACTGAAACGTGCGTGGAGAAAGCAAGCCGAGCAAAGCACTCGTATAAAAAAATAGGGGATGCTCAGGTGAGAAAATGTTTCCTCTATGCACATTTGTGCTGTAACACTGTTAGCTGGCATCTTTAAATCCTCGGAGGAGCTTTTTACGCCAAGATTCCTCCAGAATCCAGAGACGCTCCTCCGAGGCCCATGCATACATGGATCCAGGAAGAGGAAACACAAGACAAATCAGGTGCTGCAGCCTTGAGCATTTACATATTGGTCTATATTTAATTTCCTCCACTGGGAAAGAGTCCTGAGATGGGCAGACTGTTGAGGAAGACATACGAGAAGACTGCACCGCTCTCGATCCTTCTTTACCCAGGAAGCCGTTAACTCGTAGCCAAGGCCGTGCATGTTATTAAGAGCAGACGTTCTAAGGTCCCTGCTCGCCAATTCACCCTTTAATGGGCTTCTTTAGCATCCCCGCACGTTCAGAAATACTCTAATGAGGCGAAACCAAAGAAATTTCCAATTACAGCAATCCGGAGGACATACCAGATCACACACACTGTTAGAAAGCTCAGAGCGGCCACAGAGCACACAAGCCCTTACAATTTCCCCCCAAGAAAAATAACTTGGCTAACTAACTCTAACTCACTCACTTAAGTTTGAAAAGACAGCAGAGAACAAAAAAACAAACAATAACAGTTGCAGTGCGTGTTAAAGATGCAAACAGATACAAATAGAGGGAAAACTTTGCTCATAATGCCAGAACAATTAGGGTGGTTGCTACATGGTTTCTTAAATGTTCTGCATGGATGTAGGTTGCTAAGTCTAGGAATGATTGATTCTTCAATATGTATGCAATTTATTTGCCTATTTATCGTGTTCAAGGCATTTTCTTTTATATTTAATATTTAATTTATATTTGAGGTTATGGGTTTTGATAAAACCCCAACCCCAAGTAGGAGCGATAACAATAAATACACTCAACGCCATCAAAAATCTTCTCAAAAATGAAAATTCTGTCGTCATTTACTCACCCTCATGTCGTTCAAAATCCATAAGTCCTTCGAAACACAAATTAAAATATTTTTAAAGATAACTGAAAGGTTTCTGTCCCTCCAATAAAGTCCAGGTACACCTGGTCTTAAGATGTTTTTTGGTCGATAAGATCACAAGTAGACGAGGGAAACACATTCCTGTTTACAACTGGTGCTTTACTCTCTTTTTTTTCCACTTTCGACCCACTTTCGATTTCTTCAAGGGAGGGTCTATAGGCGAGTAAATGTATGGGCTTTTTTCATCTAATGGACGAAATAAGCTTGTGCAATTTACAAATGAACATGACTGGAGACGAAGGAAAAACATACAGAGCAGCAGCTTTCCCCAAACGGCATGAGTGTGTATTACAAATCAGAAATGGCTAGAGAACATTGTGCTTGGTAAGTTTTTCGTCTTCAAATTTGGGTCAACAGCCGACAAATTTTAAATCCTGTCTGGCTATAGAGCGCTTTAGGTCAGTAGGCGGAGACGTCTACACTATGACAGCAATCCAGTCAAATGTTTTCGACTCTTGAAGTGGTTGAAAGTGGGCAAGCGCAAAACGTTTTAGACCCTGTTTACACCTGTATTTAGCGTCGCCCACTTGTGATCCGATCAACCACAACACATCCAATACCAGGTGTAAACAGGACCCTTTTTAGTTCTATGTTTTGATTGTACCTGGACTTCCGAATGGACAGAGAGAAACCTATCAGGTTTCATTAAATATATCTTTATTTGCATTTTGCACATTGACCAAAGTCTTTGAGTAATCGATAACAGATTTTAGAAACCCACCTGATAGCCGGCGAGTAGTTTGCTCCTCCAGTGCGCCTGTGGCATGTCGTGAATCGAGAGGCGGAGGTTGTGGTAGCTGTCTTTGAAGAGCAGGACGTGAGGCTCGTCAATCAGTCGACCTCCCAGCTGTCTTTCCATCTGCATCACCTCCTGTGGAGCAACACGGCACAGTCGTCAGGCTACGGCCCTCATAACCCCGTTACTTTCCCACTACGCTCCTTTAATGTCATGCCAAGGTCAAGGCAACTCTGGCAAATGCACTACTGCAGTAATGAAGGTCTGGGCTGAGCAATTCGTCAAGCGCTCATTGTTCGTGCATCAAAGATTCGCTTAATTTCATTTCTGCGGCTGTGCCAGGAGAAATTTGTACTCGCACGTCTAATGTTTTCGTCTCGGCGGGGTTGGTACGGCAAGGCCATTTGTTGCCATCAGAATAGCCATCTGGAATTAGGTAATAATATCCGCGCACATCCTGGCTGATCTATCAATTCTTTTTCAGGGCACATCTCTCATGCTAAAACCGTGCGCAGAGCAGAGGTCTCCGAAAGCCGAAAGACTCCCATCAAAGACCTCCGCTTGCACAGAGGAACCGCAGCTCGTACAATATGATGAATTGGGCGCCTAGGTTAGAGGACTGGCAGACCTTCCCAATCAGGATAGTGATCTTTCATAACACTCATACTTGCTAACAAAACAGCACAAATGGAAGGACTAAAGGAAAGCGAAACAGGTGAAGTGTTCCTGAGACGCGAGCTGCGGTGCCTATAAAAGAAAGGTACTTGAACGAACAGACAACAAATGAAGGAGAGAGATGGGGGGGGGGGGTGAGGTAATTACCATATGTTTGATTCTTTTCTGTGTGAATGTGGATGCACACGAATTGTGTTTGAGAGCGCTTCTAATTAAGATGGAGAATCTCAGTGATTTTTATCTGCACATGAACGATTCAATTTTCTGCACTCTTTAACAAGTATCGGCAGGCCCAGTTTCAATTAAAATTGAATAGAACCTGTTAATTATTCATTTGCAATACTTGCTGTACAAGTAGCATATTATCTGCTTACTATCTATCTATCTATCAGATTTCACTCACCTTGTTGAGTTTGTCACAATTCTGCCTTAGAATTTGTCCAGAACAAAGTATCTTTATGATTTTAGTTAGCTAAAACTAAAAATTCTAGACACAAGCAAGTGCAAACCACTATTTTATCTTTTACAGAACACAAGTGGTTTCATGGGAGACAATGAAAGTAGTTTAAACCATTTTTATTATTAGAGCCAGAAAGTTAAGCTACAGTCTCTTTCGATAAGCAAAGTAAAGATAAAGACGTCGTCATCTCTCATGGTTAATCGGCCCAGCCGCAGAGGTGGATTTTAACCGAAAAGGTTAGAGGTCAATGCTTATCTCATTCCATTAGGTCGGTCAATGGCCCTAAGTGCACTAGAATCTGAAGAGGAATCTCCTTCACGACAAAAGACACTTTATTTAGACTACAAGCATCTAATTTTATGTTCTATCTTAAAAAAAAAAAAAAAAACAATCACTCCATGGGCAGAAATTAGCATTGCAAATTGCCACTTGCAGACTTTGATCCTGATTCTGACCTATCAGCACATCTACTGTCGCTGCCTCGTACTGGGAGACATAGAAGAGCTTGCCAATTATCCCATTATGAAGAACTAAGAGCATGCATACCAATGCAGACACAGTCCAGCCTGTCCACCCTACGTATATTAACAAGGCCAGCTCAAAATGATGAGCAGAAACATGTCAGTCTTGGCCCGCCGCTGCCGCATCCCAGCCAAGAACTGAGCTTGCCATTTGTGTGTTTGCTTTCAACATATGTCTCAGGCTGAGGGAATACTGGCCTTGTTTACACCCCATTGTCTTGATAATAAATTGTCACAGAATTCCATTAAAACAATCAAAAAATTCTTTCTGTCATTGCAAAAAGCACTTGACTGCATAGACCACACATAATGTAAGCAGACCCTTCTAAAAACATACCTCAGAAACAAGAATACACCATAGATCCTGTATTTGTACCACAATCTGTACTTTTTCGGCTTTAAAAATAGCAAAAATAACTGTATCTATGTTATATATTTCTATTAGATGTGTACTTACATTATCCCGACAGTTTCAACCAACTTTCAAATACGGAGAAATTTATAGTTTAATTCGAAGACACGGGACGTTTCTTTATTTCCGTTTCGTCGTCCGTCTATGGCGTCATATAACCTTTGACTCCACTATTTTCTCTAACTTCCTTGCGGAACCCGGCGAAACCACCAAACACAAAGGGGAACACTGGACTACCGCCAAGAAAGCATAGAAAATGACGAAGAAAAAAAGTAAGACGTATTTTTATGCGTGTAAATCACGTGCCCGCTCACGAGCGCTCACTCAGACGAGATGCACTGTCCCCGGTGCTGCGCGCGCATATAGCGCTGCCCGTTCCGGTCGTCTCATTCAAATCAGCCAACTGTTGCTGTTAGCGAGCCGCGCAGGAGAAGTATGACACAGGTAAACATTGGGGTTGCATTTAAAGCTTCTTGACAAGCTAAATCTACAGAGAGATGCCGTATATCCGTATATTTTGTAAAAAACGATCATGTCATGTCATGAGCTGAGCTGGTTGTCATTGACAGCGACAACAACTCCCGCGAGCCCACGCTCTTTCCTGACGTCATCAAAGTACGTCTTTGTTATTATGTGAAATGAGTGACCCCTGGTGGCCAAAAAAATTACATATTGTCCGTTTAAAGGTATAGCGGAGGATCTTTCCGAAATTTAGAGAAGACCCGCCCTCTCCAATTTTTTTTAAAAAATGCAAATGCACCAACACAACACTCTTGCTCCCGAGACGCCTTGCACAATTATGTTGCAAATTATAAACTAACTCAAAAACATTCATAAAAAAGACAACATGTCAAATGCCCTTCCGTGTTTTATTTACTTATTATACTGATCGATTGAGTGACCAAGGACTCCAGACATGATATGTGCAACCCTGTATCACACGAAATACTTTCTGAGGAAACTATTTTGCAAATCGCAATTATGTTACATGGCAACATATGAGCAGGGCTATTACGTCCTTGACATAATATGTCTCATTGTTAATGCGTAGGTATTAATACGTTATTTTTATACATAGTTGCATATGGAGAAGTAGCTTGTTGCGTTTGTGTAATAATAAACACACACGGTTTTAGAATATGAACACATGAACACACACGGTTTTAGAATATTTTAGCGCGATACCATTTACCATTTGGTCAAAAGGCTACTTTAGACAAATTGAGATGTTTACCGTGTCTATGCGGTGCATGACTTGTGCCAGGGCTAGCATTGCTAAGTCGCTTGCATTAACTTTTACTAGTGATTTTAAATGGATTTCTCCAAACAGCATGACAAACTTTACCTGTCTAGTAGAATTGCGACTGCGGCATCAGTGAGAAGCCCAACCTGTGCTTTTAGTGCACGCCAGCGTGTGATATTCACCCAAAATCACTCTGGTCTTGTTTCTATATTCTGCGACCTTTCTCTTCTTATCATACACTTCGTTTACATTTTTTCTCTTTCGACCCTCAGTCATTTTCAAAGGAATGGCTGAAACCGTAACGCCGACATAAAACACCAGAAATTGAAAACTACATAGAGATGAGCACGTACGACGGCCTTACGTAAACATATCACCAGAATGATTGACACTTAGGTGGATCAATAGACTACCCACCCGGAAAAAGAAAATCCTCCGCTATACCTTTAAGTACTGTAAAAAGGTGGTGAAAAAAGTCATTCAGATAAGACACAAGAACATAAATTATTTGAAGGTTGACTTTTTTGTATTAATAATGAACTTTATCACAATATGCTATTTCTTTTAGTAGATCAAGACCGATATATCGGCAGACCAATATTATCGACCGATATAAGGCATTTTCCAAACTATTGGTATCGGCAGTTATAATGGCCGATAAATGAATATTTCAAAAATAAAAAAAAAACAGACGAAACACGCTTGAACCATGTCATGAGTGTTGGAGTTGTATAGTTTGTCCACCAGAGGGCACTCTACACCGTTCCTGTTGGCAACACTCGTTGAGTTGGGCACGACACATACATTGCTTGAATAACAATTAAAAGAACATCCCCATCAGTTCTCTTAACTCAAATAAGCATGACAAAATTTGTGACTATCATGTCCAGTTTAAAATAAATAAATAAATAAAATATCGGCCGATATATCGGAATATCGGGTTTTTAAAACTCAAAAATATTTGTATTGGTATCGGCCTTCAAAATCCTTTATCGGTCTGGCTCTATCTTTTAGAAGGATCTGTATGTATATATACACAAAAATAATTACGAAATTTTTTTGTTGATACTAAACTGACTAAATGGATTTATTTTCTTTCCTGGGTCACCAATATAGCCAGAAAAGACAAGTGTTTTCCTTATACATAAGGGCAGGACATTCCTTTTTGGTCACCATAGTAGTTTTTAGTAAAGAGACTTTTAAAGTGAAGTTTTCATGGATGAAGAAAAGATGGTGTTGACTTAGCCATATAAAAAAAATACTTCACTAATATTTTTTTGACAGTGACTTTAGACGAAGAAAAAAAAAGTAGGACGAAGACCACCCTCTGACTTTTTCTTGCTTCCTAGAAAACTGAGAGCCGGAACAAGAAAGGGTGAAAAAGAGTGCGAGGGAGCCATATAATACAAAAAAAGGAATGGAGAGGAGACAGAGGCAGCTTAACACTGGTGTCTTCGGGTCAGAAGAGTGGTAAGCTTTAGAGAGACAGATAACAGGATTACGGGAAGCATGGTCACAGTCCTCACGAGCCCACAAACCCTTCATCCTCGCAGGCCTGGACAGCTCCTGTGGTGTGCTGAGCCGGGCTCTGACGGACTAGTGCTGCACTCCATTTGGGAATACAAGAGACTCTTATATAGTTTATCTCCCCTCGCCGTCTTTGACAGAAGGAGGTTAGATGTTCAGCCACAACTCACATTTTACAAACGCTCCTCCGCCAAACACACAAACAGAACATTTAAAAGCAATTCGGGGAAAAGGGCAATGTGTTTACAAAGTTAACGGTAACCCAAACTTCCATTAAGATAAATCACTTAATGCAACTCTCAGAAGACTGAACCAACAGTGGTCAAAAGTTCAATTTGTATTTTTTTGTTTTTTTTTTTGGCTAGTGTGCTTTGGATAGTTACTAAGACGTTGCTCTACGGTTGCTAGGATGAGTTGCTGTTGCTATGCTGTTCTGGGTTTTTGCTAGAATGTTGCAATGGTGATTTGTGTGGCTGAAAAGGTGAAAGTACGGTTAAAAAATACGTTACTGTACATATGTAAGTTTACCCTTTACAGGTTTGTACGGGTCGTTGCTGATACGGGTCGTTATGAGCAATAGTAATGATGCTAGAAGTAAATCTATCACAGAGCTATTAAAATAAAAAGATATTAAACATGAATGCCAAGTGTGGTCTATCCATTTTGTCCCCATTGGCTTGCCAGTAATAGGGTACAAGAAATAACCATCATACCATATAAAATTAAAATGAGCATGCCATAAATTAACAACCACTGAGACAAGTTTGTTACGCAACATCTTAAATCAGTGAACTAAATAAAAAGGCTTTGATATTAATGACAGTATAGATCCGTTGTAAATGTAATAGAAGATTTCTTTCATCCTTTAACAACTTAATCTCAACCGTCTAAATATAATAGCTTAACAAAGTGACTGTCATTGACTAATTTCAGCCTGGTGTCTTCCACGTCTTCTCAGCCGTGAGAAAACAGACCTTGCACTTTTTGAGCTGATGAGCAAGTCAGAAAACTCAGAACCGAGATCTGAGTGATGGAGGGAAACATTTCACAGATGTAAATCATCCAGACATATGTCTGGGTTTTCTCCAGCTGGTGATGAGGTTATTTTTCTCTCTTTCCCTCTCCCACCCAACACCTCAAACATTTCCTCCCTTGCCTCCTCACTCTGATTAAAAACGAAAAATGCGAGCTGCTTTCCAAACTAGCATGAGGAACGAATTTGACAAATCAGAGCAACAGTAAGTAACACAGAGGCTTTCTTTCGTCGTCTCCTCTCGCATTGTCAAGTAATGAAGCCAACCGTCTTGTTAAATGTTACGGCAGTGATCAAAGCCGTGCACCGTTTTTGGTTTCTCCCCTGTAGCACGAACGCAAGCACATTATGCCCAGACGAAAGGTCAAAGATGAGAACGGTTACCCTCCCTCTCTCTCTATTTGTTTCTAGCCCAGTCAGCAGATAGAAAACACCAGACGTGGCTCCTCAGACATTTGGCTACTTGTCTGGAAGGTCTGGGGGGAGAAGGGAATATCACACAGGTCTTGATTAAATGTGAACAACATTTGGAAAGAGGCATCAAAGGTCATTGCTCATCCA
Source organism: Cyprinella venusta (assembly GCA_038021265.1). Classification (NCBI taxonomy): domain Eukaryota; kingdom Metazoa; phylum Chordata; class Actinopteri; order Cypriniformes; family Leuciscidae; genus Cyprinella; species Cyprinella venusta. Next base: position 5,035,605 of record CM075873.1, read on the forward strand.
TCTCTGAAACGAGAGGATATTTTACAATCCACTGCCTGGTGACAAGCCAGATAAACCAGTGAACCCAAAAACGTTCCTCTGCTGGTGCTTCAAACTTGCTTCAGAACATGATGCTATAATCTGGATCTTTATGCTCTTTCTGCAGTGGTTGCAAACACTGCCAATGGTGATTTGTTGAAAGGTCAAGTCCTATGGTGGCATAATAGGTCAGGTTTACAGTTGGAGGTCAATAACTAACCACATTAAAGGAGTAGTTCACTTTTTTTTAAAAACTTGCTGATAATACCCACCCCTATGTCATCCAAGATGTCCATGTCTGTCTTTCTTCAGTCGAAAAGAAATGAAGGTAACATTCCAAGATTTTTCTCCATATAATGCACTTCAATGGGAACCAAACAGTTCAAGGTCCAAAAGACAGTTTCAGTGCAAACTGCACTGTTCAAAGGGCTTTAAATGATTCCAGACGATGAATAAGGGTCTTATCAAGCGAAACGATCGCTCATTTAATAAATAAATAACAAAGTTTAAGTGTTATAAGCTCAAATGCTCGCCTTGCTCTGTTCTGTGATGCACGTTCACGACTCTCCTGTTCGAACTCGTTCATCAAAATGACTCGAACAAAGATTTGTTCATTTTGATGCGATCATTTCACTTAATCTTCCTTTAAAGGAAGTGTCTCTAACAGGCCCTGTAGCAGAGCTTTAGGAAGGTTATGACATGTCCAGCTTTAGTAAAGCCAACAGTAGAGGCACTTCTGTAACCAACCGTTGTACATTAAATATTTATCTAATTGGCCCCATAAGACTCACAAACATATTGAACGCATCTCTGCTGAAATGTCACTGACTCCCAAATGTCATACTTGTGATTAAAGACAATGACATTATTTTAATGTGGTTTAATTGGGAGATTAAAGATTGATGTTGATTTAGGCACAAGCAAAACTCATGACTGAGAAAGAATGAATGAACAGAAAAGTGTTAGAGAAAGGAAAAGTATTTGTTGCTCAATGGAAGTGTGACAACCATCGAAAATAGCGGTATCTTATTCATTGGTGGCAGTTTTGTGTTGTCTCTTGTTTGGATTTAGGGAGTATAGTTTATTTTAGGGTATCTTCGGATACTGAAGATTTTCTTCTTTTTCTTTTTAGTACTGGTTTATGAGTTTAGAGTGTTATGTTTCGATCATTTCTTTTATTTGATTTCCGCCCACTTCGCTTCTTCTTTTTCCCTGCCTGGGTATCTTTTTGTTCTTTGCAAGTTGTTTTGGTTTATGTATTTTCCCACGATATTATTGTAAATAAACACTTGCCCATTTAGAGCTTTCGTCCCATTCTCTTGCATTGACATTGGTCCTAAGTCAAACTCCGACAGTTAATGTTATTCCCTATACCCCTTAATAACTGCAGGGTACATAACAGTGACGCATTACTGTGTTTCAAAAGTAATGTAGTAGCCCAGCGGCAATCAAAATGCAATTAATATTCACCCAAGATGACGGTGGAGAAAGAGACTCACACACACACACACACACACACACAACAATTTATCTTTGTCATGAACAACTCTTCTAATACTATGCTAATTCCGAAATCCTCTTCTGTTATCAGCAACGATTAGCATAATAATTCCATCACAATAAATCAGTCTCACATCTTTGAAGGAAAGTCAATCATGGACTCAGATGTAGTTCTCAGGGGGTGAAGCACCTGTTAGACCACAAACATACTCTACTACATGCAACTTCACAAATGCTTGGCCAATGCATTGCAAGATTGCAAACACACTGATTGACATGCTTTCTTTCAGCAACGTGGTGAACGAAAAAAGTAATAAAAACAGTTGATGTGAAAGAGAAAACTGTCCGTAGACTTTTTACTAGGGCTGTCAAACGATTAATCGCGATTAATCGCATCCAAAATAAAACTTTGTTTAGACATAATATATGTGAGTGCACTGTGTAGAATTATTTTGTATATATATATATATATATATATATATATAAATACACACACATGCATGTATATTTAAGAAAAAAATATTTATATATAATATAAAGTATATATAAATCTATATACAGTATATACATGAAAACATTTCTTAAATATATACAAGCAAGTGTGTGTATTTATATATATATATATCAAATAATTATACACAGTGCACCCACATATATTATGTACACAAACTTTTATTTTGAATGTGATTAATCGCGATTAGTCATTTGACAGCCCTACTGTACTTTTTAAGCTAAATTTTATGCTTGTTTAAACATTTTAAAATAAAATGACACGAAACTGCTGATCCAGAAAGACTTTCTGCATATTTGTTCCCAAACTTTTTAACCCACGATTTTTGTCTTGAACCTTGTTAGTGATTACTGTATGAGGAGTTTAAGAAATAATTTTGTTGTGATTTGCCTACAACAGTATGCAAGAAACATATCTAGCCAATTAAACATATAAAAGCAGAGTAAAACAAGAAAAATGGTTTGACATTAATTCATTTAGCAAAGTAAAGACACTTGGTTCAAGAGTGCTGCAATTACAGTAGAAAATGGTTCAGTAGTGCTGCAATTACAGTACACACTACAGGCATTTTTACTCAATTTAAAAATCGATATGTCAAGGTTTAGCATGAAGCGTTTGCATTCAGAAGCGTTTGCATGGCCTTAGGAACAAAAATCAGCTCTCTTTTCATACTGACAAAGATCAGCACACAGTCCAATCGTCTCTCTGCTAAACCACCCTGCAAAAAAAAAAAAAAAAAAAAAAAAAAAAACCCTGTCCTACTAGGATACTGTGGCTTACCACAACGGTCTGTGCATTTGAGGGCAGTGAAAATGCAAATGGGTGGGGGGGATTCATGGAAAGCAGCTCTACATGACTGAATCTGTCCACGTATGAAAGTTCCCCTGGAGCGGCCCACTCCTGATCAAAGGCAAGGTTAGTATGAAAGGAGGTCATGGGTTGACAAAGCATCTATATTAGCAGCTCAACACCCTGGCTATGGATAGAAGCATATCACACAACCACACCTGCAATCATTAAACAACAGCAACTGGTGTGAAATAAAAAAACAAAACAAAAAAAACAAATAAAAAGGTTTTTTTTTGTGTGTGTTTGGGTGGAGGACAATAAATCACCACTTCAACACTTCACTTTAAAATGACAGAACAGTCAGCGTTCTCACGAACCCTTCGGAGAGGATCGGAGAGGAGGTGCTCACATCCATCATAGGCTGGAGCACTTCTCGTCTCTGCATGGCTAAGAGCTCATTTTAAACAAACTGGGCAAATTCCTGGCATCTCTTTCCCCTGTCGGCCCACCCTACCGGGGCCCAGCGGGCAGCTTTGGGTAAGGCAGGTCATTCTTTCTGGCAGGCTCTCAGAGACTGGAGTGGGCAGAGCAGGGAACGGGCCCTCTTACTTTGACAGTGAGAGCCGAGCGGAGCTCAGGGGCCACGGCCAGAGTGTCTCTCCTTTTCATTTGCTAATTAAGCATGCAAATGAAATCTTAACAGTCTGCTCAGACGTGCTCCTCGAGGGAGGCTGCTTTGGCATTAGCTCTTGATTATTCCTGATCTGTTAGGAGGGGAGCATGAAAGAAAGAAAAAAGAAGAACAATTGAAAGCGCTGATGGAATGAAAAATAAATATGGATATTTTTATACTACTGCATATATCTGCAAAAAAAATCTGCAAAATGTTAATTATTTTAAGAAAATACTGTAAGAGGGATCATGAGCAGTTAAACTGCCCAACGTTCTTCAGGAAAAATCCTCAGGCAAATTCTTTGGGTTTTCAGCATCTTTTGCATAACTGAACGTTTTCCAGAGATCCATCCTTTCACTCTGAGGGCAACTGAGAGACTCATTACAAAAGGTTCAAACATTCACTGGTGCTCCAGAAGAAAACACGACGCATTTAGAACCAGAGTGCTTTAACCTCTTGAATTTTGAAGATCGTACTCGATTTGTACTTGATTGTACTTGATTTGTCTTCTAGTATCTTCTGTAACTTCCAAAAGGCAGAACTAAATGGAAAAAATTTGATCTTTTGTACACATGCACATGATCCTTTGTGCACCCCCCCTTTGTCTTATGGACTATATATCTATATTTTCTATTTCAATATTATCTATATTATCTATATCTGTATCTTATTCAGGACAGTACTAATTTATATATATATATATATATATATATATATATATATATATATATATATATATATATATATGTCATGCTCTTTAGACCCTTATTTATCATCTGGTGTCGTCCCTTTGAAGCTGCACTTAAACTCTCATTTGGACCTTGAACCGTTTGGTTCCCAATGAAGTCCATTATATGGAGAAAATCCTGGAATGTTTTCATCAAAAACCTTCATTTCTTTTCGACTGAAAAAAGAAAGACATGGACATTTTGGATGACATGGGGGTGAGTAAATTATCAGCAAAAGTTTTTTTTTTTTTTTAAAGTGAACTACTCCTTTAAAGCCTTACTTTCCAGTTAGACTAAAGTGTCCTCTCCTTGAGAGAAAGAACATATTTTGATATTTTGAGAATACTCTCCTGTTAAAAGTTAGAGCCTGGCCAAATCCAACCCCGAAGAAGCTGTGTGTCAGACTTTTTGGTTACAGGTAAAGGAACAACTGCATTATTTAAGATTGACTGACTTGTTCTGGTGCCCAGCAACTCAAATTTGCGACCTGGAAGGTCACGACGTGCCTAACTTCATGGTCTTTGTGTCACTTAATAGATGGAGACATGCTTCAGTCTATTTGTATATGTGGGGAAAATTACTGTTTATCTATTTCTTAGCCAATCAGAAACTGCAACCTGAAGCAAGGGCGTAGCTTAGACCTTAGTGTAGGGCAAAATTGCTGTGATCTTTGTAACTATAAGCAGGGTGGCCCACAAACTCCTTGTGAGCATTGAAGCTTACTTCTGCTGATGAAACTACAAACTATCTTCAATAATAAAAAAAAATCTTCAATGTTTTATAATTCTCACTCAGAGTCTTCATTCATCGTATCTCATACAGTCTTTGACTGTAAATCCCCTTACACTATACAATTGGCATAATTACAAGTACATTTAGAATTTACCTTTAGTAAGTCCTGTGTGTCATCCATGCAGTAGACGCGGATGTTGTACTCCAGCGTGGAGCAGTAGGCGGGACCAAACAGCAGCAGTTTTAGGCGTTTAGCGGCAGCCATGCTGAGGGACTCCCCGACCAGAGCAAAGCGGCCCAGCTGCTCAGTGAACACCCGGCACGTCTCCGCCTCCAGTTGGCAGTAGTACGGATCTGACACCACTTCCTCACCGAGCTGAAGTACATCCTGAGGAGCCAATGAGAAAATGACAGGGATCAGAGGGGAGGGCAGAGAGCAAATGTGTCAGCGAAGTTATTGGAGAGATGGCCAACTCCTGCCCTGAGGATGTTCGGTGTCAGATTGTAGATCCAATGAAGTGACTTGGGGTGAGAGGAAACTGAAAGCTCTGCATAATGAACTGTGTTCTGTCCTCTAATGAGACACTAATAGCAGGAGTTCATCCTGGATCTTCACACATGGTAGTGCCTACTAAGAGATCAGAGCTTCCCTTTCTATTCCTTACAAGCAGGGGGAAGAAAAAATGTACAGCTCAGATTCTCATGTGAGGGAAAAAAGTTAAAGGAGCAATTAATAAAAAAAGGATTCATCACATTAATCAATCCTCAAAAACAGCACGATTTATTCCTGGTTCAATTTATTTTAAGATAAATGTTAAATCACTTTACCAAAGCCAAAACCAATCCTACTTAAAGTGATAGTTCACTTTGAAATTAATTTTTGATATGTTTTAGCTTACCTCAGGGGCGGGTATCCAAGATGTAGGTGTCTTTGTTTCCACAGTATTTTCAATTTTGATATTTTTAGGTCAAACTGTTCTTGTCTATCAGTCATATAATGCAGATCTATGGTCACCACCTCAAAGAGCATGCACAGAAAAGTCCAAATTAAAAATGATTTAATGACTCGTAAATGTCACTACACGTTGATGGCCTAAGACACGAAACGAGCGGTTTGTGAGAAAACGAACAGTATTTATATCGTTTTTACCTCTTGGGCGCTTAGGCACGGGCGCTTCGGTCTCTGCAAGCAATGAAAGCGCCGGAAGTGATCTCTTGTGCGGTTGCGAAAAAAAAAATGTCTGTTGATATATCAAAATCGTCTTCCATTAAATTCCTGTATTTCTAAATATGTTTAGATCTTCACAGTGAAGGATAACACTTCTGAAATCTCTGTGTGAACAATGAGCGACGTAAACGCGCGAGAGATCACTTCCGGGCCTTTCCGGCGCGCTTCGCCCTCAGAGTACTTAGACGTGGCTGAGGTTACAAGAGGTAAAAACGATATAAATACTGTTAAGTTTTCTCACACAAACCGCTCGTTTCGTGTCTTAGGCCATCAATGTGTACATACAATTACGAGTCATTAAGTCATGTTTAATTTGGACTTCTCTGTGCATGCTCTTTGAGGTGAGGTGGCATTATATGACTGACAGACAAGAACGGTTTGACCTAAAAAGATCAAAATAGAAACTACTGTGGAAACAAAGACACCTACATCTTGGATGCCCTTGATGTAAGCTAAAACACACCAAAAATGAATTTCAAAGTGAACTATCCCTTTAATTTTGCACCCCATTGTTGTGTGTTAATCAGCTAGCGACTGACAGTTTGAGGTGCTTCTCTACAAATAACCAGCAGAATCAACAAATTAACAGGTTGCCATGTGCAATATGGAGCTCGTCAAGGCATGGCAAGATAATTCCTTTAATTGGATGTTCGAATCCCGACTGACATTAGAGATGTCTTTAAGTGTGCCTTCGATGTATTAAAATCGCAAGAAAAGGCATTCTTGTCAGAAAACGTGACTCTAGCAAAGGCCAACACTATTGTGGAGGTAACATTCTGCTTTCCTCACAGTCTCCGGTCAGATACAATCACATAATGGCTCCCCAGAGTGGCTTTAATTAGAGAAAAGGCAAGTGGGATATGTGGCGACAGAACCTTCTGCAAAGATTCCTCACACACCGTCTCTCTCTTTTTCTCTCACTCACACCATTATCTAATCAAATACAGAGAGGCGGCCCTACTGTCCTGCACTTCGGGATCCGGGCCAGGAAATTACATCAGGCAATCAATAAAATAAACCACTATCTTCATCAGTGAAATTAGTATTGGCACAAGCCGTTTTCTATTTGACCACAACGAAGTCAATTTTTTTTCCCTATTATAATTATAATTTTTTTTTTCAAATGACTCAAAAAAAAAAAATCATCCTGCGGTTCGATAACGACACAGACTATATTTCATTCTCTTCTGCTCGCGTTTTGCTGATCTGTGTCCTCTGGAGAAATTAATTGCTACGAGTCTGTCTGCCAAGGCTCCTTCCAGGACAAACTTCCCTGTGTTTTTTTTCCCTCTTTTGTCTGCTGTACCTGGCCAAGAACGGCGACCTGCCGCCGATGGGCTATATTTGGGGCAGGGGATGATTAAAAGTGCTGCTCTACCCTCTGTCTAAGACAGGCCTATTCATTCTACTGCCGCCCCATTGCTGCCACACCAAGGAGCCTGAATAATTTATGCACAGTATCAAACATGAAAGAAGACCTTCACTCTCTTCCTCCGCCCTTCCTTCCTGGGTTCCTCCTCTTCCATGTCTCCGTGCCTGATGTAACTCGCAACGACCCGGCGCGGTTCAGTGCAGATTTGGAAAAGCCATCAGGCATAATGAAGGACTCACCCCGGCTTAGTTTAAAGGTGGGTGCTGATGGCCATGGGATGGAATGAGGTGGAGATCCATACAATTAAATGGAGATTAAATGCGAAGGTATGAGAGCTAGGTGAAATGAGGAGTACGCTGATGGAGACACTTCAGGGCTTTATTGTCTGAGAGGCCATTTGAAATGATTATGACGATACAGCCCATTTGCCTCCATAAGATATTCAATTCAGTAGCGGGATGATGAGAGAGAAAGAGATGGGAAAGGGCAAGAAAGGTGAACGTAAAGCACGAGTTCCTCCTACATACAGTTCAACACTATGACGGAAGCTGACGGAATTCGTTCCTGTAACTTCACATGGTGTTGGTTTCACGGGAGAAAATTTGAAGGGGTGTGCATAAGACTGACAGGACACCTTCATAACCATGACATATGTCGTGAATATGAAGAAGGGTTTATGTATGTTTTTGTGTCATTCGCTCAATAATGATGTTTTGAATGCAAATATGACATTGTTTAAGATGTCTTTGTTATGACACCTTGACATACACCATAACCTGTCATAACATGTCTTGTCATGAGAACTTGACATTAAATTAAGTTAAACTGTCATGTGGTTGGCTTTGACATTGGCTGTCATGAGACATTATAACTGTCATGTATATTTTTCGTGACCTCAACTACAGTGGTACACATTGAATTTGTCATTAAAAGGTTATGGCTTCATGGCAGCCAATGTCAAAACCAACCACCTGACAGTTTAATGTAATGTTAACCAATAAAGCTAGGTGGTTTCTTAAGTTTGATAACGAATCTGCTATGTCATGTTTATGACAGGTTGTGTTGTCTTAGTAATGTCAACATCTCAAACAATGTCATATTTGCATTAAAAATGTCATAACTGAGTGAATGACACTGCATAAACATGCATAAAACTTCCTTCATATTCATTACATGTCATGATTATGAAGGTGTCGTGTCAGTCTTATGCACACCCCTTCAAGTAAAGTGTCACCAAAAATTCTATGAAAGCGGGTAAATCTGCACAAACGTAATTTTCAGCACCCACTGCATATCAAAATAAATGAAACTATATTTTGCATAAAGTTGTTTTATTCCCAAGTACACTTTCTTTCCCAAACCACAAAACTCAATAGTCTACTGTATAGAAAAAAGTCATTAATGCAATGCAAAATAAATGTGTGAATATTTATACATTAAGAGATCGATTAATTGTATTGATTTTTTAACATGTTAATCTAAATTGAATCATTTAACGAATTAATTAAATTATAAATGGATATAATTACGTAAGAATTGTGAGATTTTTCTCACATTGTGGAAATAGCAATACGATTTTTCCTGTTATTTGGGTGTGAAAAATTACCCGGACATTTCTACACAAGGAAAACCTGCATCCTTTCAGTTATCATTGCATATCTTTACCACTAAAGCTAAACATGAATGCAAACAAACACTGACCTCCCACGTTCCCTCATATGACTGCTTCTTGAGACGGATGGCCCAGTTCTCCAGGCACGCATCAGAGCAATGGTCCATACTGAGGATGACCGGCCGGGTGAGCACCACACCGGGCGGTCCGCAGCTCACCACGGGGCTCAGCAATGTCTGACACCCAGCCAGGGGCAATCTGGAGGGAGGCAGAAGAGAACATGGTCAGGTATTCAACCGAAAGGGTCAGGATGGATGGCCAACGTCAAGCAAAGAGCAGACCCTTTAACGAGACGAGCTTCCACTATTAATCAGGGCTCTGATGCTCTGATCTGACTCTTCACACTCTGCATTCAAGCACAGTAGGGAGCTGGTCTTGAACACCGCATGAATGCATGAGCAAAAAATAGCCAGACCGTTACCTGGTGCTTCACTCCGACAGGAAAATCTAAAACAGGAGAACATTTCCCTCGCTGCGGCCCAAGGCTCATTTGCATATAACAGACGAGGCACACAACACATACACACACGCTTTTGATATCTCAAGCTAGCATTAGTCATAAATCTGAGCAAACGGCTCAATCACACACACACACAAGGAGATTAACTTCAATTATATTTGACGCTCTGTGCCGGGGCTTTTTAAAATCTGATTCAAACTGTGCATTCTTTCTTTGTGAGGCAGATCCTCAGACGGGTTCCAGGGACCTACCTCATGTCTTCCTTCGTCTGAATGGTGAGATAAATCTCATAAATCTTCCCTCTGGGAATGGCCTCTGGCGGGATGAGCAGGCTGATTCCTAATGTAAATAGGAACAAAAGAGACTAAGTAGGATCATTTGTTCAATCTGAAAGTCGCTTTTGTCACAGCTCACAGTGGGCCTTTATGTGACAAAAGAAAATGTTAACAACAGTCCACGGTCAAGGTCAAAGATGTCGTCTACCAGGTGTACCCCTTGTAAAACTCCTAGAGATCAGAACTGAGGCAGGAAGTGGCTACAGTCTTGTCCTGACATAATTACTTCTGTATATGAAATCAAATGCATTATGTGCGCTGTTAGAAAAGGTATCATACATTTCACATTGGCAGCAAAATAACTTTTGTAAGAAATACTAAACCCGAAATTGTCAAACGTCTGTATGCTTCAGGTAAAAAAATCTCAAATAACGAATTTAGCCCTCAACCGAGTCATGGGGTCTATACGACCCCAATAGACTTCCCTTCATCTCAGTGGAATAAGATTTTGTGGCTTTTCATACATTATCTATCTATACACACACACACACAAAAGGGCTTGATTTGGTTGTTCTGAAGGTATGTAAAAAATGTTCACAATTCTGGTCTTCGGGGTCAATATGACCCCACACTGAAATGAATGGGAAATGTGAAAAAAAACTAAATATATTATCTTCATGTGTCAAAGAAAAAAAATCGGCATAAATCTGAACATTTTTACAGAGAAATGAAGGCCTAGTACTAGAGCATAAATGCAATGTATTATGTAAAAAAATGTATTATAAAATGTATTATAAAAAAAATAATATTTCATATGCAAGCTAATGGTGTAGTTGAGGAATTGTGTGGTATATGGATACAAAAGTACTTTATATCTCCAAAAACACAGCATTAATGAATAGACGAGAAGTAAACAAAAAAAAATTATATATTATTTGTATGATTAAAAATGTATATTTTTTGTACAATTACTCAATCAATTGTTGGGGTCGTAAAGACCCAGAAGCCTAGAAGTGTAAACAGGAAAAAAAAGACAATTTGAAGGTTAAATATAATTTGGATGGATGGATGGTCCACTCTGTAAATTTGTATAAAATCATTTTACGTGACTAAAATATTATTATATCCTATAATAAATCCCCCTGCATCCAAACTAGATGATTATTTAAACAAATATTACTGTTGCTCATAATTTAGGTTAGTGATTATTTTGAACAAACCCTTATCACTAAATATTAAACTATAGTGTGTACCCCACATAAAATACAATAAAAATGTATGAAAAAAAAAGTTGCTCACTGCTGCTATACTTATAATTACTTCAGTTAAGAAGAGAAACAGTTTGGTGACATCTGTTTTAGGGAAATGCATTTATGCGTATTTACAGGTCTCTAAATTTGGGCATTATATTTTGAAGGACAATGTTCTTAGCCGAGGGAGCCCTGGTTATTTCATTTCCACTGCCTCGTGAGCTGTCCCTTTGACCGAGAGTGATTCATAATGTGACAGCCTGATGAACCCTCTGTCTGTGATTAAGGAGACTAATTGGTTTGAATATACTCTAGTGGTGTCCTTGGAGTGGATAGAGTTGCAGGCACTATGATTGTGCAAGCTGCCTATCGGCTTACAGCGCCACGGCTGACAACTAAGCCACTGGTTCGGCAGAAGATGCAGTGAGGTATACTTCGAAAAAAAAAAAGGGAAAATAAAAAAGACGCTCCCCCAATTACAGCTATTTCCGTCGAAAAAAGAAAACGGTTGTCATTGTCATAACACAATCATTAGTGTATAAATGGAAGCACTTCTTTGCCCCCTCTGCCTCGTTCCTTTAAAAAACGCCTTTAGAAGATGTTCGCGTTCGCTCGTTCCCCAATTTACATAAAACTGCTTGGATTACCATGTAATTGGATCACTTCACCCTTCCGTTTTGGGCCGTGTCAGTATAATAACATTGCAGTTAACAAAGCTCAGGAGTTCTTTCACAACACTCCTGACTAAACACACAAAACATTTCGCACAGTCGTATAATCTTACCAGTGTTGGGGAGGGTTAGGCGGCCACCCAGGAAATTGAAAGTGCCGTAGGAGGTGTTGACGTTGTCCCTCGGCAGCGTTTTGAAATACGTCTGAGAGGAAAGGCGGTTCATGAATTCGTTGGGGTCGCTCGGCAGTTTGCCGTTGTGCAGCGTGTGGGAGCCGTTGGGAAGGGGCTCCAGGAGGGGGCCGTTACTCATGGAGAACTTCCCGGTGACTTCGTGCCGAGAACGTAGAGTTCCCTGGTAGCTGGTGGTGGTGGTGGTCAGATCAGGCTGGATGGTGAGCAAATGAGAGTTTTCTGTAGAAACAAAGAGAGTGAAAAACCCTTCGAAAGGTCACGCTGGCTAAAAGCACACAGCACAAATTGAAATTCAGTGCAAACGCACAAATCCATGGATGTAGCCAGGCCTTCGCGCCGAGAGAGACTCACTCGTAAATAAATCAATGCCTCCTCCTCCTCCTCCTCCTCTTTAGCAGCCACAATCAATTCCATACAGCGTTTAAAGAAAGCCTGGCAGCCACGCTTTAAATTTCTTACACTTTAAATAAAGCTTACTGTGTGGCTCGCTTCATTCAGGTTCAAATCCCCAAAATCCAACTCCATATTTCACGATATCAGAGCCGCTCTCATGTTTTTCCACATTAAACACTTTACATGTGTAAAAATAAAAGTGCACAGCAGTAGGCAGATTTGTTTCGTGGGAGGATCAATGGAAATCAGCTTAATGCTACTATTACCAAATCACTTCCCACGGTAGCAGGCGAACGAGTGAAGGTCTCCTCTCGCACGCAGCTTTCAAAGAGGATTCGAGTAACACCAAAAATCACAATCATTTGCAACTGTGAAGATGACACACAAAACTATGACTACCTCGGTTTAACGCACACACACACACACACACGAGGACCGTGGGCCGCTACGGCCACAGGTGGTACGGGAACACGGCCACTGATGAAAGGATGAGCGTGAAACAACACCGTGACGAGGAGTGGATAGTGTAGAGAAACAATAGCCTACTGCTGCGGGCTGCCCTGCGCGGTGCCCACACACCTGGCTTGGTGGGCTTGATGCCCATGGGCTGGAAGCCAGTGGTGAGAATGGAGGAGTCGGCCACGTCTGCATCGAGACCTTCTTTCTTCCTGCGGTACACCAGCACCAGAATGATCAACAGCAGAGTCAGACACAGAGCCACCACCACGATCCCCACGTATAGAGCCACGTCCTCGGCACCTGACGCCGCTGCAGAGACAGAAACACACACAAAATTTGGGTTACCATGTTTTCAGTGTTCACATGTATGCACAATGCACCCTATTTTTATGTCATAATCATTTGTTAAACAAGTATTCAAAACTTCAATGAGCTCATTGTTTCTGTCTTAAATTATTACATTTTTTAAATGAATACATTTTTAGCTTACTGTGATTTTCTATAAGTACAATTCTGAAATGCACAACTTCTGATAACAGATCACTCTAAATTGCAATGCGGACTGGTTTGAAGCGATGCATATTGTGAAAAGCACTATACAAATAAACGTAAACTGAAATGAATTTATTTATTAGTCAAAAATGAGTGAATTAGGCTGATAATAGCCGTTACTAAAATGTTTTGATGCCTCATTTTACTTGAAAAATGTCTAGTTAAAGCAGAAATGTAAAAAAGCTAATGTAGATTTCCTCTGTAACACTTTAAAATATATTTTTTAATTAATAAGATTAAAATGATTGTGTTAGACAACGCTAAATAAATTATTACACATTGGTTCAAACAGTTGACAAATTAAAAAAAAAAAAACACAGACCACAGAGAGCTGAAAACTACACTACCATTCAAGTCTAGGGTCAGTTACCCTGTCATGAATGTTTTCTTGACCTTAATGACATCGAGGTCAAGAAAACTATTCATGACACAGTTATAATGGCCTCATGACAGCCAATGTCAAAGCCAACCACATGACAGTTTAATGTAATGTTAACCCATAAAGCTAACATTTCTTACGTTTGATAATTAATCTGCAATGTCATGTTTATGATATAATTTATATTGTCATGGTAATGTCATGTTGTCATTACCAAGATGACATATTGGTTTATGTCAAGTTGTCATAGCAAACTTGTCAAACAATGTCATATTTGCATTAAAAAATGAATGAGAAAATGAAATCATAATTGAGCAAATGTCACTTAATGACAGCCGTCATAAACATACATAAAACCTCCTTTATATTTATGACATGTGTCATGTCATATGCACACCCCTTCAAGTACAAACTTACCCAGTAGCATTATCACAATTTTAAAATAACTTTCCTATTTGAAGTCTAATTTCAAAATGTTCAGCATTATTACTCCAGTCTTCAGTGTCACATGATCCATCAGAAATCATTTTAATATGCTGATTTGGAGCTCAAGAAACATTTGAGTAAAAATGTTGAACAGTTGTGCTGCCCGGAAACAACAGTTAAAGAAGAAAAGAAACAAATCCCACAGATTTCTTTGAAAGGAATCTTATGTAAATGTCACATTTGACAATCTTGCAGAATAGAAGTTATGCATAATGCAAAAATTCTATATGCATGTACTGTATGAAACCTCTGAATGACCTACTGCAATTGAGTGTAGTAAACAAACGAGAACATGGCACAGAGGAAAACACAATGCATGCAGTGCGTATTCCATTCCAAACAAAGCTGGTTAAAAACTACTTAAAATGACAATCAATGTCAATTTTAAAATGAAATACCTGTTCTTCCCACGTATTACTTTGTAATCTGACGTTAACGAAATTTTGCCAGATGGCAGTTTTGTTTTAAGCATAAAATTATTAGCCAACAGAATTACCTAAACCTGACTTGGCTTGCATTGTGCGAAAGGGAATTAAATGTTGGGAAAACATTCCAGTAGTTGTGCAGCTTCCTCACTGCCGCCTCCTTAAAAAGGTAATCATATCTGTGCTTCAGTGGGCTGTTCTGCAGTTGGAGAGATGGGAGTGTTAGCTGGCAGCTTGCTACATCAGCATTCTTCAAGCTGCTGGATTTATGGCCATGATTTTGAAAGACACTTCCTTCCTTCCAGAGAGAGAGAGAGAGAGAGAGGCAGTGTGTGTGTTTGTATGCATCTGTGCGTGTTTCCGACACAAAGCAGATTTTCTTATGAATCCACATAATTTCATGTGCCCTCTCTTGTTGTGGCCTGCAGCTTTATGGCTGCATACCCAGAGACAATCACATCCAAAATTATTCTAATCAATTGTGTCGGTGGGTAATGGGATTTGAGAAGGCTGTCTCTGTGGCGTGCTGATTTTTGGGTGGTAGAGGTGTCTGCGCTCACTGCTGGGAGAGACCCAGTGGCTCTACATTGTGACGAGAGACTGCAGAGGCGTATTCAGGACTACTTAGACGCTACGTGGACTGACAGCTAAAAGCTATGAGGAATCGCTCCGCTGAAGCTACTGAACTCAAAGCAGTGCGTATGGGCCATATCATTGAGCACAACACACTGACCTGCATCACAGTCCACTCATGAACACACGAAGTGGGGTCAGAAGGGCAATTAAAACATAAAGCTCCATGTTTTTAACAAACTTAGTGAAGAAATTGCTGATATATTTATGATCGTCCAGAAATCGTTCTAATATGAAAATTTGCTTCTCAAGAAACGTTTTTTTATCATCAATGTTGAAAACTGTTTTTTTTTTTTTTTTTTTTTGATGAATAGAAAATTCAAAGGAACAGCATTGATCGGAAATAGAAAGCTTTTGTAAAATTATAGACTGTTCAAAAGTTTTGGATCAGTTTATGTTCACTGTAAAAAATATCTTCATGATTTGTAATCACAACATTTTTTCTTTTGTCAAATCAACTTAAATAATTTATGTAGTTCAGGTAACATAATATTTTGAGTTCCTGATGATTAAATCAATCTCCTTCATTGTATTAACTCAACTTTTCCATTTCAATGAACTTAATTTTAAGGCAACCAGGCTACTTAATTTTTTAAGTTAAACCAACCATTTGTTTTACAGTGTATATATATTTTAAAGAAATTATTTTATTTATTTATTTATTTATCCTTTATTTAACCAGGTAAAAAACTCATTGAGATTAAAAATCTCTTTTACAAGAGAGACCTGGCCAAGATGCAGCATAAAATACATAAGACACATTTCAGCATATAAAAACACATCAAAAACACATACATATATATCACAAAGACCCTGTGCTGAAAAAAAAACAATTAATACAATTTTATGAACAGTTACACTGACCAATGTCCTCCTGCTCCCTATTCTTAAGCATTGAAACAAACTGTTTATAAGAAATAAAAGTAGTCATTTTTAATGATTTCTTTTTTAATGAAATAATTTAATACTGATTAAATTATTTTTTAATGAAATAATTTAATACTTTTAGTCTTCAAGCTTGCATTAAATTGATCAAATGTGACAGTAAAGACATTTTAAATGTTAGAAAAGATTCATATTAAAAAATACAGTTTTTTCTTTCTATTCAACAAAGAATCCTGAAATAAATGTACAGAACTGTATTCAACATTGATAATAATAATAATAATAATAATAATAATAATTTCTTGAGCAGCAAATCAGCATAGAATGATTTCTAAGTATCATGTGACACTAACACTTGAGCTTTGCCATCATAGGAAACAAATTATATTTGAAATCATATTTTTTTTCTAAATTGTAATGATATTACATACTACTACTGTTACTGTTATAATCTGAATTAACAATACAAGTGTTTGTGCTTATATTTAAAAGATGGAACTTAGGTAAGGAACACAGGCAAGTTAATAACAAATTTATGTTAAGGTTAATAGTTCAAAATATGATTTTTGTGTGAATTGTTGCATTTAAAGTGTCAATTTACTTCTGAAGCATTTTTTTTTTCTTCTCATGCCTTTGTTTCACAGTTCATGGTTGTTGCTGTTATTTTATTATTATTATTAGTCCAGGAGATTTGACTCTCCTCAACCCAATCATGATCACACTCACATCCTCACACTCTCTGCTTGGTTTTATTTGGTCTAAACAAGAGTGAGATTGCCAAAGTAAATTATTCAATTAGAATCATCCCCAAGCCTAAAATCACACAGACAATTAAAACAGGGCTGTCTATTATCATTATGCCAGCCTGCGTCACTCTAATTAAGCTGTCTTCCAATTGTTCATCACACTCTTAATCACCAGAGTTGCAATAAACACCCTTATTGCTATCAGCGGAGATGTTAATGAAGACAATCTACACTTCTCAGGCCTACAGGTGTGTGGACCACTTCATTTCATCCAAATATATCTCCATTATTCTGATGTGACTTTAGAGTATCTGCTAATGCCACTCAGGAGTCATCAGCAACATGTCTTGACATGTTTTGTGTGAACGCTCCTGACTGATGACTCTGTCAATATGACATGATACGGTGCAAACAGGAGGGTGGCCGAGATGCAGGAAGCCGCATTTCATCAGGGTTTGTTTTATGACAGCTGGTCAATCGTGAATGACCGAGAGCATGCAAACAGGAATCGTTCCTGCGTCTTGGTATCGATGATGCATTAAGTGTGTCTGCGGGAAGTGACTTTGTCATGGTTAAAAAGGACTTATGACATCATAAACTGAAAGTCGTCGCACAGACAGATGACGGGGGCTGGGTTTGTGTCTGTAGCATGTGAAAACAGCACAAAAAAATAAAAATAATAAAATAAATAAATAAATAAATAAATAAATAAAAGAAAGAAAACTCCAGAGTTTACTGTACTGAATCATGAAACTTTCTGTGAGAAAAAAAGTAAAAAAAGGTAATATAAATATTTTTTTCTTCTATTATTATTATTATTATAAAATAAAATAATAATTAATATAATCAAATAAAAATAATAACTTAATTTAACCATGCATGGCATGTAACAAAAGGGAAAATGATAACAGTAATATTAATAATAATAGTAGGAAATAAATAAAAATAAAATATAAATAATGAATAAAAAAAAATTAAGCTATTAAGTAAAAATGGATCAATTGATGTTTTATATCAATTAATATAACCAACTATACACATGCTTTTCTTTGTGTTTTCAGTTAGAGTAATAAAAAAAACTTCTTTAAATTAAAATGATTGCCCAGAATGCATTGTTTTCTAAAACACATTACTGTTTCAATGAAAAACAGTATGTTACTGTCAAAATTGGTTTTTTTTTAACAGTGATAAGATACTGTTATATTTAAAGCAACATGCTTACAAAGGATATAAGTATATTTATACTGCATTATATGTGCCAACCACTGTCCACGGCTCCAACAAAATGCAGGATGTTTCTCTCCCCTGCTCATCCACCCACAGAGGCTATCAGAGCCTCCATAGTGCAACTTTTATCATGTCTAACAGATGTATTGAAGAGCCAATCACCGAAGTTGCCTATATCCTGAGCTAGCGTTCCCTCTGCCTTGCTCAATAAATGAACAGACATCCATCACACTTTAATTGACACAGTTAATCAGCTTCTTATAATTGAATGGATTCTGCCTGATTCCACGCAGCAGTTTTCTCGTCTCTTCCTCCCTCCGAGCGCTCTCTCTCGCCTTGACACGGAGGCGGCGGCGGCGAGAGAGGCAGTCGATCTGCTTTCGGCATCAGATTCCCACACCCATGCTCCCGATTTGCTGTAATCAACACAAAACAGAGCGAGCGATGTTCCTGCTGTTCCTGAGGCTGATGTAAGGTGTGTCGAAACACAGGTTTCTGGAGGTGTAACAGAGTGGGCACTGAACATCTTGTGCTGTCTAACAGTGGGGTGTCAGGCCTGGCCTGAGGGGACCAGACTCCGCCTGTGGGTAAATCTCAGAGAGTGCCTTCCCCTCCTCTCATGGTGTGATATAACCTACAACCTGCAATTCTCCTATCATGGCTGACAGGTTGACATTTACGGAGACAGTAGCAATTCTGTCAGGAAGATTGAGAGTTTAAGTTTATGCTAGGTCTGTGGCATTGTTTACACCTGATATTAATGCGTTGTGGTCGATCAGATCTCAAGTACGTATTCCTGTTGTTTGCACCTGGCGTTTTAACCCTCGGCGCCATTAAGGCCACTGAATAAAATGGCCGATTTTGTCAAATTGGGTGTTAAATTCCCCTCCACTGGATGGCATACATGTCATCCTTCATCCCCGACTCAAAAAAACGTCATGTTTCTATACAAAAAGTTCGAGTTAGAGTCCATTGAATCAAAAGCGGAGCTAGTGTGTGCGAGTGAGCCATTTTATCAGATCCTCTCCGCAATCGTGGCGACAGTATTGTGGTGGAGACTTTTTCTAATAACACTAGGTATGTTAGATGAGGTGGAAGTATTCAGGAGGGCAGTTGCAATGACAAGTCCGATCTGTACACACTCGGCGGGCGCACGCGAGGCAGATCTGGCAGATCACATCTTTGTGCATTGCCATTGTGAGTAAGCTTTTGAACCATACAGGTTTTGTCTATTTGTTTTTGTATGCATGAATAATATATATATATATATATATATATATATATATATATATATATATATATATATATATATATATATATATATATATATATATATGGCCCATACATGGAATCAGAGTACCTACTGTATGTAGCAAATGGAAAAATCAATACAGCAAAAGGCCAAGCACATGCATTCGGTTTGTTTCTACAATTTATTAGTGATTTACACAGTTTGTTTACTACTTAATACCTGAGCATTCAGTATTGTGCAATATAGCAAACAGTAGGTGATGGACATTTTGGAGGCAAAGAAGTGCTCCATATGACGTCATAATATGCAAATTAGATGGGGAAATGTAATCCCTACATAAACTTTGGGTCATCCTTAATATTTCTCTAATTTACAGAAAGTCTATGTCCTTTATCACTTTTAAGATATAGCCTTTAGAAATTAAGATGTCAAAATTGAACGTTTTTTGGGAAAAAAAAAAAAAAAAATCACTGGCGCAAGGTTTAATCGGTCACTTTCAACCTTTTCTGTCCTGATTTCTTTGAGGAGAAGGCCTATAGGTGGGTAAATTATGTTTTTTTTTTTTTTAAGTTTTTATCTAATAGACAAAATAAGCTCACGCAATTTACATATGAACGTGACTGGAGACCGGAGAACGTTGTGCTTTTTTATCTCCAAACCAAACTTGGGTCTTCAGCCGTGAAAGTTTAAATCCCGTCAGGCTAGAGCACTTCCAATTACGTTTACGCATTAGGTCAGTAGGTGAAGAGGCGGTCATTTGTGGCTGTTCCAACACATTATATGCATTTTGCGTAATCCACTTGTGATCCGAACGAACAAAACGCATCATAATACCAGTTGTAAACAAGGCCTGTGTTGAACGCGTATTGATAAAACACTAGCATGTTATCGGGAAGCATTTATAACCAAAAGGTGAACATTTGTAATGGCTTTGTAGTTATTTATAATATAAATAACATATTTATTTTAAGAGAATATAAGTAATGTGGAGGTCTTAAATGGTTACTTTACCTAAAGAGTCTGCAATATTACTTATTATGTGATATAAGTCTAAATTAAATGAGTTCATAATTTAAAGCAATCATGTCTCTTCAGAAGTCTTCATATGGGTTTATTTTACAATCTCTTTGTGTATGTTTTGAAGTATCAAAGACTGGATTTAATAGACTTTCAATGGAGGGACAGAAATCTCTCAGATTTCATTCAAATATCTTCATTTGTCTTCCAAAGATGAACGAAAGTCTTATGGATTTGTGACAGCATAATGGCAAGTGACTGATGACAGAATTTACATTTTTGGGTGTACCGTCCCTTTAAGGTAATCAAAAAGTCTACAACTGAACCGTCTGTATCTTGTAGCACTTAAAAAAAAGGGAATAATTTATCATTCTTTCTGTAGGTATTACTAAATGAGTCCCTCAGCATGAAAGACTTTGCTTTTAAAGGTTACAATGTTATTTTCATTATTGCTAAATGGCTAAAAACATGGTGCTTAATTTACTCTATTCCACAAATTAACCTGATTATCAGTGCAGGCTGCATTAATTCAGCAACATGACTTTTCCTTCCCATCATCACTTTTTACCCAGAAACACCTGGGTGTAATTTCACCAGGTGGTGATGCGCCAAAGTGTTAATTATCCTGACTAGATGAATGAAGGTTACGAGGCGTTATGCAGCATCCACACTATAGTTTTCCACTGCTTTGTGAAAATCAAACAATAGACACCTGCAATAAAATACTGTTTGGTGACTGTAATTTTGGATCAACACACTTGTCCATCCTGGAACAATATCCCTATCAACCAATCAGCTGTAAGCTCAGTATGCTTTGATTTTTAATATGCTTTAGAAACATCAAAATAGATGAATAATTATGCATCCGACTGTATTTTAACTGGAAATACTTGGTATAGATAGACTTGTATTGATAAAGCATTGGTTTAAAAATTACTTGTATTTTTTTCAATTGTCACATACTGTAGTAAATGAATAACTCTTGTTATATTTTTATATTTTAAATATGATTACATAAACATATTATAAAGTCAGTACTGCTATAACTGTGTAGAAATGTATCAAAAATCTAAATATAAAATATATAAAATTTAGGGCTGTCAAACAATTAATCGCGATTAATCCCATCCAAAATAAAAGTTTGTGTTTACATAATATATGTGGGTGCACTGTGTATAATTATTTTGTATATATGAAGAGTTCAGATGCAAAAGCCTCTAAGTGCCATTTGAAATTTTCTTCTAAAATGACCATTTTTATCAAGCTTGTATATTTAAGTTCAGTAATTTCACTTAAATGGCAATTAATAGGTAATCTTCATTGCCATTTAAGTGAAATTACTGAACTTAAATATACAAGCTTGATAAAAATGATCATTTTAGAAGAAAATTTCAAATGGCATTTAGAGGCTTTTGCATCTGAACTCTTCATATATAAATACAAACAAATGCATGTCTATTTAAGAAAAAATATAATTTATATATAAAATATTAATATTTATATATAATATAAATTATATATA
Organism: Cyprinella venusta; assembly: GCA_038021265.1. Classification (NCBI taxonomy): domain Eukaryota; kingdom Metazoa; phylum Chordata; class Actinopteri; order Cypriniformes; family Leuciscidae; genus Cyprinella; species Cyprinella venusta. The sequence continues at coordinate 5,057,654 of CM075873.1, forward strand.
AATCCATATACAGTATATACATGACAATATTTCTTAAATATATACAAGCATGTGTGTGTATTTATATATATAAAATAATTATACACCCACATATATTATGTAAACACAAACTTTTATTTTGGGTGCGATTAATCGCGATTAATCATTTGACAGCTCTAATAAAATTATATAGACTATGATATAAAAATATAACAATATTTTTTTACAATTTAATATATATTTTTTAAATATAGCAAACCAAAAATATACATAATGAATATTCTTATAAAGTCATAATAATATGCTCTAAGTCCAGGATTTGCAGGATCAGCAGGATTTGGTGTAATGGTCAGGAGTTAATTATATTTACGGAAAGATGTACAATTAAAAACGGAATTTTGCAAATTCCATCCAAATCAGTACATGAAATCACAGATAATCATTACATTAATAATGAGAACTCATGCATTGTTTGGAAAGCTAATCTCATCCAACAGTGCTTTGGATGTAAATGTCATTTTAGGACAAAAAATACTTATTTGACATGCACGATGGAACCTTAACAGCGCTTCAACCTGTCTTTCTCGACCACATCCACTGTGCAGAGTGAACAGTCATTCTGATGCTCTTCATTTCACACAGCTGCTTTGGATTTATGTGATTTTCAACCCATAGCAGGTGCTCTAAGGCTAATCTTCCCTTGAATTACGAGGACACTAAATGCAACTTATTTCAATGAGTTTCCTCTAACAACTAATTAAACCCCCCGAAGAAGAAAAAACATTTCCTGTGCAGCATAGTAGCCAAAGCAGGCAGGATTTTCTGCTCATTACGGTTTAAAACAGGTCTATTGTCTGGTGAGAGACATCTGCTGAGAACAGATTGGGACAAGAATGTTTCTGTGGCCTGCGTTCCAATTTTCAGGGATTTTTGCCTATTCACTGTGCCTGTATATGTGGGCTTAAGAGTTTGAGCTAGTACGTGTGTAAATGACGTGTGGGAGGGCTCAGATTAAAATCTGCAATGTGCAAAAGCTTAAAGAAAGAGGGCAAGGACTCCCAGACGCAAAAGTGTCCAGGAGGGGGACTATGTTAACAGGACACTCACAGCATACCCGAATTAAGATGCCAATCCCAACACTTTGATCCGAGAGAATGCGAATACTTGCCCATCTGCTTAGCCGGACCTCAGACTGAGCTAATTTTTTCCCGTGGCTGCCATCGTACCAGCTTCTGTGCTTTTAATTTGAGCAATATGGGCCAATTAATAACATCCCGACTGGAGCGCAACCTCCCATAACAGAGAAACGTAAACATCTAATGATGATAACCAGGCCTTGGGCTTGGCTGCAAGGTTGCATTATTCAGTATTTTCCTTCTTTCGTTGTTGCCGATTGCGATTGGCGATTTTTTGCACGTAAAATCTCAACGCTGCAAAATATGCTGGAGTGGTTTGAGATGATGCTATGATTGGACATGTGTCCCTTAGTTGAAAAGCTATAAGGATTCCAGAACTGCTTCGACTCTCAGCATGAGGAATACAAACTCTTTACTCTCGACCTCTCCTTCGGCACATACTAATGGGGGTGTTTGCTCACATTCTGCCTCCCTTTATCTCTGCTGAAGATTCGTATCAGCAACAGCCGTGGCCGTAGCGAGATCAAACGGGAACGCATGTGAAGACGAGTCCCAGATTTCTTCTGCGAGTGAAACAGCCCCAACTTAACTGTTAATAAACAACAAATGTTCGGCTCGCCACATTTCATGTTAAACATTGGGTAAATTACAGGGCGAGACATTAAAAGAGCAGCTTGTTTCTGTTGTTCTGCTGTCTCTGTGGGGTTCTCACAGCTGATGTCACACAAAGAGCTTTGAAACTGTGACATGAACAAAACATAGCAAGCTAATAATTCAGTGCAAGCACTTCAAGTCACTTAAAGGGGTGGTTCAGGATTTAGGACATCGGGCCTCATTTCCAAGTTAGCCTTAGTGTTATTTATCAGTGAACGACTTCATCCAGTCATCCCAGTTGCATAGTTCGCCTGTGCTAGGCTAGCACAAGTCAAATGTAACTGCTAGCCTGCCATTAAAAACAGTTCTACCCACTCCACAGTACACCAAACGCAAATACACTACATTATAACGCCAGACTATCAATGTAAATGTCTGTTAAGAGAATAATGTTAAAAATTCTAATGTGAAAGTCAATAATAATGATGATAGTCTAGTGGATTTTGTTGGCAGGATAAGACTGGCTTTAGTTTTTTTTAAGTATCATTTATGTTTAATAAAAATATACCAATCATTTATGTTGAATAAAAATATAAAGTATAAAAATAACAACTGCATGAATATTTAAATCTGTTACATTTTGCATGTGGTTTAAGACTGGATTTAGATTTTTAAAAATGTACAAGAAATAGTAATATTTTTATGTTTTAAAAAATATTACAAAAATAGCTTTTAAAACATAAAATTATGAAAAAAAATCATAAAAAATGAAAATATGAAATGGTTATATATATGAAAATTTATATTTTATACATTTTATTTATATTTATAAAATCTATAATGACTGCACACATTTATAGAGTATATATATATATATTTATAGAGTCTATAATGTTATACATTTCTCATAATGTAAAAAATTGTTATTAGATTATGAGCTCAAGATTATATTATGTTTTGAGAAAATTATTACATTATGAAAATTTTATTACAATAATAATGTAAATGTATTACATTATGTGCACAGTTTTTACATTATGAGTTTCTACATGCATTCTTTCTTAGCATGGAAACAAGCCATTTTGTTCAAAGAATTGATTCAATTCCAAAGTGGGTTTTTTTTTATATAATCCTTTAAGTATGTCACTTTGTCATTTATTTACATTTGAAAAATTGGTTTCAGTAAGAAAAAAAAATAATGAAAAAAAAAACAATATATATATATATATATATATATATATATATATATATATATATATATATATATATATATAGCTAGAAATTTCCATTAAAAAAATGTTTCTTGAGCACCAAATCAGCATGATTTCTGAAAGATCATGTGACACTGAAGACTGGAGTAATGATGCTAAAAATTTAGTTTTACCATCACAGAAAAAAAACCCATTATAAAATACATTCAATTAGAAAATATATGTAATTCTTTCACATTATTATATTCATTTACTGAATTGTTGATCATGCGGTGAACACAAAAGTCTTACAAAAACAAAAATCTTACCAACCCTAAACTTTTGATTGGTGGTCTGTTACAATTATAGTAAATTAATAAATAAATTCATTCCAATTTTAGCATTTAAATCACCAAAAAGAACAATTCATGATTTAAAAGTCATATTTCAAGCAGGATTTTTCTAGTCGCAAGCAACACTTCACTTTCTAGTATTCATTTAGCACAAAGACTTAAAGCACATAAATCCCTTTGCTCAAGAAGCTCTTCAACCCACATAACCACCCTGAAATCACACAAAGCATTAACTTCCCTCGGGCATTAGTTTCAACCAACCGTTTCTCTCTGAAACAGTTGATAACGGCCACCAGATGCTCTATTATCAAAACCAATCATCAGAATAACAGCTATATCGTTGCTGCTCCCGAGGATGCCGATGTCGATGCTGCTTTGGCGCTATGGCAACAGGACTGAGAGGTTTAACGTCATTAAAACGACAGAAGAACAACAGGAACGGGAAAGGTTGTGTGAGGGAAAACAAACAGAGAACGGAAACCCAAGAGACCATCAAGACCGTGGACAACTCGAGATTCACTGATCTGGAAAAGTGACCTTCCTGCAAAAAACCCACGACCCAACGATACACAAACCCTGCCTGAGCTACACTAAACACATGTGATAATGCAGCAGACCTCCAAGGTGCCCTTTCCTCTTCTTCTTCCCACAATGCGTAGCGGTAAATGGTCTCTCACTGATGCGCCCCAGGCTTCACATCACATTTAGTGTGATCAATAAAGGAAGTCTGTCATTTAATCGATGGATTAATCAAGGGACTGAGGTGGTGGTACTCACTCTGAGGGCATTGCTCACTGGTACAGTTGAGGGACTGAAGATCCAGGCCCTGGCATTCCTTCCCACCGGTGCCAGGCGTAGGTTGGGTACATTCTCTACTCCTCCACATGCTGCAGTCGGCTCCGCATGGCGACCACTTGCTCCATTCACTCCAACCGCCATCCACTGAACACACACATGCACACAGAAGACCGAATTAGCAATCCATCACACATTATGGCAGAATGAATGTTTCTGAACTAAACACAAACACTTATTAGTCAAAGTGGAGCATATCAGCACAAAGTCCTGTTGTACATACAAAATGTGCAGTACCTAACTCACTACTCAAGAGAGTGATAGAGTTGACATTTAGGGTATAGTTAGCTATAAATATCTCTAAATTAGCTTACTCGCTTATCTCAGCGACACCCATTTGCTCTATCATGCATGCACAAACTCCACATTCCTGCCCTATGCTCATGCCAATCACACACACACACGGTTTTGACACGGTTTTTGTATTAAATAATGCGGCTTATGCAATTTGAGTGCTGTTATACTGATGTATGCATCGCCTCTCTCCGTGATGCACAACATACAGACGTCTCTGAAGCTGCAAGATCTATATGCACGCACATCAACCACCACATTTGAAAACACTATTCTTAGCTTTTTAGCTATGCATTTTAACACTTTTGTAGCATTTTATTCTTTCCCCTGAAGTCATAATTCTGTTTTACATTACCATTCTCTACTCGCTCTCTAATGATAGATGTCTTAAAGGTACAGTAGCAAGCAATTTACAAGCAAGCAAGCATGCAAAATTCAAGCCTGGGTTTCCCCATTCTGCCTTGCCGCAGCGTGATTTTATTCGCGCTGCTAGGCAGTTTGGATAACATGAACCAAATTTTCCCCTGAAATAGGGAACCAATCACAGAACGGGGAGGGAGCACAGGCGCATTTGATAGATGTACAGGCGCATTTGATTGGTGAGACATTCGTAGCACCCAATAATACGGCTCTGGACATTCGTAAATCACGCCTCAAATACAAGAAATTGAGCATGTGGTTTCCAGACCACGTTTCATTCTCAATGATGCATCAAAAATTTCATCAGAAATATCTTAATTCGTGTTCTGAAGATGAACGAAGGTCTTTCGGGGTTGGAACAACACGAGGGTGAGTAAATACTGACAGAATTTTCATTTTTGGGTGAACTATCCCTTTAATATTATACTATATTATAGGGCTGTGCAAAAGTTAATTGCGATTAATCGCATCCAAAATAAAAGTCTGTGTTTACATAATATATTTGTGTGTGCTGTATATAGTTATTTTGTATATATATATATACACACACATACATGTATATGTTTAAGAAAATGTGTTATTCCTATATAAAATATTTATATAATACAGATTATGCATATATATATATATATATATATATATATATATATATATATATATACACACAGAATTTAAGCGCAAATAATTCTTAAATATATACATGCATGCATAGGCATTTATATATACAAAATAATTATATACAGCACACTCAAATATATTATGTAAACACAGACTTTTATTTTGGATGTGATTAATCGCAATTAACTTTCGCACAGCCCTACTATATTAATATTATAAAATGTCTTTACTGCCACTTTATCAATTTAATGCATCCTTCCTGAATCAAAAAGGTATTAATTTTTTTAAAAAAAAAAAAGAAATCTTAATCTGGGTTGGCTAAGTTACTGAATACTGAACGGTTGTAAATCAATGTGGGCAGCAATATAAACATTTTCTCATGCTTTGACTTCAAAACACATGACAATTTAATAACAACAACATTTGTGCAATTTAACTTCCCTAAATGGCCTGGGTGGAATGAAAAATGAGCTTGGCATACACACCGTTGTATGTCTACAATAACCCGATTACAATTTCAAGTGTGAAAAGCCCATTCAAGGAAAAAAAAGGCAGGTGGAAAATTCAGTATGTGTTAGTTTGTGCCTAGTGAAACAACACTCAAATGGAAGCCATGGAAGACGTATTTTATTTCCATTTCTCATTCTCACAGGGCCGTGTTATTCGTCAGCTGGACCGGAGGCCATTTTGGAAGTCTTATTCGGGCTGAGGTTGTGCCAGGTTTGGGAAGGTTACTACAGGGCTAATGTGAGCAGCTCTGGTAATGAGCTCTCTAGGGATGCTGAGCTGTGCCCTCACAGGACCAAGAGCGGGGGGTGAATTATGGTACTTGGATACAGTTGGATACAGAGTTACTGATGACTCCATTTGACAGACCCAAGATCAGACACGCTGGGCTGTTCATTCACCCCTGGCTTTGTAGCATATTCACTGTCCAGTTTTGTTCTGCTAACCAGAGCCTGGGTCACGGCTTGGCCAAACAACCAGCTAAACCTAATGTAAACTAATACCTTGGTGATAAGAAAGATGAATGGCTGTGAATAAAGACGACAGTTAGTCGTAGCCTGCCAGACGACAGCGGGTTTTTCATATGTAAATATGCAGAGAGATTAGTAAGCAATGGCAAATAATATTCGTACCAACAAAGAACATGTGGAATGCATCTAAAAGAGATGCTGACAGCTTTTGATCAAACATTTGTCAAGGAGAGTGGCGAAGAAATAAAATAATTGTCCTTGTTTGCCATTGAGTGGACTCATTTGTTAGCGAGACAGGCTTATATCATCACACTAGCCTGGCTGAACGGAATTAATGCTAATGAATACATTACAATAAGAATCGTGTTCCTGTCTCTGATTCTGTGCGTGAATTTTAAAAGACAGGTGACGAGAGATCAACAGCTAAGCGATGGAGAAAAGACACTTTCTTCTCTCTGAAAAACTGCACAAAGCGACAGAGGAACTCTCTTGACTTATTTGAGAAGAAATGAATCGCAGATAAAATACTAGCAGCAATATAGACAGAGTCAACATAAAACACCATCCTCAACCCATTTGACTTTGATAACGTTACATTTTGAAATAAAAAGGATTCGTAAAAGATAAGTGGGACCTCATTTAATCCCTTGGGAATTGATTGGATCATGAAAAGTGGACATTCTGTGCCATTTAAGTCTGTAGTCAATTGTGAAGGAATACTTCCACTTTTATGTTTGTGGCATCATTTCCTGTTTCACGATACTATCAAAGTGAATTTTGTCCAGTTTTATCCTGGCAAAGTTTTATGTTGGTTGCTGTACAAATCTCTGCTTAACATTTGCTCACCTGTTTAAGAAAGTACACGCAACACTCGCGTCTCTGTCAAGGCAAAGTTAGTCGCGGACGTGGAGCCCTCGGCCTTTCGAAAGATGTTGATCTTCGTTTTAGTCCTCTTTTTGTCTCAAAAGTTTGAGAGTTTGAACAAAAGAATAGCGTGAGCGCCCTGCTAGTCATAATCGGCATAACCCGATTATATCAACGTCTGTCGCCATGGTTACTATCGCAGTACGAGGTCAAACCTGGCGGAAACCGGAGGTAACGTGGATATAGAGAGCCTAAGTCCCGCCCCTTCGCTTCCGGGTTATGGGACCTTATTTCGGAAAAAATATGAATGGAAGTCAATGGGGAGAGACAACTTATCTTTTTATTCCGTCTGAATTGTGCCCTCAATTACACATATGATGTTTGTCAATTTAAAAGATGATTCTCAAAGTCAAAAACGTCGCAGTTTGTCATACAACAGAAGAGTAACGTTTAGTTTTATGTGAAAATCGCTCTGTGAACTACATCTCCCGGGAAGAGAAACGAGATCCGCTGCTCGTGTGTGTGCAGTCTGGTACAAAACACTCAGGTAGGACGGCGTAACGTTACGATTATAACGTAAGGCTGTAGAAACAATGACAGACAGCCTCAGTAAAGTTAGCTTCAGTCATTGAGAGAAAATGTGCGCCTTTGGGGTTTGTAGTCTTTGTAATTACGTATTTTCACAGTCTTATACCTCAACGGTTTTACATCAAACTGCGACTTTCTTTACTTTAAAATGTATCTTTTAAATTGGCAAACATCATATGTGTAATTGAGGGCACAGTTCAGACGGAATAAAAAAATAAGTTGTCACTTGCCATTGACTACCATTCAATATTTTTCCGAACTTAGGTCCCATGGTGGCCGACCGGAAGGGGCGGGACTTAGGCTCTCTATTAGGCCACTGACTGGCGACTCCTCGCCCCTGCTCACATGCCCCATTTCCTTGATTAAAATCACAATTTCCTCACGATTTAAAAATAGCTGGAAACATTTCGTTAGTAATCAACTAAACAAAATATAACATTGTCCTAGTGGTTTTTGGATATTTTACAGCAAAAAATCCTGCATTTTATACCTTTAAATAAAACAAATTGTTTGAACAGCCATTCACATGGTGCTGCTTATGTGATACAAAAGTCAAAATGGATACATTTTGGAAAAAGTATTTTAAGGTCATAACTAATTGAACCATGCAGGAATAAAAGTTTGTTTGTTAAAGTTGTTTTATTGTCTCCAGTGTTCATTTTAGCTGGAAACTTAAGTCAATTCTATGTATATGTATGTTTGCAAAAACGTAGCTAGAGGCACATTTTTCCAACGAGCCTGTTTTTTTTAGGATACTTCTGATCAAACATTTGGCAGGGAGAGTGGCGTTGAAGCTAAAGGTCAAAGTTCGCCTTTGAATATCTCAATCAAATATCTCATCATTTGCTATTGTTGCAGTGAACTTTATTGCATCGAACTCTGATAAATGGTCTTTCATTTTTGGGTAAACTAACTCTTTAAATTGTTGTGTAGACCTACAACAGTAGTCTTAAACAATGCTTAAACATCTTTTTGGAAAGTAGTAAACGTTAACGAGCCTGCTATAAGGCACTGGAAGTTATTGATGACAAACATTTTATTTTGATGGTTCCTTTTGAACATTCTGTTGAATATAAGTAACTTTGCAACTACATGTCAAGTACCTCTCATTAGAGAATTAGTAGACTGTCTACTTAATATCTCCCAACTCTTAATTTTGTGATGCTCCTCCAACAGACTACGACTGATTATAAGTAACTTTGCAACGACATGTTAACATATTCTATCCCTAACCCTACCAGTCTACTAATACACTACTAACACTCCAGTGAGAGAGATGTAGGTGCAATGTTACTTATAGTCAACTGAATATGTTAAATGGACCATCCAAATAAGTGAAACCTATTTTTCTTTCTTTGTAATAATATGCACTATTTGTGCAAAATAAGACAAGGGAATGTTTATTAAGAAAGTAAATAGGGTCCATTTTGATTTCATGTCGAATTTAAACAAGTAATGAAGTGAGAGAACCAGAAAAATAGACAGTGATGGCCAATTTCCCCTTCAAAATATGCAAAAAAACATATCTTCAACCTGCTTAACCGGTGAAGTATGCACTAATAAGGAACCGAAGCCAGACATTGTCTACTCCAGACTCCCTGCCATTAAGATATCGTCTTTGATTTCCAATTATCTTGCTGTAAGGGTGAAGAGGTGTGTGTGTGTGTGTGTGTGTTGTGCCAGGGTGCCTGTAACACAATAACGCAGTGGCAGGTCTATTTGGACATCTTGTCAAGGGCACATCTATAAGGCATCAAAGTGCTCTTTAAAAGGCCTGCAGGAAGCCCCATTTCAACTCGCCGTTGCTCAAAATCACAATGGCCAAAGCTGGACACCTCCAGCTGCCTCGTCCTTGAGCGGGGAGGAGGAACCGAGCGGGAGAGTCACACAATTACCTTTCAGATCAGCGGGGATGAGACCGAGTCAACAACACTCACATCTGTAATCTCACCTGGACCTAAACATTCCATGTTCAATAAAACGGAGACAACAAGATTACAGGTGATTCATGGGTTTCGAGGCAGAGTGGGCAGGGTCAGAGTGATGTCGTCATAATCTTGGATTCAAGTGCATCATGCAATACAAACAAAACGGATTTAGGTCTTTGAATACTGGGTTTTGGAATTCAGGAATCATGTTATTGAGAAGCTACTTCGTAGAAAATATTTCTTGGTTGAAGCTTGCCAAAAAAAAAAAAAAAAAGGCTTAGGGTATTTTCACATAAAAACAAGTTAAGCGAAACATATTCCGAAAAAAAAAATAGCAGTCTTACACCTTTGTAAGAGCCTGGCTCAATATTTAAATGTCCTGGGTTTGCAGCTTCACAACAAAAAACTGCTATGCAAACATCATGTTTTAGGACTGGGCAAAATATCAAAATTACTATATTTGATGCAACATGTTATCACAAAGAGTTCAGTGCCCCTTATGGCCATTATGTTTCACAAAGACCTTCTAGGCTCACAGCTTACAACTTTGAGGGTGACTATTATAACCTTATTGTTACTTCAATAACTTCCCAAATAAAGCCCAAACCATCAATGGCATATTGAAGTTAGCATTGGAAGCTTAAAGTTCTACAAAAAGTGCCTTGAAACACACAGCATTACTCAATGTGTTGACAATATCCATGAAACAGGAAGACAGGGCGGGACATATCGAACAGCCCTTTCCCTTAAAAAAAAAAAAAAGCCAATAGTGTTTAGTTTATCACAGCATGACAAGAGAGTTTGAGCTCGATAAAGCGGCAGTTTCCTCCTAATCTCTAACTGTTTCTCCTAATGTCTTCCATATCGCTTTAAAATATAGAATTCTGTACAGAATTTAAATGGGTCCGATATGCTTTGTGGTCTGCACCGACTGGCTATCGTGTCTCTGGACCGGAGCAGACTGTGTGTGCGTGCCTCAATGGAAAGCATATTTACACATTCTGAATCTTTCACTATCCCCTATATATATGTGCTATTCACAATGTACAAAGTAGTAAATGTGTGAACAAGTGACTGATTTTAGCTGCACCTTTAGCCTTTATTTATAATGCAGGGGCCCTTTAGATTGGACAGAAAAACTGACGAGAAGCTGAAGATCTCATAAAAATCATGAGCATTTTGGTTGAAGTGAGAAACTAAGTTTTGAATGCTTATATCTTCTAAATACAAACTGTATCATTGTTTTGGAGCACACTAGCTTTTAGGTAACAGTAAGCAAGGCTAACATATTCATCCTAAAAGCCTTCAAATTTTGATTTCATGGGGATATTCATTCTACAAAATGTTAACATATATAATGTTAAACATTAAAAATATTTTTAACTTGATTTTTTGGCCAAATAGAAAGTAAAGAAAAAGCTGTTTCTCCGCAAAACATGCATAAAATGTAAAAAACGAACTATAACGTATATCTCAAATGTAATCAAGGCAGAAAAAAAAAGATTATTTTTACAAGATTTTAGTAAAACTTCTAGTTTTAAGCAGATTCAAGGCTAACACGAAATCATGAGAGTGAAAAAGAAACCCGAGGAAGCAGCGAACGGAACAACAGGAGCTATAGCGAACGGGTGGGGGGAACGAGATTTATATTTCCTGGCACTGAGCCTTCATCCAAACCCAATTCATATTTATATAGGCCAACATTTTATCTGTTAAAAAAAAAAACTTGAAGAGGGAAGGAAATGCAAAGAGATAAAGTTCAGCAGAATAGGCTAGGATCCAGGGAAGAGGAAAACATTTGCTCCGAGTACTGAAAACATATTGCAGCGTAAGCTGGAAGATCTGTTTGTTCTCCATCAGTTAAGACACTGCCATGGTTCCACGCTGAATGCATCATCTTAACAATAACACATCAGTGAAAGATTGAAAAATGTTTTTTTTTTTTTTTGTGATGTTAATTTTGTATTGTTTCTCCTTTCTAATTTCACATTAAAATCCAAATTAATCAGCACTTGCTCTGATCTTTAAAAGAACTTGAAAAGTTACTGAAAAGTGAAGATGTCCTCAGAGACCATTCAGTACACGAGGCTCTCCAGTCATAGGTGAGGGTTGTCTTTGTGTGTGTGGTTGATGTCGTATGACGTCTCTGACGTGTCGGGATTAGATGAAGCAGCCTCTTCACCGTGCTAAAGGTCTAACCAGCCAATGATTCAACAAGAGCCAGTACAAGAGGCTCATTAGGGTCAATTAGCCCTTTAAAGCCCACTTATTACATTAGACTCTTCACAGCTGAACTCATCCAGTTGATTGACCAATTGTGTTAAGTTACTGATTTGTTCCTTTTGAAAAGATTTGAAGAAAGAAAAAAAAAAAACCCTATTGATTCTTGAGGCTATGGTAATAATTTTCCATGAAAGAAAGGAAGGGGAGAGAAAGGAAGAAATGGTAAGCCAGCATTTCATGCGGATTAGTCCTCAGGTTCAGAACTGGACTCTGGCCTGTACAATTTGGTTTTAGTGTGGGAATCAGAGTATATGTACAGATTTAAGCTGCAATAAATATGATAAATGAATAACATTTTGTATTTTTGCTGCTAAAATATTAAAGGGATACTCCACCTTTTTGGAAATAGGCTCATTTTAAAACTCCCCCGGAGTTAAACAGTTTTACCGTTTTCGAATCCATTCAGCCGATTTTTGTATATTTGGAAGAATATCAGTAGCCAGACAGTTTCTGGTCTCATTGACTCCCATAGTATATTTTTTCCCTAGTACAGGGCTTAAAGTGAAAAAAATTCTTCTGACTGAAATTTTTTTCAGGCCAAGTCATATTCCTGTAACTTTATTTAAATAGTCGAGACCAATAGCGTTTTAAGGGGAGATGTTTAAAAATGATCTAATATTGTCAGTTTGCGTAATTTAAAAACTATTTTAATCTATGAAAAACAATTACTTATCTTGACAAATAATCAACCATATACATAACTTTTCAGTGCATGTTATTTATCTTATGAGACCAAACAATGCTAAACTATATTAATATATAGTTTGTGCCATGGCAAATTGTTTTGGCTGAGGGCAAAGTGAAGTTTTATAACTTTATTATGTAGGCTATTTAACTTTAACTTTGTAGCCTATTAGAGAGCTGACTTATGTTTAACTGAATTGTTTGCTTTATTTCTCATTGTATAGCTTATTATAGCCTACCTATTAGGCTAGTTATACTTTTGAACGGGATATTATCATTAAAACTGACATTTAACAAAAAAGACATGGTTGTGTAATTTTATATATTCTAAAATATATAAAATGTTATATTACTATGCATTCTCTTCACTGTATGTGTACGCATTATACAGTAAAACGATACAACCCTGTCTGTTTGTTAAATGTCAGTTTTAATGATAAATAATGTTTCATATTTTTAAAATGAAAACAAAAAGAAGCAGGTTTGTGTTTTAGCTATATTTCGTGTTGTTATAAATATATGATAATCAATGTGCGTTGCCTGAACCACATTTGTGTGGCCATTTATATGTTTATGATAATAATTATGTTCATTTATAAATGAAAAGAGGCAGAGTGGTGTTGATGAAAAAAGGCAGAGTTGATAACAGTAGCCACGTAATGAGGCCCTGTTTACACGAGAACGTAAACGTAAAAATATTTTATCGGATGTGCCTTTCGTTTACACGGCGAGGGTGTTTTTGAGGCTCAAAAATGCAAAAAATTGTGAAACCACCCTCCAGAGTGGAAATCTTAAAAACGCTCAAAAACGCAAAAGTCTGCTTGACAGTGAAGGTTGTACGCAGGCGCGTTGACTTGGTGTTGTTGTAGTATTCACTCCTAGCCGCCTGAAGTGCATACTACATTGAATTTCACACACTTTTGCGTCTCCATTTGCACGCGGATTTCGCACACGAAACGCTCGTCTAAACGCAAAATAAAAAAAGATGACGTAAAAGATAGCCACTTTTGCGTTTTCTCTTCAGAATCGTTTCCGTGTGAAAAACATAGCCTGAGTGACGCGATCAAGAACGCGCTGTTAGCAGCGTCCTCGGGAGTTTGTTCTACCGAGTCGAACTTGGCAAGTCCGAACTACCAAGGACGCAAGTCCGAAGTTTGCGTATTTGGTATTGAGAAACGACCAATATTGACCCGCGTTCTGTTTTCTATCATGGGACCGCAGCAAATGAGCTGTAGCCTCGCCTGACAAGATTGAGTGTAAAGGAAGCAGTTTTTCCGTGAGCGGTTATTGGAAAAGCCGGAGTGGACCATCAGCAACGTGATTACAGAATGCTTAGAGTGGAGAGAGGAACGTGCTTTCGCTCCACTCCAGGCTTTATCACATCCCCCCTCAGCAGGGTGAATACGCATCATCTTTCCTTAATTTAAGACCTATTCAAACTAAAATTAAGACATTTATCACACTATTTGCGAAATGAAAGCCTATTTACGGCCTTAAAATTATGAAACGTTAATTTAAGACATAAGGACAGACGCGAACCCTGCAATTGACGGATATCCGTCCTAGACTCGCTGCAATTAACGGAAATCCGTCGTAGCGACGGAGAACTTTAAGCCCTGCTAGTATGGAAGTCAATGAGACCAGAAAATGTCTGGTTACTGATATTCTTCTAAATATCCAAAAATGGGCAGAATGGATTCGAAAACTGTAAAACCCAACTGTTTAACTCTGGGGAGTTGTAAAATGAGCCTCTTTCCAAAAAAGTGGAGTATCCCTTTAAGGCTAAAAATCCAAAAAGCCATACAATCACAATCATGGTATGATAAGCACTAAAATGTCCAATTCAGTCATGTTTTGCCCATGCTCTGCTGCCAGTCTTTTTGATCTACATTAGTTATGATAGATCTCAGTCCACTTATTCTTAAAAAAAAAAAATAATAAAATAATATATATATATATATATATATATATATATATATATATATATATATATATATATAATTGTAATTCCGAACAACAACAGGTAATAATCAGATTTTATTGGTTCGGCAGCCTTGTGACTCAGGATAGCATTGTGAGTGCCTTGGAAATATTATTCAACCTATTTGTATTACACAAAGAATTCAGCTTCATCAGCATTCACATGGCATGGCATGCTCGCCGCATTACACAAAGAATCTCGTCACGTCCTTTAAAGTCGCCCTGTCCTGAGGATCAGTAGAACAGCGGCGATGGACTATGTTCACACACAGAGTCGTTTATCAAAGCTCTGCTGTTTCTCTTTCTGTCTCCTGCTGTCTGACTGTGCTCTGGGAACACCGTGCCTCTACCTGCAGCTAGTCAGTAAATGATGATTTATACCTCCTGCAGTCAGAAGTCACGTTTTGATAAATCGGGATGAAGTCTCAGATGTAATTTTTAGGGCCTGCAGTTGTCCGTGCGTGTCTTTGTGTGGTGATAAATGGAACGGGATAGTCATTCTCTCTCCTTATTTTCTCTCGCTGACAGGATTTGGGGTCCTCTGGTGAGCACGCTAAAGCAGGCAAGTGCCCGTTTTTTGATTGGGAACATAACTAAGTCATTCTTGGCTAGGACACCATGGCTCCCTCGCCGCGACCTGTGTCAGGATTAAACGGTCGGAGTGCGAGAAACATGAGGGGAATAATGCCACCGCAGGAACAACGTCCAACTCGCTCGCTCTGCATGACCCTTATCAAAAAAACATGCAACAGCCACCACTGTGAGCCTCCTTTCTTGCTATTTTTTGTATTTATTTTCCCCTGATCTTTTCTTCCTCACTCCCCGCGACAAGTTTACAGCGACAAAAGTTTACAGCGACACACAAACACAAAAGACTGATGTGATCCTATACAATCAGAGCCAATACGAACATATTAGATGTATACACCTATGGGAAGCAAACCAGACTTCAATAACAGAATACTTATCGTAATCAACAATTTTCACGCAAATATAGTTCATTACCATATGATTTGCATTGATGCATTGACTCAATGTCATTTTAAAATGGCTTCAAATGTGGCTCATCCAATCTGAACTACCCGTATATAAGCCTCTTTTTATATATTGTTTGTATGAAAATGTGAAATATCTTAATAATGAAAAAAAAAAACAATTAACAGATGAATCCATTTTACGAATAGCTGTCATACTCTACTGTTTTCCCATAAAAAAAACAATAATTCTACTTTCAGTGTTTCTCTTCAACGGTGTATGGTTTTATTTCCTTCTCTGTCTCTTGTCTTCCCCACAGAAATGTTATTTGGGTCGTAATCATGTGAAACCCATCCCTACAGAGCTCAGTCAGAAGCATTCCCACATGCTTTGGGTTTCTGCTCATCAAAACGCCATATTTTGAGAGCACGTTACTTACAGAGGAGCGTAAAGGTGGCGTCTTATTAAATTTCACTGGTTGCTTTGTAATGAAACAGGAGATTGGTTTAAGTAGATAAACCCTCTCACAGGAGAAGTGGAGGAAGAGAGGGGTGAGCGAGGGAGACGAGCTGCAGCTGACAAAAGCTTCGATTTCCTCTCCTGTTTACCAGCCGTGGATATTTTCCGCTAGTCTGCAGCGCCTGCATAATGCCATTTCTGTCCCTGCTGAAATCCACTCACGGGCCTATCGCAGTAATCAAGAGAATCCCTTCCCCCATCTACCTGAGTCTAATGTCAGCCTGTAAATGAAGCGGCCTGACTTTCATTTCAAGCTGCAAGCGATCGATAAACACTGAGGAAAAGCAGCCGTGCTTCCTCTTCCTTTCAATCGGTTCACTCTCAACCCTCTAAAGTTATACTAGCAATAGTGGGGGTCAGGGAAACTTCTAACGTAGCTCACTAGCATCAAATAATTCGCCGCGAATCCTTGTTTTTATGAGATGTGCAGAAGAGTAAATATCACCGTCTCACTCTGTGTAAAAGATTTTTAGTTTTCTTTCGTCTCTCCGAGCTTAGAACCAGGGTCTAAAATAAACATTTCACAAAAAGTAAATGACTGAATTAGCAACCTCCCACAGGAAGTTGGTTTGTAATATATATATATATATATATATATATATATATATATATATATAAATAAATAATCTAAAAAGTCAATTTATTAAATATGATTAAATATTATCTGTTACAATCCTCAGCATTTTTTCTTTAAAATTGTATGATTTTTTTGGAAGCAATTAATACTTTTATTCAGCGAGGATGCATACATTTACATTGTTATGAACTCTCTTCTCAAAGAATCCAAATCAACATATTAAAATTAGGGCTGTCAAACGATTAATCGCATCCAAAATAAAAGTTTGTGTTAACATAATATATGTGGGTGCACTGTGTATAATTATTTTGTATATATATATATATATATATATATATATATATACACACACATGCATGTATATTTAAGAAAAAATATTATTTATATATAAAATAATTTTAGATTTATATATAAATTATAAATAAATCTATATACAGTATATACATGAAAATATTTCTTAAATATATACAAGCATGTGTGTAAATAATTATACACAGTGCACCCACATTACAAACGTTTATTTTGGATGCGATTAATCGCGATTAATCGTTTGACAGCTCTAATCAAAATGATTCCTGAAGGATCACGTGACACTGGAGACTGGATTAATGATCCTGAAAATTCTGGAATAAATTTCATTTTGAAATGCATTAAAAACAAAGTTAAAATTCTGCATCCTGTTTTCTGCCTTAATTCAAATGTAGGAATTTAATTGGAGCTGTATAATCTTCACATTAAACTGCCAAATGTACATCACAATGCAAATATACAATACAAAGAGGAAAATCAGCTAAAAATCATCATAGGGACAAAATATTTTGACCACTGGCAGCAAAGTTATTTCTGGACCCTAAAATCGAACAATAAAAAAAGACCTCATGCAGCAAAAGCGAAAGCAGCACAGAGCACGAAAAAAATCTGAAAGAAACATAATGGCCAGAATGGAGACACAAGCAATGCTTTAGCTATGAATAATTCAATGGATTTCAAAAGCGAAAAATAAATCATGAGAATGTTTTGCTTAAGCACAAAAAAGCTAATGCCAATCAAGCTAGCCGTCCTACAGAGAGGGAGCTACTGGTGCCTTTAGAGCAAGGGGACCGTGCAAGGGTCTGTGCGCTAATGCTAAACTAGCTCTACTCTGCAGTGAGCGACGCCCGGTGGACGTTACCTGGACAGGTGGCAGTGCAGGCACTTTTCTGGACGCTCTGGCCCTCGCAGGACGTCCCGCCGTTCAGGGGAGTGGGGTTGGTGCAACTCCGGCTCCTCTTCTGCCACCCCCGACCACAGACAGCACTGCAGGCCGACCATGTGGCCCACGTGGACCAGCCACCGTTCACTGCTCGTGCGCCCAGTGCAAAGGAGAGGGGGAAACGAACACAGCGAGTCAGGATTACCCGACAAGCACGAGGATAAAAACAGCCACAAACATGAGCTCTGAGCTTAAAGGCAGGCCACAGGGACAACGGCAACTAACGAAAGCTATATTAAAGTCAACAGTTGTCAATGCTACAGGTACAATATACTGTTTATCTGAGGCAGTTGCCACCTCTGATTCTTTTTTCATCCAATCTAAATTCGTGGTAATTTGATGTTTACACAGTTTGTGTTCATGGAACAGCACTATCAACAAGCAACTCATTCTATAATACTTTTGACATTGACGGTACGCCACAGAGGACTTCATTGAATTCCCGAATTTGAATTGAAGCAGCAGACGTGATGCAGAAATGGATCTATTGTTAATCTACTGTAATTGTAATTTCAGCCACAGATGGCACCAGAGAGCCCAGAATACCATAGTGTAGTTTTAACATTTAACGTTTCCAAGTTGGTGGGTCATTTTTGCAATAAACAACATATATCTACTGCCGTTTGACTCGTTTAGGCTGATTTGCTGACCAATAGAGTGCTGTAGGGATGACGTATTAGGATTTTAGCACTTCACTTCAGTTTGCCTAACAATGGGACTACAGAGGATATCAGGGACATGGAACAGGTAAACTCATCTACTCGCAAACATGCTTTCACAGGCTCATTGTGTTTATAAATCGAACTCTTGAAAACTACTCTAACTCAAACTTTCAGGGAAAATGTTTTTAAATAAAATACGGAGGGAGTTGTTGAAAGCTTAATGCTAGTGGCGTTACTGCCGATTGTATATAGGCTTCCAAATTCATAGTTCAGTTCATATGTGAAGATTAAAGGAGTAGTTCACTTTTAATTTTTTTTTTGATAATTTACTCACCCCCATGTCATCCAAGATGTCCATGTCTTTCTTTCTTCAGTCGAAAAGAAATTAAGGTTTTTGATGATATAATGGACTTCAATGGGAACCAAACGGTTCAAGGTCCAAATGAGAGTTTCAGCGCACCTTCAAAGGGCTTTAAACGACAACAGACGATGAATAAGGGTCTTATCTAGCGAAACAATTGGTCATTTCAAAAATAAATAAAAAAGTTTAAGTTTTATAAGCACAAATGCTCGCCTTGCTCTGCTCTGTGATGAGCGTTCGTGACTCTCCTGTTCAAACTCAAAATGAACAAATCTTTTTTCGAGTCATGACTCGAAGGGTCCCAGATAAGACCCTTATTCATCGTCTGGTGTCGTTTAAAGCCCTTTGAACTGTTTGCACTGAAACTGTCTTTTGGACCTTGAACCATTTGGTTCCCAATGAAGTCCATTACATGGAGAAAATCCTGGAATGTTTACATCAAAAATCTTAATTTCTTTTCGACTGAAGAAAGAAAGACGTGGACATCTTGGATGACATGGGGGTGAGTAAATTATCAGCAAAAGTTTTTTTTTAAAGTGAACTACTCCTTTAACATGATGGAAAAAAGGTGTAAGAATAAACTTTTTGTTTGCCACAGAGCTTATTTTCTGCAGTAATCCAAAAGCCAATGGAAAAAAAAATCTATTGGGTTTTTGGTCGAAGGAACCAGGGTGATGCTAACTTACAAAAATACATCATTATTCCACATGGTCGGCAGGCATTATCAAATTAAAAGTGACATAATAATCATCCTATCACTGTGGAGTGACATTTTTGGCACCAAATGACAAAATTCTGACCATTTGGTCATTTCCCGCTCACATTGTCAACACGCTTTGGAGCTTAATGAAAGCCTGAAGAGGCACTTCATCTGCAATCCTGAAATGCCATGGGGTTATAGTATGTCATCTTCTGTTTTGAAGTATTTCTTTAAATTTTATACTGTCAAATATTATCCAAATTTCTCACTTCTTGTGTTAACAAGTCTGAAAAGACGGCCACATCTGGATGAAACATTGTCAAGTCACAAAACTATCACTCAATCCCTCTTCCAAGCTATATATTAACTGCTGTCAATTTTAAAGCTACGGAGCAAAACACGGGATACATGGTGGGTGGGATGTTTTCTAGATTTCATCTCATGTGGGGTGTATATTGGTTTTCTGCTCTACACCGACACACAGTATGGTTTTTATGGCACCAATATCCAGGGCCGGTGAAATGCATAATCCTGCAAGGATTCCGGGATGATTCCGAGTCCAAAGATCACGCGGGGTTTTTAATCAAGTTCCCAGCCTCCTCTCTCTTGGTGGGAGAATTCAGAGCAAATCAGATTTCTTCTTCCCCCGGTAACTCGAGCGGTTTGTTGTCCAGAAGCCTCGATCACAGGTCAGACTCTATATTGTGCCTGGAGCTGCACCTAATTCTCCACGAAATGTTGCTCTGGTCCGACCGAATCAATTCTTTAGCCTCTCTGATTGCTCACCACGAAGAAGGAAATTGCGGGCCCTGATTACCTCTTAGCACACCGTTGTGTCAAGTCCAGCCTTGTTAAAATTCATCTCGCCCTCTGTCCAAAAGCACTAATAACAGCTCTCACACCACCTATGGTTCAGCCAATAAGCAAGCCTGCAAGACTTCAAATTAGTAAACTGACATTTTAATGTGAAGCCATGGGGAAAAAAAAAAGAATAGCATCAAGGACCTCGCCTAATAGTTCTTTTGATCAAAAGGTATTCACAGGGAATTTTTCTTTAATTAATTTCTACAATGGTAGCAAATTGCTTGGGGAACATTGCACAATTTGAAAGCGCTAAATTGTAAGGCGCCGCGCACTGCGCACCTAGCATCCATGTGCCATTTCTCTTTTTCCCAGTGTGGGGGCTTCATTGATTGACAGCATCAAAAGCAAACAATAGAGCGAAAATATTCTCCGCTCACAGAGCCTTCCATCAAAATGTCCCCAAATCACGCAATTCAAACAAAATTCAACAATTTATCTAATCTCCCTTCATCTGAGAAATAATAAGTCAGTTTAGCTGCACTTTTTCCCTATTCAATAAAACACACTGATTGCTCTGATTGACTTGCAGTCTGTCTCCGCATTAAAAATCACGTCCCCGTTTAATGCAAATCATCACGCAGCTGTCCCTTAACTCATTCTCTTTATGCTTGATAATAAAACGGAAACATTACCTCTGAAATAAGGCGAAGCTTTTGGATTTTCCACTGTTAACATGTCTGTCTGTGGTTTAAGAGTATTCTCAGTAGATCTGTCCCGGTACTGTACTATGTGTGTCGTGTGTGATTGACTAGGCTGGGATCAGTAGAGAGCGTGTACAGGGTTGTAATGCATGCTACCTTTAGAACGCTGCTTGTCCTGGGAACCCTCCGGGGTTAGCGATGCTCTGCTACTGTGCATTTTAATAAAGGTCATCTAGCTTATAAACCCTATTCATTAGCCACTTTATGCCATTAATTCAACAAGCGCAACTACAGTGTGAGTGTTTGTCAGCTCTGCGGAGATTTCAGAGACACTGTCTGGCTGCTCTGCTCCCAAATTGATATGTTGTTATGTAGCTGCTATCATTTACAGCATGCTAAAGCTAATTCCAAGTAAAAACAGACTATTCCAAATTGTAATGCTTAGGTTTAAGGTGTTACAAGAAACACAGTGGCCTTTAGTATTTAAAACACTGTATGTAAATGTACATTACACATAATGTAAATATATTTATATTTAAATTACATAAAAAAATATATAAGCAATTAGCATTTATTTTAAACAAAATTACTCAAATGACAGGGTCTCTACAATTTCTGACTAACTTTTGAGCACACTTTAAAATAAGGTCTCATTTGTTAACATTAGTTAAAGTATTAACTATGAACTAACAACAAGCAATATATTTGTTACAGTATTTATTAATCTTTGGTAATGCTGTTTAATACAAATACAGTTGTTCATTGTTTGTTCATGTTAGTTCAAATGTTAGTTCAGTTTGTTCATGTTAGTTGAGATTAACTAAGATTAATAAATTCTGTAGTATTGTTCAGTCTTAGTTCATGTCAACTGAAAAAGTCAACTAATGTAACCTAATTGTAAAGTGTTAGCACACTTTTTGTTATTGTGATAAATAAGTGTGACTGAAGAATTTCAAAAAAATCTAAATAAAACTTTTTTTTTCAATAATTTTCCAGATATACGTATCTATAGGTCAAGAAAAAAACTCAATGTTGCTCTCAATATACGATAAATGCAACAAAATTCCCACTTTTCATAAGATTTCATTCATTTCCATGACTTTTCAGGCATGGAAATACCACTTTTGAAATTCCCTGATTTTTCTAGGACGGTGGGAAAATATAAATATATAATATTAAAAGTTAATTGGACCATAGAGCTGCAAGTAATATCATGAAAGGAGACTTCAGCTATAGTGTTATTATTATAGTAAAACACTGATCGATTTTCAATAGGCAAAGCAAAGTAGTGAGTACATTTTGTTCTCAAAGTCTGATCAAAATAGAGTTGTCCATCAAATCTAGCCTGACTCTCTCAGTAAATTACCCCTGACTCAGGGTCAGAACAATCCCAAACTTTTGTCAGACTCTTGAAAGGTGAAGTGCATTTATCAGTGATCTAAGAAAGGAACAAAGTATGAGAAGAAACACACACCATAGACTATCACAGTAGCCGAGGAGCTCTTGCGTCGAGCCACAATGTTCTTGGCCACGCAGGTGTAGTTGCCCGTGTCGGCCAGACGAGCTTGTTTGATGATGAGATTATGGTCCACGGTGATGAAGAAATTGGGGTCAGTCTTGGGGTCGATCAGCTCCTCGTTTCTCTGCCACTCCACCTATAGGTATACACAAGAGAAAACATTTCACAGCTTCAATCTGGCTCAAATGGATGGAAAACGCTCTGTGTGCTCTCAGATCCAGCTGCCATTCTGGGCTGATCCCAAGGCCACAGCCAGGGCCGAGGATGTTCAAGTTTGGCAGACACTGCATGGCAGCATGGGGCAGTGGGAAAGCGGATTAGCATTTTTTTTTTTTACCAATTGTTTTTCTATTGTACACTGAAAAAAAAAACAAAAAAAAAATCAGAAAATTTCTTGCTCACCTTATCAGAAATTTGACTTAAATTGCGAGTATGATAATATATGGTTAAAAAAGAAAAAAAAATTGTGATTACATTTTTGTGTTATGTTTATTGTCACCAAAAAATATACATAATCATATTTTGTAGGGCTGTCAAACGATCAATCGCGATTAATCGCATCCAAAATAAAAGTTTGTGTTTACATAATATATGTGGGTGCACTGTGTATAATTATTTTATATATATATATAAATACACATATATGCAGGTATATTTAAAAAAATATATTATTTATATATAAAATATTTATATTTATATATAATATAAATTTTATATAAATCTATATACAGTATATACATGAAAATATTTCTTAAATATATACAAGCATGTGTGTGTATTTATATATATAAAATAATTATACACAGTGCACCCACATATATTATGTAAACATAAGCTTTTATTTTGGATGCGATTAATCGTTTGACAGCCCTAATATTTTGATATTATTGAAGACCCCATTTAAAAACCTATTTTTCTTAGGTTAGTTAACTGTCTTTCATTTGTTGAGCGCCACCTTGAGGAGCCATGAAGTAGCGACTCTGGGAGCAGGAAAATCTATTTAGAGAGCCTTATTTTATTAATTAAAACATCGATATTTGGTGCCAGCACATCGATTCTCATATCGCAACAATATATTGCCATATCGATATTTTGTCCCAACCCTAGACAGAATGAGTGTACTCAAATATATCCGGCATTTTTGTTGTTAAGTTTGGATGGACATTTTGAGTTGCAACAGCTGGTCTAGTCCTGCACCAGTGCAAAAATACTTCTATTATTGATGGGACTCCCAGAGCTGCCAAATCACTCTGAATGGTTCCTCATCCAAGTGCAGCTCATCGAACAGACGCGATATGGTGAAAGACATCAGATCTCTGGCTCGATGGTATATTTGTACCAGTACATTAATGAGGGGGATAATTAGCAGAGCTGTTGGTTATTAGCATGTTTACTTGTTGCTCTCACCTCTGCAGGAGGAACACCTTCAGGAGGATGACAGCGTAGAAGGATTTCCTGATCAAGTGCCACTTCCTTACCCAGCGGTTCCTCCTCAAAGTTCTTCCTCAGATCTGTAGTGCAAAATCATTTTATTTATTAGTCACTGGTTCTATATATAACAATACTGTATCTATTCTGTGCAATGTGCAAACTAGACAGCTCTTGTGCACAATACTGCATATTAATATTAAACATAACATTAATTAGTGTAATGACTGATTCAGATTACACGATTTTTTTTGTCTGTTATGATAGTCACTGTGTCAGATTACCCAATTTTGACTCCTAAAATCTTGTCGTGGCGTGGACACATGAAAATAAGTGCTTAATTTCTTGTCTTTAACGGCGCATGTGATGTCATGGAGAAGGCGAAACTAGTAGGGAGTGACTTCCGGAATCGAACGTAAACAATGGATAAAGCGGTGAGTGTTGTCTTGGCTGTCCTGTGTTCAGAAAAAAAAGAAAGAAAACCTGACAACGGACACATTCCTGGATTGCTCGAAGAGGACAGTATGGGCTGTCAATCCTCCAAAGAGAACTTGAGGTAAAATATTGTTTTCTTATATATTTTTACTTTTAGTTTTAACGTTAGCATAGCACCATCTCTTTCGTTTCGCCATTTTTGAAAGTTGTGTACGGAAAAGCTTCAGTACTCCTATTGGTCAACTTAATACATGTGACGGAACCATTGTGGACGACCGTTAAAAAAATTAAACACACTAATCTTTTTGTCGTGATGTCGTGAAGCATCGCAGACGCAACATAGGTTGTCGCCCACTATACGAGATGATACGATCGAATCTTGCGTCCTAACGCCTGTTGTCGTTTACGAATCCCCACGACACCCTACGTCAAACGGATCGTGCCAAAATCGGGCTAAAATCTGAACTGGGCATTACTAAACTTGGTTAATATATTGGAAAATAGTGATTTTCCATTTTCAACGGAAAATTGAAAACTTTATGCGTTTTTCCTGCTCATTTACAACGGCGTTTGTCAATGGTGTGACGTCATGCGCCTGAGTATTTAGTTTACTTTAGTTTTTAGTTGTTTTTGTGTGAACTCTTGACAATGTTGTCATCTAAACGCGAAAAACACAAAAGAAATAACTTTCCCATTTTTAGTACATCGTTGTCTTGTAAATGTACTTTTAAACAGATTGCATGTTTGCTTTTTTCCTTTCCTATGGACTCTCAAGCCAGGATATTGACTAAAATCCTCCCTTAGTCATAAAGTGGATCAGAACCTGTACATGTATCACCAGGAAGGTAAACTTTCAAGCCATTTAATCCAGCATTATCCATGTCATATTTAGCAAAGTGTTTTTGGGGTTCAGCGCTCCTCCATATATTTATATATATATATTTGCACCGTGTACGTTCAACGGGAGCCTCGAGCGGCCTTTCTCTCTTATAAGGATCCATATCACAGACTCGAGTGCTTATTAGACCCTGCTTGGTTGCTTCAGAGAAAGGCTGTCTGCAGCCCTAAGGCAAAGCATCAACAAAAAGGAATTGCATTATCATCCTCCTCTACTCGATACCGCACCGAGGCTGTGGTATCCACACGACCACCCACTTTCCCTAAAACCCCTGGGACAAGTGTTGATGCAAGTCGAATTGTATTTGCTTGTCAAAATTGCATTACTCTTGATGGAGGGCTTTCATGCCCTCCTGACTATGGATGGCAAAATTTCAAAACAACATTTGCATAAACGTTTATAGCTGTTATGACACGAAAAAGCTTTTGGAAGGAGGTGTCCATTGAGACGGCGGACTTGTCTTCAGCTCCGATGCTGGGGAATAAAATCTCTCTCAATAACAGCGACACTGCCAGTCATTTCATTTCCTCAAAACAGATGTCATGCCTGTCTTCACCAATCAGGCCTGGGCAAACATTAAGAGGTGAAGAGGGGTCTTTGACATTCAATTTAATTAAATAGGATTTAATGGGAATAGGAGAGGCACAGAGGATCAAGATGGCCATCAAGCCCTGAGATGACATTGTCGTGACTTTGAAGGGAAAACTCAAGTTTGTTAAAGGGAAAAGTTCACCCTAGCGCGATTACAACGAATGGGAACTTACAAGCTTCAAAAACAACAGAAACACCATACAAACAACATAAAAGTGGTTCATCTGAATCATGCTCAGAAGTAATACAGTATTTTTGTGTGCAGGAACATAAAGTTATGTAGCTCACAAAACAAATGGTAAAATGGTAAATGGACTGCATTTATGGCCACCAAAGAACTTTACACTTGCCTCACATTCACCCATTCACTCACACATTCATCCACCAGCGGAAATGAACTATTCATATAGGCCCTTTTCAGAGCTCCTGCGCACTGTGTGCGTTCTTGGGTGAGAAAATTCCTTTAAAAGTCCTTTCATTATGCAAAAGTAGAATTTGAGGTGAATATATGTTGGGAAAGATAAAATATCCATTCAGAATATTTATAAGCACCACTTTGAGATAAATCCAAATCCGGTTAAATCGCACAATGCTTTTAATCCTTGTTTTAAAGAGACAAAAAATGACTATCATCTTCCTTTAAAGGAAGGATGTTTTGTGATGTTTGTTCAGAGTGAGGCGGTGCGGTGGTGCGGTTTCCGTGTGTTTAATCACACAGAGATATCAAAACCACCAGGCCTCTTGAGGCAATTACAAAGTGTTACACAGCAGATTAGCAGATTTCCTTGCCACGGGCTCTTCCTGATCAAACTTCCCAATCAAACATTAAATAAGTCATATAAAACCAGCTAAATCAATCAGCCTTGGGGAGAAAACGGAGCATAAGTGGTAAGATTGATCGCCTGAATGGAATTCTGAAATAACTTTTAATAGAAAGTACATCACTATCAAAACACTTTATCGAGGAGTGATTAAAAAAAAGAGCAGCTACTGTGTTGTAGAGCACTTTAAAACGTTAGGGATAAATTAATTTGAATAAGTATTGAATTTGGATAAGTATTTGAAAGGTGTATTGAAATAAGCATTCAAATAAATGATGTTAACATCTATGGCATCTACAGCAGAACATCTATGAAACTAGAGCACTTTAAAACATTAGGGATAAATTAATTTAGTTAAAACATGCTTTTTTGTGCTTTTAAATATGAAGTATATGGTATATTAACAAATAAACTGCCTACACAGTCTGCTAGATCTGTGGTTCTCAATTGGTTTTGCTTTGGGCTCTACACACTGGGGATCAAATGATGACACAACCCGGTAGGAACAATTTTGCTATGACACTAAAGACTAATGATGCTGAAAATTCAGCGTTGCCATCACAGGAATAAATTACATTTTAAAATATATTCAAATATAAACAAGTTCATAATTATAATTTTAATAATATTCCACTATATTACTATTTTAACAGTCATTTGTATTGAAAAATGCAGCCATGGTGAGCTTAAAAATGATTAAAAATGACTAAACATTCAAAAACATTCACATATCTAATCTATAATAATTGCAATTAATCTATAATAAATGTATTTTGGTCCTGTAGCTAAACTGCCCCATTCTGCTGCATTGTAGGCTTTGCATTCATTTTTTTTCCAGACCAATACAGGCTTTGTGACTCATTTCTGGGAGCGACCCACCAGTTGAGAACCACTGAGCAAGACATTTTATCCCATGATCAGATTATAAGGTAGAATTTGGTCAAAATGTTTGCACTATAAGATAGCAGAGCTGAACTCACATGCGATGCGTACAAATGCCTTTTGGCTCTTTTGGGTTCCTGTAGTGCTCCAGGCCACACACTGACACCAGTAATCCTCCAGACCAAAGATCTTCTCCACCTGCTGTCTGGAGATGTCAATCTTCACCTGCATCACCGGCAGCCCTGAGACCAAACCAGACAAAGCAAACACGTTATGTAAGCTCTAAACATATCCATTGCCATTGGTTTACTTGCATCAAACTTGTGGTTGATATATGGTAAATTGGCTGGTAGAAATGGGCAGCACTTCACTGGCAGTGGTGGGTCAGAACTTTGGCAACAATGGGAAATCTATCACAGCTGTCAGACTTTGCACAGACGTGGCAAACCGTCCACTGTTTCCAAAGGTTTTCCGGTGGTTCATCACGTCCATTGAAGAGCTGCCAACCATTTGCAATGAGGGGAAACAAATTGAGTTTTTTTTGCAAACAAACATTTTTCATAGCTTGGTTAATTCATGGAATAGACAGATGGTCGAGCAATGTCACGATGATTGTTTAATAATTGCAGGATGTGTATGACATGCGAAACCACCTCAAAATAGAAAATCCCGAACTCTACTGTGCTTTCTTGGGGGTGAATTAATAAATAAACAGATATTAATATTTATGTGAGCTCCTAGTGAGAGATATTTTTCCTGGTTACTCAATATGTGCGTTTTCATTCAGACATGAGTGGCTAGGATTATCCAACGCTCAGAGGTCTTTTCTGAAAATAACATGTAAAAGAGGACAAGGAAAAAAAAGGGAATGAAGTGATAATTTGTCAACCACAGTCAGATGAATAATGTCTATACAACTGGTGTGAAGTCATCCAACAAAATGACTAATTTTCAGCTGACAATTACAAATGAACATCATCAGAGTTAACCAACGCCAACAACACAACATGTGTAATGCATAATAAAGCTCTCTTTGAGGATGAAGGGATGAGGTTAGACAAAGATCATTTTTCTTTTCATTATCTCTGGACCATCTCCTCACCCCCTATAAGCCTCTGGTATTTTCCTCCATGGCTATCGCTCATCTCAACACGAAAGCACGACCTTGAAGATGTCCACATCCCCCTTCCTCTTAATTTCTCCCATAATCTCTCCATCAAACCTATTCTTCATTTTCCTCTTCCCCTTTTTCTTGTTTTGCTTTCTCCATTAGAACCTAGACCTATAGGTATCAAAACCCAGGGGCATTTTGTGAGGCATAATAAAAGAAAGAAAAAATTGAATTGCATGGGCATTTCAAAAATTTTTCTTTTTGCATTGAACTTACAGTTTGATTTGAAACGTTTGAATCGACTGTTGAGCATCATACAGTAGCTCAAATTGATTTCTGGGCATCTTATGAACATGATTTTGGGGCATGAAATGTTTAAATAGACGTTGGCGCATCATAGATAGATTCAAACACCCTTTTTGGGCATCATAAAAATGTTTAAATGAATTTTTTAAAGCTTGAATCGATTTCTGCATTTCAAATGTTCGAATCTATTTTTTGTGCTCCATAGGTAAATAAATAAAAAAAGGCTCCCAACAATATTTCTGCATTATTTAATATATTATAGGATTCTTTCAAAGAGCTGTTTTGGCATCGTTTGAATGTTTGAACATTTTCAAATGTTCAACCTGATTTCTGGACATCATTTCAACGCGTAAATTGATTCTGATGGCATCAGTTTTGGTGACATCATGTGTGCAAAGACTTAAATGGAACATTTGAACTCCCCTGTTATGTCCAAATATGGTGTCAAGGTAGACCGACTGAAACTCATACTGCACTGCATGAGCATTTCATGTCAATGGACCATAATAAGCAGCTAAACAACTCCATTATTCTGCAATTAGCCACGGTGTGGTCAAAAATTCATCATCTCAAATCCTGCTGGTCAGTTGAGATCTTGTTCCAAACCTGTCTGTCACAAATCAATGTGCATCACATCCATCACCACTTGGCAGAGAGTCTCTAGGAGGAGAGAAATAGGGCAGCAGAGAGAGCTTGTGTCTCACTATCTTGGCAGACATTAGGAGCACATGCAATTACTGTTAGATTTAAACCACCCTCCAGTGTTACTCAGGGCGTAAACATCAAAATGGACCTCTCAGACAACCTCGCTCTCCTCTGACACGACGTCTGGACTTTAATCCTCGCTGGTGGCTCTCAACACTATTTTTGCGACGGGTCAAAAATATGAGATACAATGCACAAATCTCTGCAATCCAGACTCAAATAAGTGCATTGAAAAGAACACTTTCAATTAATTGCTCCACTCGCGCTGCATTTAATTCAAATTGCGTAACCAATTCAATAGGAGCGGCGGAAAAAGTTATGATATTAGACCACTAATATCATGGTGATTTTTTTTTAAAAGGGGTGATTTTTCTTAGAGAATGTAATTATCGTTCGCATTAAAACGTAAAATACAATTAAGGGAAATAGGCGTAGTCCTGAAATAGTCGGAGGAAAAGCTATCTTAAACACTGATTGTTTTATTAATTGCTTTTTGTTTCTTTTAGTAGCAATTACCCAGATTTCTGACCTCACACTCCCTCTGCGCTCGGCGACGAACCGCTGAGGCCGCCACATTCGCTTTCGTTCACTTTTGTGAATATGCCAAACGGCCTGCACCGCTACTCGGGCATGAAAATTCACTTTTCCTGCATGACAGATTTAGCTGCATGATAGGCCAGGATAATACTGTAATGCAGATTTGTATAATTAGTAATTAACCGAGTATGAAGTCTTTGACTAGGAACACCATTAAAATGTTCACCCCTGAGCCCTTGAGCGAGGTCGCTGTGGCAACCCTCCCTTCGGGGTCCGAGAGGTCACACGGTTAAAGAATAATTGACTCTTAGACCGAGTGTCACGTGCGAACACACCCGCTTCCAGTACTGTTAAACCCCCACAGATAGAGGAAATTATTCTGAAATGAAGACACATTTATTAGACCCTGCAAGAAAAAAGGCCCCGCGGAGATTGAATCATAATTCTGAGTTATTGCTTTATGCTTTTGTCGTGTTGTGCGTCTGCATACTCAATACATGTGGCACACCTTCAAAATTAATTGTTAAAAATTCATAACCCGTCCCATTTTTCTACACTGACATCTAACAAATTATTAAATACAGACGTAAAATTCAGACAAAGAATAATAATGATGCCGCTTTCCATTCTGGGGTTAGCTGAACCCAGTGCATTTTTCATAACAGATCACAAGGTCAACTAGTTCCAAGGCATTTCCCAGAATTCAATGCATCATAAGGAATAGTGTGAATGAAAAAGAACACAGAGATATGTTTTTTTTACCCTCCCAATGGTAACACATTTTAAACTTGAAAAAGTGTTTTTAAAAAAGCAACACACTGAGAGACGCTGAAAAAAAACGAGAAGGTTTGCAAACATCAGTGAAGTTTTATTTTTGGGTGAATTAACCCTTTAAAGCAGTGGTTCTCTAGTGGGCCTCAGCAAAACTAAAGGATAATTCAATTAATAAATTATTAATAATAAAAAAATAACCTTACATTAAAATGGTAATATATATATATATATATATATATATATATATATATATATATATATATATATATACACACATATATATAGACACACACACACATATAATATATATATATATATATATATATATATTACCATTTTAATGTCAGGTTATTTTTTATTATTAATAATTTATTAATTTTTAATTTATTTTTATAAATTAAATTTTATTTAATTTATTAATTTTTTCCTTTTTTCTTTTTAAATATAATGAAAATAATACATTTTAAAAGTAAACTTTTTCTCAAAAGCTATGCTTTTATTGAAAAATGTACTATTCTTTAAACTTCATAAATCAAAAAATAAACTGTGGTTAATTCATTTAATCTAGTTCCTAGTTTCTGTTTCAGATAATAAAATATTCCTACAGTAATCCTATTTTCTGATGAGTGGGATTAAACTATCCCACTTCAACCGTTGTCTATGTAGGTAAAAACCATGGATGAGATGTTTCCTCCAGGGAACTAACAGGGTGTCCTGGTCGGATTCGACGGTGCATTTACAGAAGAATCCAGGGATATGCTACCATCACGTTCCGACACACTACACCATAACTTCATCTGAGTCCCAGCGTGACTTTGCAGTGACTGCTCTACATATTACTGCAGC
Organism: Cyprinella venusta; assembly: GCA_038021265.1. Lineage (NCBI taxonomy): Eukaryota > Metazoa > Chordata > Actinopteri > Cypriniformes > Leuciscidae > Cyprinella > Cyprinella venusta. The sequence goes on from CM075873.1 coordinate 5,089,801, forward strand.
TGTAAACATCTGTTTGTGTCTGCACTAACAGCTCCCCAAAGGAGCAGCAAACACTGCAAGTGGAGTGACTAGGTGGCAAAGAGATTCATTATTCAATGATGTTATCTATCCAAATGTGTGAGTAACAGATCTCATTACTGCCATAAAGGACTTTTATTGTGAAGACGATGTAGGCTGCTAAATCAAATAGCATGTGTGCGCTTTGAAATACAGACAGGACTCACGGACCCGCGATGACATCGCTGCCCTTATTCCCTTGTGAGTCGATACAGGGGGCTTGTCTGCTGAAGAGACTTGATTTTATTTTCGCTCACTCTTGTTTTTGCTGCCGGTGACCTCAATTCCACGGGGGTCATTTGCTTATCAAAGGCGCAGACCGAAACTGGCAGGTTGGAGTAAGTTTTCATTGTGACTGAGGAAATTCAATTAAGCCACATCTAGGCCGTGAGGAGCTAAGATTCATCAATGGGAGCTGGGATTAAGAGGGAACTGACTTACACTAGGACGATCAGTCAGAAGGTCAGCATGTGCTCATCACAAGGGACTTATTTCTTTTTTCATTGACTATACCCATTGAAGACAGCTGGAATAAAGGATCACTCTCCAATTGGCTCTATGCACAACTGCACTACTTCCTGAACTTCAGCCAGCTCCTTGTTTCCTGTATACCATTATTGGACAATTTGATTAATCCAGGTGTGCTTGACCTCAGTAGTCACGGCAACAATAATCAAACACACCTGAATTAATCAATGTGTCCAATAATGCCAGACAGGAAACAAGGAGCTGGCTGAAGTTCAGGAAGTAGTGGAGCTGTGCATAGAGCCTATTCATACTTACTACTTGTTGCTGGCGGGCAAGAACGCCGTTCTCCAGCAACGAAATCCAGTAAACTAGGCAAGGATCTTGCCAGGACGTCGCCTATTTATATACAAAAGTTGGTGTTTCGAGGTGTAAATGACACGCCAGATAGTTGTTGTGCGATTGGTTGCCCTAACCAGATGTGATAAGCAACCTTCACAGTATATTGTTACACATCTGTGCAGTGATCTTTCCATCACTCAAGGTAATTTCATCATGTAATTAATCGTGTCTTTAAGTTAACCTGTAGTTTCGTCAATCAACGCCACCAGCTGGTTCGGCGAGTCAGCTGTTTGTGTTATGAGGCTAATTGTACGTTCACACCGCCGCCGCGAGAGAGGCAATTTATTTTATGTGTAACTTTGCTCTATTGTATTTATTTGTGCTGCTGCTTTTAGTTTGATTTTTGCTTTTATTTTCTTTATTTTTATTTGGCAGTACGATTTGAAGAAAATAACCGTTGTTTGAGAAATAAATAATTGACATTTACGGTACATACATATGGCTTGGGTATGCAGAGCATTTGCAGCTTATATGGACCGCACGGCCCTGCTGTATAGACACACAAGTGACAATAATGATGTTTATCATTAGTGTTGAATTAGAGAGGTAAATACGCATTTAAAACGCATTAGTGTTTTGAATTGTGTTGAATAATGTAATGTTTACCATGCTGTTTGACAAATATATCCCTCTCTTTCATTGCATTATGCCCTTTTCATTACCCGTTATCGCTTCTGGACGTCTGAGCCCAGAAACAGCGGCCAAAGCTAGAGAGGTAAACAAACACATGAATAATCAGAGCAATTTGAAAACCGCCATTAAAACACTGACAAAATTCGGAGCTGTGTGCCGACACATTGAGCCATGATGCTTATGAGGTCAACGTGAGTTCAAATATGCCTCATAACATTTCATTCTCTTTCCTTGGGCATCAATAAAATTACTTGGATAAAGAAAACGATCCAAAGTAAATAAATGTAATAAAATAATACAATGAATAAAGACATTCTGCTAAAAAATGCCTAAGTTAAAATCTGACCAAAGCTAAATAAATAAAAAGAACAAAAGCAAATAGATTGCATACATTTATTAAATTAGATAAACAATTAAATATCTAAAATATTTTTTTTAATAAGACCAAGTAAAGAAATTAATACATGTATACAATAATAAAATCTCTATACTTAAACCGATTTATAAAAAAATACTAAATAATAAAATAAGATATAAATAAAATAAAATACAGTACTCTTTTCTATTATTTCAAGTAGGGATGGGCTACGATTAATCGTGATTAATCGCTAGCGAAATAAAAGTTTGTGTTTACATAATATATGTGTGTGTGGTGTGTATAATTAATTTGTATATAGAAATACACACATGCATGTATATATTTAAGAAAAATGTGTTATTAATATGTCAAATATTTATATTTATATATAATATTAATTATGTATAAATATATATAAAGTATATACATGCAAATATTTCTTAAATATATACATGCACGTGTGTGTATTTATATATACAAATTAATTATACACACTACACACACATATATTATGTAAACACAAACTTTTATTTTGCTAACGATTAATCGCGATTAATCGTTGCCCATCCCTAATTTCAAGACATGTATTGGGTTCCTTCCTTAAGTAATTCAATAGGATTTTTTTCCCCAGGTTTTATCATCCAGCATGTTAACTTAGAAAACTACAAATGCACCTCTCCTCAACAAGCCACTCGATTTGAATGAATGACGTCATGTATTATTAGGGATTTGAACACACCTCATGGGCAGCACCACTAACAGTAAACGGTCCCAAATAATGCTACACATGTAGACAAAGGATCAAAACTAGAATGCATCCCATCCCTGCAAAACCTCTAAAACTCCAAAAAAACCATTAAAAACAAAGGAAACACAAAGTCTGTGTCCTCAGGTGCACTGAAGCTGAATGTGTGGCCCATGTGGACCAACAGACAGGATGACTCATTGAATGGCTGTCTCTTCTCTTGCACTAATAAGATGCTGTAATCCTCGGCTCACTCCAGCGAGCAGCGGTCTATGAAGAGGAGACAGACACACTGTTCCAGGGTCCACATTAAATCTATAAGCCCCGGAGGTGCCACGCAGGCACATCCAGTAACCCTAACCAGTCTGTCCAGCAGTTACTGTAGGTCAAGGCTTGGCTGAAGGATTCTAGTTATTACAGGAATATTCTTGCTAGTTGTAATTTGATTGAACTGTCCATTTGCGACTGTCAATGTGACGTTCAAGGCCTCCCGCTCGAGCCCGCCGTTCAATTATGGATTATTTAAGGCTGGTGACCCACAGCGTGGCTGCGGCACCAATCAATCCTAGTCTAGTTCAGGCCAATGCCAGCTCAAGGTGAAATGACTTGCAGGTAGGTTAGAAAAACCACTGACACGCATGGTAATGTGTCAATCTGCAGCTTGAAAAAGGGAAAAATACAGCAATTTTAAAGTCTACAGTCCTGAAATGGGCTGCGATATGGAAAGAGTTATTACAAGCGACATGAAAGACAACAATATGATTTTGTCGACTTTTATGAGACTGATATCAAATTATATGCTAAGTGTCTGTAACCTGAGAAAGCCCTGGGAACAGTCAATACGTAGGTTTGTCTAGTAGACGATTTTGTAACAGAACAAGTAAACACACCAATCTTGCCTTAAACTGGTTGCTTTAACCTTCAAATGGTCTTCGTTTCCTGTTTACACTTCTGGGCTTCGGGGTCTATACAACCCCAACAATTGATTGAGTAATTGTACAAAAAATATACATTTTTAATCATACAAATAATATATCTCTTTTTTTGTTTACTTTTCATCTATTCATTAATGCTGTGTTTTTGGAGATATAAAGTACTTTTGTATCCATATACCACACGATTCCTCAACTACACCATTAGCTTGCATATGAAATATTATTTTTTTATGATACACTGCATTTATGCTAGTAGGCCTTCATTTCTGTGTAAACAAAATTCAGATTTATGCCAGATTTTTTTTGACACACAAAGAAAATATATTTAGTTTTTTTTTTCACATTTCCCATTCATTTTAAAGTGGGGTCATATTGACCCCAAAAACCAGAAGTGTAAACATTTTTTTTACATACCTTCAGAATAACCGAATCAAGCCTAGTTTTTTGTGTGTATATAGATAGATAACATGAAAAGTCACAAAATCTTATTCCTCTGAGATGGGGATGGAAACTTTTTTTTTATTAAGTAGGCTAAAAGTCGATTGGGGTCGTATAGACCCCATGACCCGATTGAGGGCTACGATACTGGGTTTCCTTTTATCTAAGACTTCTTTTTGTAAGGCTGCCAACTCTCACGCATTCAGCGTGAGACTCACGCAATTGACCCAATTCTCACACTCTCACGCCACGATCTCACGATTTATCACGCTGAGGCGCCAACCCGGTCAGTCAAATGCCTGAAAGATGAGTTTATCTATAGATCTACCAGTTGATCGACTATACCACAAATTAGTTAAAATATCCCGTAATCTACAGCTAGCGTGCATACGAGACAGATATTGTGCTCCAAACCAGACGCATGCATGGCACAGCTAGTGAAGGTTACTCAAGGTGTAATTTGTCATTCGACTGCTGATTGATTTTTTTTTTATCTTATAGCATCAACACCCTGATCTCTGAGTAGCACCATATTGGCATGTCAGAGTTGATTGTGGTTTATTGGACGTTTGATGCTAAATTGCCTCTAGAGAGAGTCTGTTTGACATGTAAGATCAGCATGCGATGAGCATGTATTGTGGCAGAAGGGGCGGGAATAACATGTATCTTCAGTGAAGAGATGACAGGAATTCACAGATCTACAAAAGCTGATGAAATGCTAATTTGCTCCAGTATCTTTAGAAAGTCGAGTAAAAAAAACAAAAAAAAAACACTGTACTATCAACATCATTTGGAGGTAACAACAATAGTATCAAAATGTATCATTTAAGCTGGTTTTATCCAATCATCCAAGCTCAAAATGTAAGTCATTCAATTTAAATTACATTAAACTGGCTTAAAAATTATTTGAATCTTGTATAACTCAAAGTTGAAAATTGCATTTCATATAATCATGACAGTATATGGAGGCAATCTATTCATGCTTATGTTTCCTAAGGTTCACAGGCAGGTGGGCTGCACTAAAACTTCAAAGCAGGTTGTGTGTGTGTGTGTGTGTGTGTGTTCATTCCTCTTCCAGCAACATTTACTGGCCGCATGAGCCATGGTTGGGTGTAGCAGGCCAATACCCAAGTATAAATCCAGATTTGACAGAAGGTATTCCTCTGTTGACAATTTACACCTCAGGTAATAAATTATCAAAGCTAAAGATAAACACTGAGACTGTCCATCTGCTAGCCGATAGCAATGGATCTAACAAAAAGCACATCAACCCCATTAAACTTCCATTTCTGTCCGACTTTAGGACCAGAAGGCATCTCTGTCAGGTTAAGGTAAACCAATTAAAGACTGTATGGCCAAAATATTCTGAATAGCTCCAAGCTAAAGACCTACCAACCCATTACAACCAGCTGGCATCACACTATCTTTTGGGTTTCTATATTTTAAATATGTTGCCTAGCAGACAGACGTTTGACAGCACTGCAAAATAACAGGATTTATTAACAAAATGACAAGACAACTAAACAAGTCTCCCGTGAGCACATGTAATTGGATTTTGGGATCACTTAACTCATCAGCATGACACACCATATTGACAAAGCAAAAGAAAGTTTGAAAATATATATATGGTAACAATCAATCTGTGCCGAGTATTTGTCAGCTATTAAGGAGAAAAGTATATATACATGCAGAGCTTAACATTAACTTTTTTTGTTCACCAGCAACTGTGGCTAATGGTTTTCCAAAGCTACAAAGCTACAATTTTGTTGTTGGGAAATTATATTTTATTTGAGGTGTGATGAAACACTTAGCTCATGAGACAATACACGATATTGGGTTCATGAGGAAAAAAAAGTAACCCTACTTTTTAAGAAATTTTCAATGAAATATAAGACTGGAAAAACATGCAAACTCTGAGAAGATTTAAACTTGTATTTTGAAATCAAGAACAATAATTCACATATTTAGAAACATATTGATGTTTTGTCCTGTTTTGGTGTAGATTTGCAAATTATTTACATCTGGTGAAATGTCACATATTGCATTCCCAGATGAGCGTTATAAGCAACGCAATCTAACATAGGGCTGTGCGATATGGCAAAAAAATTATCACATTAATTTTTTTTATATCAGTCGATATCGATAATTGTCACGATGTATGTCAAATATTTATTTCTTTCAAGTTTAAAGGCAGATTTTTGCTCCTAAGTGAAAGTTGTATTAATCAGAGTGTTAATTGTGTATTTAAACTACTTTTTAAATTTATGTTCATTAACAAAAACAGTAATATCTGTTTTTTTTTAAATAACAACCACATTTTTATTTGGTAAAAAGTAATATTCTGACTGTTTGAGGTTTATTAAAACTAACCATTGGTCATCCAGTCTCGTGCATTTAGATCATGATAACCCCAGATAAAACCAGGTATAGCGTATAACTCAGCACCTCACTATCATGTCATAACTTGGTTTATGTGTTCAGTATTTGTATGAAAAACAGTAGCCTAACAGTTAAATACATTATTAAATACTGTACTTATATTCCATTAGTCATTTAATGCATTGTCTACATTAATAATATTATACAATTCAATATATATATCCCACATGTCATGGTGCAGTTAATATTACTAGGCTAACCTTATCTAGGTTAATCTTACATCTAATAGCATATGCATGGATGGAGTTTGTTAACGCAAAATGCAAAATGATGACAGCGCAACACTTTGCTGTCAAACAGAAGTGCATTAGACTTTATGAGTAGGGTTGGGTATCGAGAATCGAGTATCGATTGGAACCGGGACTAACTTTTCGTTTTTCCCGGAATCGTTCAAAAGTTAAAATTTCGATTCCTAGTTTTGATATTCACAGTCCGCCGACCCGAAGAAGAAACCGCTGAACAACACCAATGAAGAAGCGTCTACCGGAAGTGTTGGCATAACCGCGTGAGTCGAACATAAGTAGCTTACGTCGGCGGTCCAAAGTGTGGCTTCACTTTTCTAAAAATAACGAAATCTCGGCAAAATGCAAAATTTGTAACAGGAGTATTTCCTTCGGAAAGACCGTTGGTTAGCAAGGTTAGCTAAACTTTTTTGACCCTGCCTCTTCAAAGAATCGGAATCGAGAATCGTTGGGAACCGGAATCGAAACAAGGAATCGGAATCAGAATCAGAATCAGAATCGTTCAAATTCAAACGATACCCAACCCTATTTATGAGTTCCCAACTTATTAGGAAGTTTCTGTGGAGCAGCATCGCTCTTAGACGCTGGAAGAAACGTGTCACGCATGTAAATAATAAAAGTGTCGCACTTCACTCTGAAACCCACAGTGTGTCAATGGGCCCCATCAGCAGAAGAAAGAAATTCATACAGGTTGAAAAAAATAACAATAATAAATTCATACAGGCACAACAAAATGAATAAATAAATAAATAAATAAATCACAAAATTACAGTTTTTACTGTATTTTTGATCAAATAAACCAGCCTTGGTGAGCTCTGAAAGATTGCTCTTTCAAAAATCCACACATATTCTGAAGGCCCAAAATGGATGTCAATACCAGATATAACTGTGCTAAAAAGTATATTTAGATAACGTGATTGATGAACAAACGATATTTCTGAAAACATCAGCCTTTAGAGGACAGAAATTCAACAACAAACTGACTGCCACATGATTTCACAGCTGCTGTGCCGAGTATGATTTGGCAATCCAGACCTACTCCAAATCCGTTCAGAAACCATTTCCTGTCCCAAATTACCTTCTGTCATACTCCTACGTGTGGAGCTGAAGTTGACAAAAAGAGGAGCCGTATGTTTTGATATTTGTTTGAGTGCTAAGTGGGTTTATACTGATTCTTTCCTAAGGGCTAGTGCACACAAAACCCAAACTGTCATCCACCCAGTCTCTCTGCCTATCAACAATCTTCACGGACTATTAAGCTGTCACGTCCCCTCCCTCCTCTCCCAGCGGCTGATCTATTTACGAAGCAACGTGAGCTGAACAGGTGTTGATCTGCATCAAAAATCATCGTCCTTGATTGGTGACAGTTAAAAACTGCAACCGTCTTGGTGGATTGTTTATGTTTGGTAAGGCTTGAGTGACAAGCAGAACTCGTCACAAAAGCATCTCTTTTTTTGCATATCTGAATAAATGCGTCAACGCCCATCTTCTCACACAAACTTCTGTATTACAGTATATATACACTGAATTTGACAAATAAATATTCCATCTCTAACCCACACAATCTCTGTAATGATAGGCATTAGGCGTAGATGCTGGTTGAAAAGACAGAAAAACAGAAAGTTTTCAGTTTTTAACAATTGTATCTGCCAGCACACGATAAGGAAACGAGCATTTCAATCAGAGAAAGAGGAAGGCGGTGGATAGCAACATATGTCAATCAAATTAGTCGCTGTTGCCCTTAGTTACAGTTGCCATCTCCGCCAAGCTTTCATAGTAGCACTCATTCTGCTTTAAGAAATATGAAGACAGAAGTGATTGGATTGAGTAAAATAAAAGCCACTATGTTAAAACTATATCTTAGAAACTAACAAGCAGTTTTCCGAAGGGTAGTCAGTCTGACTTTTTATATTCAATTTAGACTAATCTAACTTATGTACCGGTCTTGAAGAATCAAATTAGATTACTTGTAATCTTAGCTTACTTATAGATGACTTGTAAACAGAATCAATGCAATTGCTCATGTTAAACCAGCGCAGTCTCATCCCAAGACGTCATATAACTGACGTTTTGGGACGTCTTTTGACCATACGTCAATATTCGCCTTTTTAGGGCCCTCTTAAACGGCGGTAGATGAAGTTATGGGATCCTAACTCTACCCCAGACCTAAACCTAACCCTAAACCTAACCCGTCACATAACCGACGTTAAAGGTAAAGCGTCAGTTGTATGATGGCCCGGGATCGTCATCTACCGACGTTTAAGGGGGCCCTAAAAAGGCGGATATAAAAAGGCGGATATTGACGTATGGTCAAAAGACGTCCCAAGACGTCAGTTATATGACTTTTTGGGATGAGACTGTGTTAGTTAAACTAATAAATAAATAAATTAATTAATTAAAGGGATAGCTCAATCAAGAATGAACATTTTTCATCATTTACTCATGTAGTTCCAAATCGAACACAAAAGAAGAAATTTTGCAGAATGATGGTAACCAGACAGTTGACGGTAGCCATTGACTTTTCCTACAATGGAAGTGAATGGGTGCCGTCAACTGTTTGATACCAACATTCTTCATTCTGTTCAGCAGAAGAAAGAAACTCATACAAGTTTGGAACTTGAGGGTGAGTAAATGACAGAATTTTCATTTTTGGGTGAACTACTGTATCCTTTTAACTTAAAACTGAAAAATTAACACTCAATTAATTAGTAATGAATTAATCAAAAACATTTAACAACTTTTTAGTATATGTGACTTCTGGTCAAAAAATTATTCTGTGTGATTCTTTGGACTTTTCATTTTCCATAAAAATGTTTCTACTGACATCTACTGACATTTATGGACTTTCTCATTATTGGTACATCACATGAACAAATAGTTAAACACATGAATCTAGATTCAATTTAAAGCATAAAATGTGAAAGCAAAAGCTTCTTCCATCAATCATTGTGCTTTTGTTAGAGTGCTAAAGAGCTACGACAAGCATCCATGACCTGTGCCACTGGAAACCTCCCAATGTATGAATATTTCCAGCCCGAGGACACCACATCCCATTTCATGAGCATTTTCCCGATCCTGAAATGCATTTCCTCTTTTTTTGCTCCCATCACTGCCATTTTAATTGTGAAGTAAACAGCTCTCCGGGGCACTTCACAGCCTCACGGTGTCAATCTTCATTTCCTTCTACAAAAAGCAACACATCTTAATGGTACAGTATTGATAATCCATTGGTCTCCTAGTGCACAGTGAGAAAAATAAATGTTTGAACCACTACCACAGGCATGTTGTTACTCTAGATTGTATTCTGTGCAACAACAAGGGCATAGCTCTTGATCAAAAAGTAATTACTTGATGTAAGCTATGGGCTGAGCTGAAATGGATTGTGGGAGAGCAAGCCGTGTGTGTACTGAGACAAGCTGTTTTCTGTTATGCCACACATTTCTTCTCAATGCAGAAGATTTGGGGCACGTCAGGTCAGTGAATTAAGACATAATAACAACTCTGACATCAGACCATCTATGAATCATTTCAACAACACAAGGTTATGTAGAAAATGTGTAGGCTTACAATACAGTAATTAAATTTTCTTTATACAAATAATTCAAATTCTTAATGAGAAAATGTGGAATAAAACGTATTAATTTCCAGAGTTTTGCAGTAAATCAACATATTAACGTTACTTTTAAACTAGGAGAACTTTACTTTTGAACTAATTTAACAATATATACTGTACACTACAAGATTGGGGTTGGTATGTTACTTATGCTTACCAAGGCTGCGTTTATTTGTTATTTTAGGGTCCAATTCTCACAACTAACTAGTTGTTAACTAGCAAGATTTTTTTCAAGGATATTGGCTGTTTATTAGTACTTATTAGGTACATATTAATGCCTTAGTCATTCTACATCCCTTAATCCGATCAAATACCTTAACTTAACAGCTATTACCAACTATTAATAAGCAGTAATTAGGAGTTTATTGAGACAAATTAATAGCTTGTTAATAGTGAGAGTTGGACACTCATCTAAAGTGTAACCAAAAGTTTTAAATAACCACATTCATTTGAAATCGAAATCAACAATGTAAAAGTCTTTAATGTCGTCTTTTGATCAATATAATACATCCTTGTTGAATAAAAGTATTAATTCACTGACCTTTTTAATGGTAGTGTGGTACATTTGCTTCCAAAAGTCTCAAGCAAGACTTTGAATGCAAGTCAAACTGTGTCAAAACCAGAAAGTATTGTTTAAAGGCACTCATTCCAGCAGACTAACTTGTAAACAGGCAGCAGGGCATGAAACTGCACACCCTGATTACCTATAATTATAAAGAAGCCTGAAATCACATTTCAAATGTGAGAATTTTGTAAAAAGCTCTCATTTTAGTCAGCAATCTACATGACACTCATTGTAAGTGGTGTGTTTGTGGTCCGTGACATGACATCTGAACCTAAGATTCATTTAGGCCAATGTTAATATATAAAGCCTGGCCTTAAAGGGATACTCCACTTTTTTGGAAATAGGCTCATTTTACCACTCCCCCAGAGTTAAACAGTTGAGTTTTACCGTTTTCAAATGTATTCAGCCAATTTTCTGATATTTAGAAGAATATCAGTAACCAGACAGTTTCTGGTCTCATTGACCTCCATAGTATATTTTTTTCCTACTATAGAAGTCAATGAGACCAGAAACTGTCTGGTTACTGATATTCTTCTAAATATCAGAAAATCGTCTGAAAGGATTCAAAAACGGTTAAACTCAACTGTTTAACTCTGGGGGAGTGGTAAATGAGCCTGTTTCCAAAAAAAAAGTGGAGTATCCCTTTAAGGAAGCCTGATTTATATGCAGCAATATTACCTTTAGTTTAGACTGTTTGCCTGTGCTCTAAACAGTCTCTTTTGCAGTAATGCAGATCCCCTAGCTGGTGCTGACCTGGCCAGGCCAGTTAATGGGGCTGTCTGCTTCTGGATTACTGGAGCTGTTGACCTTGCCATCTGCTCCTGATGCCTCAACGCCAAACACTCTCCCTGTCTACCATTCAGACAGGATGAAATACAATTCCCATTAAAGGGAAAGTTGCTAATAATGCCTTATCAATTAGCCCCATTGCTATTGATTGATGTCTAGCAGGTGGCACGGGGCGATTATGTTCATTTAGAGGTACACTGAATGTCCTCGCCTCCTACTCGTTCGTTTGATGCTCATTACAGCCCAGGCCATAGATACATCAGCTACTAAGTCAGGCTTCTAATAGCCCATTAAATGTGGGTTTATCACTGTTAAGTCCATTTGCATTTCTACATTGTTACCAAGATGTTCTCAGATGTGTGATCATCTTCATTTGTTGTCTCTATGATATCCGCTGTAAAAGGTTGTGGAATACATAATCATAACACTACCGTTCAAAGTTTGGGGTTGCTAAAATTGTATTTGTGAAACAATATTATTATCTGAAAGTTATATTATAAAGTAACTGTTTTCTATTTTTTTTATATTTTAAAATTAATTTAATAAATGTATTCCTGTGATGGCAATAAAGAAAATTTGCTGATAAAGAAAAATGTCTTAATATATTATCAATGAGAGTGATATAATTATTTTTGTCCTGGATTCTTCGATTAATAAAAAGTTCAAAAGAGCATGTGTGTAAAGATATTTTACAATAGTTTTTACTATTTTTGATCCACCAAATGCAGTCTTGGTGACCAAGAGACTTCTTTCTAAAACAAAATCTTATACCAATCCCAAACTTTTGAATGAGGAATCATTATAAAATAAAGCATATTCATAGTCATGTTTGACAGCTCTGATATAGACAATTGTGTTTTGTGTATAAATAATCAAATTTCTCTGTACTATCTGCACATCAACCCCTTTTCCAGGTAGTTTCAAAAATAACAATGAATAATAATGGGATTTCTCTGAATGGAAACCTGTTTTTTTTTTCTTTAAATTATTATTATGTTTTCTGTAATTTAGAAAATGTAGGACCAGGACGCCTGAGGTTTTAGAAAAAAACTTAACTTGTCAAAGATTGGGTTCATTTAATCAAAAACAGAGTTTGCATGAACTTCATTACACTGTTCTGAGAGTATGTGCAGAGGGTGGGAATAATTCTGACAGGTTTCCGAAAATTGCCCATAATTCATTTCACATTAGGACATGCACTCACTCTCTGCTCCCACAAGTTAAACTATAGATCTATTTTTTATATGTTCCCCATACAATTCAGAAGGTAAAAACACCACTGAATTTCTCCTTTTCTACCTGAGATCTTGGCAGAATCCTGCCTCATCAATTAAAAGTGAATGTGCTAATCACAGTTTGTCTGTAGAAACCCAGGAGCTTTACCAGAGAACAGTGTAAAAAAGCTCAAAACGTTGGCATGGAGAAAAACCATGCTTTGCTCAGTTAACAAAATTAATGAAGGGAATCAGTTCCAAAGGAACGTGTTTCACTTAAACAAATTCACTTTCATTTGATTAAGAAAATATTAAATTCATGCAGCCAACTTGGTCGAATGTTAAACTCTATTAAAATGCATTGCATAATCAAAACCAGGATCTCTAAGAGGCTAATGGGAAAACGAATATAATACATCTCTACAAGTCAGTGAGATGTCTTATCAAAAGAACTATCTCTAAAGCAGCAAACACATTTTTTGACAATTATCCTCAAAGTGTTGTCACAAATGACCGTGTAAGTGGGAAATAAGATGTTGTCAGGTATTTTGTGAGATAAGAGCAATCAAGTTCAGAACCACATTGATCCTTATGAAAACCTTGTGCAGGCAACAAATCAAATATAATCACACAACACCGAAGCATTTGCAATCTCTCCCCCGTGTCTGAGACTACAGTGAATATTGCCATAATGGATCAGCCGGCATTCAGGTCTAGTCCATGCAAATCCACTGTCATCATTGATTTCTCTTTGAATGGATATGTCCTCATCTCTCCCCAGTCTTAGCTTAAATTCCTCAGACGAGAGGATGAGAAACTTGTGTGTGTGTGTGTATAAAAACAGAAGGGGAGAAGCTTTGAACTGGCCAGTGAAATACAATTGAGACAAGTTACTGGAGACAGGTAATGAGAACCAATAGACTCCCAGGAAAGAATCGATTGGGGACACTGATACACTGGAGAGGAAGGACAGATCGCTGCATTATTCTTCATTCGAGTAAGCGCTGCAGATATAAGGGAGACGTGCAGCAAGCAGACAGATACCAAATAGTTGTCGATAACTTGATATTTGCAAACTAAAACATCCTTCAATGAGATCAAACCGCCTCAAGGCACCGATGACTGAAGCCCTGATAAGAACGAAGAACTCTGAGCGGTCTGAGTCTTAGTGGTGAGGGCAGAAACATGATGAAGGCTATGACATTTGAAGTATTGACCGCATATATAACATATTGATCTTGTGGGACGATTCTCATTAAGAAATGCCCATGTAATTTTTCACCCAAAAACATTGAGACACTTTATTATCTTACATGATCACATGACCCTAATTCACATTACACTAATGTTAAACAATCTCTGCTCATTACTGTAGTAATTAATACAAAATTATTTAGTCTAGACACAAGATTTCTTATCTAAAATCACCACTGAATGTTATACTATAAATACCATGATAGACAAATACTTTACAATTTAAATAAATATTAATAATTACTATATAATGTCCCATCTGGTGCTCTTTGGTCATTTTTGACAGCTAAATTTGTTTGTTTTTATACTTTATCGGAATGGTACGAAACTTGGTAAAGCTTTTGACGCGCACCACTGACATAATTCAGTCATATAATGCAGGTCTATGGTCACCACCTCAAAGAGCATGCTACAAAGCGCCCTTCACTTGGACGTGGCTGTGGTTACAAGAGGTAAAACCATATAAATACTGTTCGTTTTGTCACACAAACCGCTCGTTTCGTGTCTTAGGCCATCAACGTGTACTCACATTTACGAGTCATTAAATCATGTTTAATTTGGACTTCTCTGTGCATGCTCTTTGAGGTGGACCCCATAGACCTCCATTATATGACTGACAGACAAGAACGGTTTGACCTATAAATATCCAAAAATGAAACTACTACGGAAACAAAAGACACCTACATCTTGGATGCCCTTGAGGTATACTAAAACGTATCAAAAATTAATTTCAAAGTGAACTATGCCTTTAAGCACCCTTAAAACAAAATACAACTGCAATTAATTCCAGAGAATATATATTTTATTTAAATAGTTGTACGTGTTTACTCGAATGGATATATATGAATCAAATGTATATATTATTAGTAAATAAAGTAAATAAAGCACTAATGAAAATTGTACCAAAAAAAAGTAAAACTGTATAAAAAATAAAGATATCCAGCAAGTGTAAATCTCTGTTGTTGTATAGCATTTCCTCAATTGTAAACCACTTCGGATAACAGCATTGATTACATATAGAAATGTAAACGCCATGACGACTAAAGACAAAAACATATTCAGCACAATGACACCACCAAAGAGACGACATCCATACAACACTGATTTCTTTTGCACCTGAGCTGGCAAGACATGTGTACGCTCCGATTCAATGAGCTGACACAAGTTTGAGTTGTTTTCCTAGTCCAAAGGAAAAAGTCAGAAGTCTAGTTTACTTCCCAGCTCTAACTTTGAGCCAGACCTTATGAAACTACACAGGAGACGATGCCTCCCCACTGCTCGCCTTTCAAAACACTGCTGACAGCACAATGTGGAAGTTGGAAGAGATCAATGTGGGTACCTTCGGAAACCTATACCATTGGACATCTGTTTGTCCTTCATCTCTGGCCAAACGCTGCCCATTCATCAGAACACTGAGGCAAGGGGAATGGGGTGTCATGTTGAGACCTTGTACTGTCTCACTGTTGACAACGCATTGTATTCAAACAGAATGACAGTAACTGAACTCAGGCAATGCTTCAGCTAACACACTGACAAATATTCTTCCTCAAAATTTCCAATGCTATCTCACAACCAGTTCGTACTAGCGAGTACGAGGTGGCTAATTCATACAAATTTGTGTAAACCCCAGTGATGTCTTTGAGCAGTTTGAGAAAAAAGTATAATTTGCACCATTTGGCGTCATAATATGATTAGCGACTGCTAGATTTAATCAGTGCAATTTACTGCAATGTTTATTTTTCTCTTAGCTGGTCAGAACAAAAGTGACTGTTACTTGTTCAGATCACATTTTCCGGGGAAAATTCTTACGTTGAGCATATGCTGGTCACAAAAAGTAGAATCTGTGATTCTGAATGCCAGTATCCACACACTGTCCTCAAAACATTGGATTCATCCGTGCTGTGCCGTGCCGTGGCACAACTCACGTAAAGTAGATAAATCGGCGAATAACTGCAATTGAAGATTTCCAACAGAGATGGCGACAAAGAGGAAAAACTACAGACTGCAGCCTTAAACTGATTATTAATAAATCTGGTTTTATTTACTTTTTGCCTCAAAAGTAAGCTAAGACAACCCCCTTTCCAATCACTAAAACGCTGACGTGCTTTGTCAGTTCATCGTGATCTCACAGTTCCATTATAATCAATGAAGCTGCAAACAATGCACAATAAATCTCTTACATTGTGTCTACACTTTGTATGCAAATGAGAGATTGCGTGA
The DNA here is from genome assembly GCA_038021265.1 of Cyprinella venusta. Classification (NCBI taxonomy): domain Eukaryota; kingdom Metazoa; phylum Chordata; class Actinopteri; order Cypriniformes; family Leuciscidae; genus Cyprinella; species Cyprinella venusta. Next base: position 5,106,170 of record CM075873.1, read on the forward strand.
GCCTGCATAACTCAGCACTGAATAACAAATCTCTGGTATTTTGAGTGGTGAGTGGATTCGGACTAACTCTAACACCTCCGATTAGCCATTGCGTTCCAGAGATAAACAACTATGTCTGTGATTGCTCGCTGCTGCAAAAATAGATACATTTGATGCTCTCCAGAGTAGGCACTAGAACATGTGTCAAATCTGTTTATTAGTTATTATTGCAGTATCAACTGAGGGTGCTCTTGTTTGTGTTTAAGGCCTGCAAATCCCTGAGAGTAAACTGATACCTTGTCCTTTTTATGACGTATTTCAAGATGCTCATGATACTTCATAGAAAGGGCAAATGGATTTGCAATTGTCACTGTCGCGTCCAGGCACGGCAGGATGTAGAAACAAGGGTTTAGTGTCAATCTATAGGGTCTCACTACAAGCAAAAACTTAGTTTTGTTTTCATGCACTGGTCAAATGTGAGATTTTGGGCTGTGTTGTGCTATTTTCACATGTTATTGTAAGTGGAAAGAAAACATGCACAATTAACTTTTAACTTTATTTGTGTCTTTGGATTTCAATTAAAATTTCTTTAAAGGCTGTTTTCTCAAAATCTTTTTTCACATGCACTGAACCAGAAATCTGTAGCACTTTCCATACACCATACATTTACAGTTTTATATATTCTATAAAGCATTTTACAGAGGGCTTTGTTTATATATAAGTTGCCTGATTTTAGAGTCTAAAAAATGTTGGGTTGTTTCACGTTTGGGTCAAATTTGGACAAACCCAAACATTGATTTAAATTAACTTAGGTTTCAATGGTTCAATATAACCAAACAGTTGGGTTTGGCAGTTAAAAGTATTTTCTATATTTATGTAATGATAAAAAGATATCAAAGATAAAAACCTAATATGAAACCTAATATAATTCTAATATGTCAACAAAATGAAACAAGGATTTACCTAATGTTCAAATTTCTGTTCTGGAAATAAATGCAAATTAGTGCATATTTAATTAGATAATGCCTATTTTGCATATTTAAACAACAATTTCAGACTTTTTTTGTGCAATTCTAAATGTTATCAACCAGGGAAAACATATATTTTTAATTCATTTAGTTATGTTTTACCCTATTCACCTTGGGTGTCTTGTCTTATATATATATATATATATATATATATATATATATATATATATTTTTTTTTTTTTAAGAGATAATATTTTTGGCAGTACAGGGAAAAGCAGCATTGCAATGGACATTAAAATCTGACAAAACTCGATTTTAATATTTTGGGATCCCGTAAACATGGTCTGAAGTGTCAATCTTAGTTCCTTATATTAAAATATTATATTTAATAATTTTTTTACAGAAAAACATCAAGATAATATGTTTGGCAGTACAGGGAAAAGAGACACCTGACAAAACTGTTTTTAATATGATCTTGTAAACACGGTCTGAGGTGTCACAATCTTAGTTTCCAGTTGGCAAAACACACACTAGGTAAGTGATGTAGGAGACAGTCGAACAGACTAACCGACTGAATGAAGAATGTGCGTGCGCATTCGCAATGAGACTCACGGCTAAATAAATAAACACAATGTACTGTCTGACAAAAGAAACTGAATGCTAATAGTCTAGCGTGTGTGTGCATGTGTTATAGACAGATGACAGGAGTTTATGCCTGTCTGCTCTAATACCTAGCGCCACATCCTCCATCTTAAGAAATGCGACATTCCTCTGAAAACTGTTGCAGCTCCTCCGCAGCATGTCATCCTCACGTCAGCTCTCCCAATCAGCTGTCACGCTGTGAATTGGAGGTTTACTTACAGATCACTTCTGAATCCTAGCACACGCGTGACGTGCATCCCTATGCCCCTACGCTGCCTCTGCCAAGGAGCGTCAAACAAACACACAAACATCCGAGCCGTCCCCACCTCCTCCTCTTCCTCAGAGTACCAGGGGAAGACGGCGAACAAGAGAGACAGAAAGCCCTTCATGAAATGCTTTTATTCTATTGACGCTAGGAACAATGCTGTAGGAAGCCGAGCTGAGTGCCCGTCAGCAGATCCTAATCAATCACGAGACGAGTAAAATAACAGAAAACACAGTGTGTCCACAAAAGAACAGGTAAAACTGAACAAAACAAATCAGCCACATCTCCGGGTACATCGCTTAACCCGCTCTCTGAGGGGAGAGTGTGATTAACCCTCTGTGGAATTAAAATAAAACGCTCTTTAAGAACAAATAGCAAACCAAGCTGGACTTGTTTGGGGGGGGGGGGGGGGGGATTGGCTCTTTCATTGCTTTATAACAATAAAAATACAGTTCACAGATTTCACATTCGAAGACATAAAACTGTTCTCGGACACGTGGCCACAGTTGGCTTACTGCTTTCATAAAATAGCCGCAGTCAGAAACAAATTAAAGCAATGTTCAATAAATAGTTACATTTATAAATAACAACAAACAATTCTTATGCCAAGTACTAGGCTACAAGTCATTAGAACGACCACGGGGACCACTTATAGTTGCCAAGAAAAACAGAAAAACATGAGTATAGGCTGTCTCAATCCATCTGTAGTACAAAAGTAGTCCGTCATTTTTAGTTCCATCGTTAAAATAGTTTAAAGCACTGAAACACCTAGACATTCCCAGAGTGCATCGTGAAAACAACAGCGAGCGTCAAATGATCAAAATCTGCCTTCCTCAATGCCAGATCAAACGCCGTCAGCACTATGCTAAGCTATTAGCAACACAAATGCAACTGAAAACACACACACACACACAGAGAAAGGAACCATTTTAGGAATATGTGATGTTATATTTAATTCAAAATACATGCATGTTTTCATTTATAACAACAATTACACGCTAGCTGTTAATAATTGATTAAAAGTTGTCTCAGCCAATGAAATAGTTTTGATTATGTGACGAATTTTGCTTGATAACAAAACTGGTGGAAACCAAGTTAGAAATCTGGTAACAGCTGTCTAAAATCTAATTAGTGTTAAACGTTACTTTTACAATTAAAGTAACAACCAGAATATACTGAACACAAAAGGGGAACTTGCTGAAAGCTCATTTAGCATTGTCAGCTTATAACAGGTAATCTCTATGCGGTATTTGTAGTGATGTTTGATATGTTAATATGGATGTTTCATATTTGTTTCCTTTCACGTAAAGCACTTTGGTCAACCTCGGTTGTTTTTAACAGTGCCATAAATAAACAAGACAAGGCAAGCTTTCAATGCATTTATCAGGGGCGCAACCTTTTTATTAGAGTGACAATCCATTATTTAAGGCCGAATTTATTTATTTATATGGCAAGCCTAATTCTTCTACATTAGTGTGCCAAGTTTATAGGATGAGCTTTGACCTCTATGTAGCTTGCAAACCAGCCTACGGCTGATCTAAACGATTATTATAAATAAATATAACAGTCTTGTATAATGCTGCTATTTCTCTCATTTTATAAAACCAAGATCTCCCACTACACACAAACATTTGCGGATCAATGCATTTATTTACAGAGAGGCTGCACAGTTTGTACCCAGCACTTTTTTAAGAAAAGCACTTCCGAACGCGTCTTTGATCCCAACAAATTTCCAGAACCGGACAGTAACGGAGTACATTTACTTGAGGACAGTACTTAAGTACGATTTTGAGGGATCTGTCCATCAAAGTCAACTCCATGGTACTTTACTGGGTCCAAAAGACAGTTTCAGTGCAAACTGAAAACTGTTCAAAGGGCTTTAAACGATTCCAGACGATGAATAAGGGTCTTATCAAGCGAAACGATCGCTCATTTAATAAATAAATAACAAAGTTTAAGTTTTATAAGCTCAAATGGTCGCCTTGCTCTGTTCTGTGTGACCCTCCTGTTCGAACTCGTTCATCAAAATGACTGAATCTTTTCCCGAATCAATTCGTTCATTGAATGAACCAAATGACTCGAAAAAAGATTCGTTTCAACATACTACGATTTGGGACGTATTAAATCTATTTTCGAATTCTATTTAGGACGGATAGAGTGTGAATTAGGACGCAGCAAGAGTGTCTGACAGACTGGGAAGAGAGATGGTGTAATAAAGGTGTTTTTAGCATGAAAACCTTTACTAGCAGACCCGAAAAACAAAATCGAGACTTTGAAAAAGGGCATAATATGGAGTCTTTAATATATCCGCTTCTGCTACAAAAGCTAACAAGAAAAATCAAAGCTAAGCCAGCCATGCATGATGCATAGTGCACTTAAGCAAGAGACCAATCCCGGAGCAGAAAGCCAGCTCTGTTCATGATATGGGCAGAAGACATTTTCTAAATTGCCTCGAAGGAAGACCTTGTATTTTGGTACTATACTACAAAAAGAAGAAAAGGCATCAAATCTAGAAAGCATCTTTTATAGGCACTCCTGTTCTCCACTGTCATTTCGTAAATGCTGCGGGTCAGCCGGCTTTGTTGACCTCAAAAAGAGCGATGAGAGGGTCTACCTGTGGCAGGGTCCACATCACGCTCGATCAAGTGCTGATCCTGGTGAACCCATTCCCCGTTGCACTTGAAGTAGATCTGAGTGGCAGGGGTCGAGCGGCAGGTGAGGGTCACGGGCTTGTTCTTCACGATATAAACATCATCGGGCTCCACCAGGAAGTGTGGCAGCAGGTCGGAGAAGGCCGCAGGAAGTGGATGCGTTACAGTGACCGCATGTTCTCCACCTGTGAAAGCAAGCCAGAGAGAACTTTAGAGACAGGTTGCGCTTGTTCAGATGCCTAAAACCTTTAGTAGTGCAAAGAGATAATGAGTGTATCTGATTTAAATTTCACACCCCTGAACCCCCTCAGCGGACAGATTGCTTTTGACACGCACCTGAGCGCAATGCTAATCCTGTGCCTCCGTATTTAGTAGAATACACATATTCTGCCTAACACAGCTGACAAAACATCTCCGCCACAGCGGGTCTGAGAAATAATGCTAATGACGGGGTCTTCTTGAGTGGCATAGGTTCGTATTTCAAGACAAACTAGTTTTGAATGGGCTGCTCATGTGGGCGGGCTGTGATGTCATGACACGGTGAAGAATTGACTCATGAATATTAATAGTTGCACTGACTGGCTAGGTTTGATAAATGTCGTAAGCAACTTACATAGAAGAACTGATCTGAAATTGTATTTCAATGATTCAACATCAAATTATGTGGAATAAATGCAATAACAAAAAAACAACATTATCAATATTAAACTTAATCTAATTGAATTTACATAAATTGGCACAGTGATTTGTGACTTCCTTTTCAATTGAGATTTCATTTCAATGGATTAACATTGCTTCCGTTTGCTTCAGTTTGACTCGAGCAAAAACACACTGCTTAAAATATCACTCTAAAAATGAAGGGTTGTTTTAACCCAACTTCGGGTCAAATATGGACAAACCTAAACATTGGGTTAAAAATGTAATTAAAAAAATTAACCCAATGGCTGGGTTTGTCCATATTTGAACCAAAGTTGGGTTAAAACAACCCGGTAATTTTTAGAGTGATACAGTATCAATAAAAAAGCATCATGTAAAAGATTACATTTAATCATACACTCTAAAAAAATGCTGGGTTGTTTTAACCCAATTTTGGGTAAAATATGGACAAACCCAGACATTGGGTTAAAAATGTAATTTAAAAATGTAACCCAATGGCTGGGTTTGTCCATATTTTACCCAAAATTGGGTTAAAACAACCCAGCATTTTTTTAGAGTGTAAATGACTTAAATTAAATGAATCAGGCTTTTTTTTAGAAATTAAAAATGCCTTGGAGTGTTTTTTTTTATATCTATAAACTAGACATTTAAATTTATAATAGATTTAAGTAAGAGATAAGTATATGTCAATTTCAAGACGTTAAAAAAACCCTGAAAATGGTATTATTCTATTATAATACAAATAAATAAATTAACAGCAAAATATACTGAGCCAATAAAACTAACAGAAAATTACAATTGCTGCTTGCTTCAGAAAAAAAAACACGCTTTAGAAAATATCAATAATATTCTCAGCATGTATATATATATAAAGACTATATAAATAAAAGACTCTATTTAAAGACTTTCTCTCTCTTTCTTTCTCTCTCTATATATATATTTATATATACTGTGTGTGTGTGTGTGTGTGTGTGTATATATATATATATATATATATATATATATATATATACACGTTTGCTTTGAGAAAATAAAATGGCATTGCTGTCTTAAATGATAGTCCAAGTTCAATTTTCAGTCCTTATGGGCTAAAAAAAAAAAAAAAGAGGATCAAGAGCCCCTAAATAGAGTCTTATTTTCTCTTAAAATAGACATATGCTATATTCCACCCCACACAGAAAAACAATGTGTTAGTGTGTAAGAGAGTGAGCCAGCTTGTTAAGAGGCTGAGTAGTATGGCCTTGTCAGGGTTTGCCTACAGCGCTTCTGAATCCCGTCTCTACTCTCTCTGCTGTTAATCACAGCCTTTTAAGATCAGAGCTGATGGACTGCAGGCCATAAATCCCTCTTGCTGAATGACCACGGCACTTCAAAACATGCTCGGCGGGCTCTGTATCCAGGGCTTTAACTCATCTCTTTATTACGCCCAGACTGAATGCAGTGACGTGAGTGCTAGCCATTGACAGACTGACGGCCGCCATTGCAAATAGGCCGCATTAAACGTGATGCGAACTGGCTCTTTTTCCGACGGCCCTCGGTGGCGCGACAAGATCAGGTGAGGAGCCCGTCCTGCTGTTTACGGATCAAAGATCTGCCTGCGTGCCTGACTTTGTGGGCGGAAATGTTTCTCCCTCGTGTGGATTTATGGAGGCAGCGCAGAGGCGGTTGGATTCGTAAATGTGTAGAGATATTCAATGAGAAATCATCATTAATCAGAGATTGACCCTGCGACGTGCGGAAGAATGATTCTTTTGCGCGGTGCGGAAATGGGAGCGCTACCCTATCAGTAATTTTGTTGATTCATTTGTTAGCTGCAAATGTTTTTTCTGGTCTTTGTAATTAAGAATGAATTGCTAATTTATCTTTTTCCGCCCACAATCCAGAGCAATCAAGCAGCCTCGGCTCGTGGGTTTATTCCCTTTTCATACTGGTGGTCCCACACCATTGTGCATCACACACAAACACACAAAACTACACTTTTGATAGCCTTCAGGTCTGAACTCAATTTTTAAAGTGATCACTTTTAATAATTAGTTATTCCCTTGGCATGTTTCTCTTTACAGTGTTTTGCTCTGTTTGTAGGCCCCATGGAAATGCTTGCTGAGTGCAAAGAAATTGCTTAAATATAGATTAGATTCGAAACAAATACACAAAATCAACAAAATTTTGATTTCATGGGGTAAGGGAGAAAAAAGAAAACTATCAACCTTGGAATGCTTTCCCAGGAGCATATCAGCAGTAAAACGCCTTCCTTTTTGGAAAAGGGCTAAATCGGGGTGCGAATGACATTTAATTATATTAGATTGCAAGTTAAGAGTGTGTATTTTAACCTACCGCCACAAACAGAGTTAGCATCCGGCTGAGGTGATAACTATAGCAATGACAGACTGCTTAAACGCTTGCGGTGAGGATTAGTATGGAGCGCCGCATCAATGTAGCACAATGCTACAGTATAGATTTACATTTCATAGGCTGGTTTTGTTTAAGCCTTTAGGGAAAGCTAGTGTTTAAATAACTGTAGGATGCCAAAATTGAGTTGAGGGAGATAGCATTGTTTTGAGGGCATGCCCCCCAAACCCCCTGGCAAATTCAATTTTGGGAGCTTTGTATAAAACCCTGTACACACACAGTATTTTTTTAACCTACAGCATCTTTAGTTCATCTTTGGGAAAAAAAATTAAAATATTTCTATTTCTGTCCCTCAATTGACAGCTACTCAATCGATATTGTTAGGTATTGGAATACTAATCCATATGAATTCTGAGGAGACTTGATCACTTTATATGATGAACAGATTTAATTTAGGGTTTAATTCACATTTAAACATTGATCAGTGAACATAAACAGAAGCTCAACTGAACTTACTAGATGGGTAAGAACAAATCAGTGGAAGCTCAAAGTGCTGCGCAACACGAGAACGAACCTCATTGGTTCTTGTCGAAGGTCAAATGTGCTGCGTAACACGAGAAAAAACGTCATTGGTTCTTGTCGAAGGTCAAATCTGCTGTGTAACCTGAGAACGAATCTCATTGGTTCTTGTCGAAGGTCAAATGTCCTGCGTAACACAAGAACGAACCACATTGGTTCTTGTCGAAGTTCAAATGTGCTGCGTAACAAGAACGAATCTCATTGGTTCTTGTCCAAGGTCAAATGTGCTGCGTAACAAAAGAACAAACCTTATTGCTTCTTGTCGAAGGTCAAATCTGCTGTGTAACCTGAGATCAAACCTCATTGGTTCTTGTCAAAGGTAAAATGTGCTGCATAACACGAGAACGAACCTCACTGGTTCTTGACGAAAGTGAAATGTGCTGCGTAACCTGAGAACGAACCTCACTGGTTCTTGTCGAAGGTCAAATGTGCTGAGAAACATGAGAACGAACCTCATTGGTTCTTGTTGAAAGTCAAATGTAGTGATTACCACGAGAACGAACCTCATTGGTTCTCGCATGTCAAGCAAAAATGCTTGAGCTTCCGTTTAGCACAACTGATGTGCGAGTAAATGATTGCGAATAAAAGCCTAAATTCTGTTCATTATTAAAATTGATAGTGTCTCTTCAGACTTTTTTTTTGACTAAACCATTCAATTCATATGGACTAGTTTTACAATTTCTTCATGAACTTGTCAACAGAGGGACAGAAAGCTCTCAGATTTCTTCCAAAATATCTTCATTTGTGATTCGAAGATGAATGAAAGTCTTAGGGGTTTGCACTGACATGAGAGGCAGTAAATGACAAAATCATATTTTTGAGTGAACTATCCCTTTAAGCAACAATAAACCTCAGAAAAGAGGTCACAATCAATTAGTTACCTCAATCTGTTAGGTTAGCCTCTTCTTTACATGTATCTAAGTCCGCTCTGAAAACATCTTTCCTCTAAGGCCTATCCCATAACTGTGGATACGTAGCCTCAGTGAGTCCAAATTTTATATGTAATTTGTACGACGTTTGTTTTTATTGTGTTTCTGTGAAGCACCTTGGTCAGCAGTAATGCAGTTTTAATGTACTATATAAATAAAAGTGACCTTGGCAACGTCACATTCAGATAATTAAGCACATTTTTGTGGCCTGTTTATAATTACAAAATAATTATCAATAGCTATGACATTTTCTTTCACAACGAGCCTGTGGCACTAAGAGCACAAAGCACATCTCTACTAACGAAACACCAAGACTAAAGCCGACCTTTCCGGCACTTTCCTCATCTCCCCTGCTGAAAACCACAACCCGGGTCACGGCAGGTAGCATTATCCCAAGTAATAAACGTCAGCCTCCACACATAGACATTCCCCAGCCTCGCCAGGCCTGGTGCAACACGTCATAATAATGCAGCTCTGCTCATTTCCTTTTGTCATTTTACGTGGTGTGCTGACTCGCTAATTCATCAGGGTGAAATACAGTGAAGAGCGAAGCTACGCTTCTTGAACCTACGCTAATGTATCGTGTACGTGTTAAACTCTTAATAAAAACTAAATGTTGTGTGTCCAATGAAGGACATACATCACTTTCCAGTTTCGCCCCCCTCTGTTACATTACATTTTGTGCTACGACAGACGAGTCATTTATCTTACAGGGACATTCATTTATTAAAAACATGCTCAAACGAATCGGGAATTCAAGCCGTTCTGTTGCGAGCAGAGGATGGTGCAATCAAGGCAATTACTGCAGGTCAAAATGGCTTTCTTTCTGCTGATGTAAGACCAGGCGCCCATGGGATGTGGTCCGTCTAATGAGCCTTAATTTGGCACCGTGATGATGGCCATTAGCTACTCATGGTGACCTTTTCAACAACATGAGAGCTTGGAAAACCAGCAGGCAGACCTGGCCGAATCTGTCCACTTGGGCTCTATGCAATGAGGTGAGATATATGGCTATCATAAATTAGGTGTCAAACTGTTCATGACCGTTCACAGGCATTTTTTTTTTCATATTAGTTTCAAAAGGTTTTAGGCTGTATTGGACAAAATAGAGATGTTTTTTATATATTTTATCCTCACAATACTGAAATATTCTCACATCAAGAATCCATCTTTTCCCTCATAACATATTTATTTATGTGTCTTGACTGCTAGCCAAAATGCACAGGTAAGTTACATTTTTGGTTGTACAGTTCAGAGAGAGAGAGAGAGAGAGAGAGAGAGAGAGAGAGAGAGAGAGAGAGAGAGAGAGAGAGAGAGAGAGAGAGAGAGAGAGAGAGAGAATGGCATCGAGAAATGACTAAGAGCAGGGACTCAAACTATTGCACCATATGTCAGAATCCTATTATTTTTACTCGAATGTGCCAATGCTCTATGCTATTTTGAAGGTATACATAAAGTAAAGCAGGAAATTCAGCTCAAGTTGCACAACCAGAAATTTAAATAAATATGATAATATGCTTATATTAATGCAATGTGATTTTTTCTTAATTGTAATACAATGATCTCTTAAAACAACAAAAGGGATAAAATATCAAAAGAGAAACTGGTGGTGAGAAAAATATAATAAAAAGTAAAAATAAATAAAATTTGGTACAATGCAAATGTAAGCTATACTTAGTTATTTCGACAATTTCAGTTATATTCCCACATGCTGTATCCACATATGCAAAGGTGTTATTTATTTTATGCGTATTAATGCGACAGGATATGTTTTATGTGGATGTGTCAAAACGCAAAACTGAATAAATGAACATGGTTGTAAATAATTCTACATAAACAAAAGTAATTAATAGCAGGAGGTAAAACCACCTTTCCCATAAGCTGGAAAATGGGCCTTTACCAATCCCCACACTTGCTGTCTTGGCCACTTGAGAATGCGTGCACGTGACAGGAAAATAAGTTTGCAAGACTGTCCCAGGTCTGAAAAATGCCAAAGCTCAGTGCCCTTAATGCACACTATATCCACACTATTTATAACACTCCGGAGCGGTATTTGAGGCTAAGTGTATCCCATCATTCATCATGTTCAGGAACTCGTGCACCCTGAAATTGCGAGATTTTAGAAGTAAGCTTATGTAATTTGTTGGTAAACTGTAAAGTGTTGCACTTTTTCCTTACAGTGATGATGAGTATGTGCATTTAATAAAATTTTAAATTAGATGCAACACAATTAGATTGTGTTGTTTGTTACACAGGGTCTACTAAACAGATGTTTAGAAGTATTGAGAGTATTGAAAATCAAAATGTGTAAATAAAGCTCCGTGAAAACACTTTTACCTTGTAACGGTGGTCGCCGCCTTATCTCAAATAACTCTCTTAAAGAAAAATTCGGGCGCCAGACAAGGTAAAACTTGTCAAAATTTACATTAACCCAGGATAGCCAGAATGTAACCACCTGTTACACAATAAATTTATAAATAACAAAAGGGAAAAAAAAATCATTTCACAAAGAATATTTATTCACAACAAATACTAATAACAAAATAGATTCTCAGAAGTTCCTGAGTCCAAGTTCCACAACCAGATTTAAATCCGTGCAGACCATAGACGGCGCAGACAACCTCGCGCGTCACTAATCCACGTTGGCAGATTCGTGTCCACATTCATTCACAAATTTTTCATAAAAAAAGGAAAAGAGAAAAAGAAAGTAAACAACTCATTCATTTCGGTGTAAATCACCAACATCAAACAATAATTTTAACAGGCAACAACAATTTATGAGAAAAAACAAAAACAAAACTAAGCACACTGAATGTGCAAATGTGAAATGCGAAATGCGAGTGGGTGCGTGCGTGTGTGAAAGGCTGCGTAAAGGTACTGACCACATTTGCAAGCAAGAAACAGTTTGGTGAGTATCGAGTGTCCTCTTCAACACTAGGATCAGCGGATAAAACAGCTCTGGCTTGTCGTTAACACAGCTCAATGTTCGCTTGTCTGAGACTGCAACGACTTTCGCGCTGCACCAGACTTCAACCACAGGAAGCAACAGATCGACAAGCAGCCGTCCCTCCCCAACAATCCATCACGATTTCACTGCAAACTTCTCAATGCACAAACGGGTGACGCGCATTTTCCCAGGTACTACACACACCCTTATATTCAATTTCCTTCCTTGATTAGCTGTGATTGAGTGATTAACATACTCCACCCCTTTTGCGCAAACGTGAAAGTGAAAGTAAACAAATAAAATAGTGACTCGTGGCTCTTCATTGCCACAACCTGCATGTTGGGCCAAATATAGGGAAATATGAAAAAGTGATCAAAGCGCAAAGACTGCAAATGTGGGTATTGGAACATGCAGGCCCAATGTTTTTACTTATGTCGGGGTATTGACCCTCCAAGTTCAAGAATCACCAAGGATTCGCCTGATCAAAAAATAAATAAAAAAATCTAAATTCAAGTCACTCCAATGACTAATAATTGATCACAAAACTTATCTTTTTAGTATATAGTATTTAAACAGTATTTAGACTGTATTAAAATGAAGAGAACAGTCACAACTCGGAAATGCTTTTTACATTATAATTTGTGAAGCAAAAAAAAAAAATGGAATGAAAATTCCAGCTAGAGAAAAAAAAATCTTTTTCTTTCAAGACAGTAAAATTACAGGTCATGTCAACTGCCCATGTGTGACTTACAAAGTTGTATTTTTAAACAGCTGGCTCGGAGGAGGGCACCTTAACATCTTAAAAGGGCAAAACTGCGTGGGAAGATTCCACGTCTGTTAACACACGTTCCAGCTTATGACAAAGTTAAATCCTTTATTCATGAGAGCATATTCAAGCCATGCAAAGCTTCAAATTAAAGTCATTCTGTAAGGCTGATTGATGAGCTTCCCACGCTTATGTTGTTATAGAGTTTAATATATTCATCACTCTCTTTGCACTTATTTCATATTCATGCACACACACACACACACACACACACACAAAGAAGAAAAACAACAACTGCCAGTCCATGCTTAACTGCCTCCTCATGGATCAATGCACAAATGAAGTAAACACTACATAATGGTTAACATTTGAATTTGAAATCTGATATTACACAACTAATATCTAATGGATACGATCTTGTGCGAAATCGGATAATGCACTTTCTCATCCCTGAACATTATATCAGCAAAGAAACAAATTTATACGAGCGAGATATTTCTGTCACAGCCACAGAAGTGTCAGCTCAATGCAAAAAAAAAAATAAAATAAAACAAACACAACACTAAAATTACATTTTCTCATGCAAACGCCGACAGCGGTAGATGCAATTCATAACGTTCTCAGACCGTGAATAATGAATCTAACTGAACAAATTCATTTAAATATACAGCATGAAAAACACAGTATCTCTCAAAAACACCGCCATGCTGAGTAAATCAAACATCTGCAACAGCTGAACACTGACCAATCAAAACCACACTGCAAAGAGACCAATCAGAGCGCATCTGCAAGATGTGTGCCCACCCCTCCACCGTTACCCTTCTCTGATCTGATGTGTGACATCCTGGCATTTGACTTCACAGGCAAAATCTGCTGATAACTCGGACCAAACACGAAGACTCTATCAGCTAAATTGGAATAAAACGGCGTCGGACTGTAAATATGGTTGGGTTGTATATCACTGCACGCAACGGCAGAAAAGGACATGTAAGGTCTTCTCTTCATCGTCGCCTGCCCTTTCCAAGCCAATTAAAGTCCTTTATCAGTCCTTTGTCCCTCGAGCAACGCGCCGTAGAGCAATCACCCGGCATAATTTAAAATCACACTGATGAACGGCAGCTGTAATGCAGTTTATGATGTCATCACCCCTTTACAATGTCATCAGAAATTAATTTTATTAAAATTACTATACAAATGAAGTCGTTTCATGTGCCAGTAACTTAACAACATAACCATGGCGACGGTGGCGGATACAAAGTGTAGATACGGGCCTACGGTACATTTTGAAGGAAATTAATTTCTCGACAGCGGGGCCACAAAACGGGCGTCTGCACTTCCAGGTTCTTCAAGCGAGAAGCTTTCAGCAGCACTGCGTTTCCAATGATCTCTTAAGCATGACATTATGCAAAAAAAAATGTTAATTCATTTAGAGATCATTTAGTGAGCCATGGTTTAAAGTGAAGCTATATCCCCATGCATAGGCTTTAACCCTTTCACACGTAAGTTTAAAATATTCGAACTGATCCCCCAGCGTGAGTTTGTCAAGGTTAGAACTCGTCACTTTAATGTTTCCATGGTGACGCGTCATTGCTTGTCACGTGACACAGCACAACCACAACACAGCGCTGAATGAATGATGATCTGCTTTTATGTCATTTTTTCTTTTCTCTCTCTCTCTCTTTGCTCGTTACGCCCTGTCAAGCGCAGCGGTTTCTATTCTACATCACTTACCGATTAAAAAAGGCTTTGGCGGGACAAATATTTGATTTGTCGCCCGCCAATAAGCGGACTATCTGATGGAGTTTAGAAGATTTAAAGGTGTAGTTCACTTTTAAAAAAAAACTTTTGCTAGTAAATTACTCACCCCCATGTCATCCAAGATGTCCATGTCTTTCTTTCATCATTCGAAAAGAAATTACGGTTTTTGATGAAAACATTCCAGGATTTTCTCCAGTGCAGCTTCAAAGGGACACCAGACGATGAATAAGGGTCTTATCTAGCAAAACGATCAGTCATTTAAAAAATAAAATAAATAGTTTAAGTTTTATAAGCACAAATGCTCTCCTTGCTCTGTTCAGTGATGAGCGTTCGTGACTCTCCAGTTCAAACTCGTTCATCAAAATGAACAAATCTTTTTTCGAGTCATGTCTCGAAGGGTCCTAGATAAGACCCTTATTCATCGTCTGGTGTCGTTTAAAGTCCTTTGAAGCTGCACTGAAACTCTCATTTGGACCTTGAACCGTTTGGTTCCCATTGAAGTCCATTATATGGAGAAAATCCTGGAATGTTTTCATCAAAAACCTTCATTTCTTTTCGACTGAAGAAAGAATGTGAAAGTGAACTACTCCTTTAAATGTAAATATCCTCTAATAATCCAACAAAGTGGATTATTTACAATTTGAGTAAATAGACAGTCCTTTATTTTATTAATTATTTTAGTTATTCATGATCCACTTATCTAGATCAAGCCCAAATCTTGGAAATAGTTATTAAATCAATGAATGCACCTCCTTGTAAATGTAGTGCAATAATTTCACCTGAAAACGTCACGTTCTGGTGAGTGAGAACCACGCTGTTTGTTTGTTTTTTAAGGGTCCTAATGATTGATAACAGATATTGGTACATAGGCAGCACAGCCTAGACAGGAAATGGTGTTGTCCGAGGCTCTGACTGATGCCTGTTTACCACCAGACAACAAATATTTGCTCTCCCATGAGTCTAGGTTTAGTGGAGATATTTCCAGCCACAGCCTCTCTTCTCCCAAAAAAGAAAAACCTGTTTTCTCAGGCGACATACATCTCGCCTATGTGTCACATTCAGACAATATCCTATTTTTGCATCATGCACAAGCTAGTGTTTGAGTCAAATTAAAATGTTAAATCTCAACATTTTAAAGGGGTAAACTGTCACCTGTTTGGGATTGTATATGTTCTGATTGGATGCTTCAAATAATAAACCACAGATAAATGAGCTTCATTTAGGCAATGCAAACTTCCAGTACCTTACCCTGGCTCAATAATAAAGGGCCCAGACTAGTATCTGAGCATTGTAGATCGCTTTACAGAATTTGTACTTGTGCCAGTGTTACAATATCTTACATGTCACTAATGTATGTGCTTGTTTGCTTCAGAAAAATACTAATCTCCATTGGAATGGGCAATGACAGTAATTTAGGTGTATAATTTCCAGCTATACCATGGTTAATATATATATATTTTTTTGTGGTAGTGGTGTCATAAAAAAGGTAATTACATTGTGATGGATTAATTACATTGCAAATCGTTCGGCAAAGGTTCAGGGATAACATGGAAAAGAAAACCATCCACAAATGACCAGCTGCCTGCATGCAGGGCTGACTTAAAATAGCCAAGATATGCAAATTACGAGAGAACAAATGAAATCTAGTAATGGGTTTGCTTTTTTTTTTTTTTTTTTTTTGTACTTGCTGGATGTGTCTCTCTTTCACTCTCTCTGAACTATAATGTATTGTAGAGGAATGGTTTTGATTTACCCATCAAAACTAATTCGCCCATTAAGCTCATTTGAATCTGTTAAAAGGTCCAATCTGCAATTACCAAAACAGCACCGTGGTAATTGGTCTGCTCAACATACAAATTAGCTATTAACCGATATTTGTAAACAATGGAAGAGGTCAGTATAATGTGGCATCACTTGTGTGTGTAAATGTAAATCGATGGCAGATGCTACTGCATTTATTGCATTTGATGGTCAGTGTTTCAATAAAGCCTTTGCAAATACTGCTTTACTCGTAAACATTCACGCTCTTAGGCCCCGTCCACACGGAGAAGAGTTTAGCTGTATACGTACACATTTTTGGTCGTATTGGTGTTTCGTCTAGACGGATCCGGCGTTTTGAGACACTGAAACCGCTATTTTTTGAAACCGGGTCCCAGGGTGGATAAACGACACCCTTGCGTTTTTGTGTGTATGGGCAATCCGTATATTTTTTTAAACAATGATGTTATCACCCCATGTATCGACTAGTCACGTAACAGCAACAACAACTGCCGAACTGCTTGTATAATAATAATAATATAATATAATGCGGTAGAAACTACTGAGCCTCTTGTATTCCTCTATTTATTATTTACTTGAATGTTTTTATTTATTTATTTAGGCCTATATACTTTCTTTCGTATGCTATGGTGCTGGTCCGTTGTCTGATTAAGACATTTTGTATAGTGCATGGATGGGGATTTAAAGCAAAAATAATATTCAACGATCAATGGGAATTATTTGACTATTACGGCTATTCAAAAACGCACCCCTGTAATGTTCCACTCCGACATTATGTTTCTCTGTAAGTTAGGCGTACGTGTTATAGCAATTTAAGTAATGTATTTAGTTTAAAATTTATGCTTTGCACCGATAATTCTTTATATTTGAAAGCCGATAACCGATATATTGGCAGATAAATCTAAATCCAAATTTTTAGATAATTTTTGAGAGCATGATTATTAAATAGTCTCCTCATTAAAAGCCAAGATACAAACACAATTACGATGTTCTTATATTAATGTTGTGTAGCTGATATGACAGACTTGCTCTGTACATTTTGCACTTGGACAACTGGATATTCCATTTTTAAAGTGATTTAAATCCTATTTAAATCAATTTAAAAGCATCCCGTTGAACAGTGCACATCTAAAGTGCCTCAGCTGAAGGAAATAATACATTATTTATCGGCTTTCAGATATCGGCTAAATGTTCTGGGCCGATAACAATAACATTAAAAATAAACATATATTGGCCGATACCGATACCGCAATTTTGTGTGTATGCAGATATTTTTCGAGACGCCGCCTTGTTTATAGACATTTTTTTAAGAATGAGGAGAAAAACAAAATCGGATAGGGGAAGCTCTGGCTTTGTGTGGACGTGGCCTTACAGTCAGACTAGAACTATCAGAGATCTCATTAAAAAGTAAACTTCAGCGTTCCTACCATCGAAATGTCCTCCCTCTTTCCGAACACAAATATCGCTGATGTGTAAATGTGGACAGTCCTGGCTGATATCAAGTTCAGTTTAAAAAAAAATGAAAAAAATTAAGTTCTACAGTGTGTTTTCATAGCTCAATAAACACTTTTTAAGATTAAGAAAAAGTAGGTTTTTTTTATTACATGAACTATTTAAAAAAAAAACCTATAAAAAGGTACTATTTAACAGTGATTCATTTAGTCTATAAAAAGCCCCAACAAATCTTTTAAGTGTCCAATAAAAATGAGTCTTCACACCTTTCAACTGTCACTTAAAGTACACGTTCACACCACATTTACACCAATTCACTCTGTGAAAAAAATCAAAAATAACATCACACTCTTCATAAAGTCTAATCTAATACCTCGAAAGAATGGTCAACTTAATCCCTAACCTTCTACTCTAAAGAACTGTGAATCTAAACTAACACATGTAAAACAGTCATGGCAGCAGTGATCTCGGCCTTAAGTGTATACGACAGTTCATTTGTTCACCAACTGTTGGAATGAGCGGCGCAGTAAACGTGTGAAGCCTTTAATGAGAATTCCTATGCTGTGAAACAGATGTCTCGAAATTTCAGACTTCATTCGCTTTTTATCATTTATCTCATTAACAGTCTCTTTCCTCAGCGAAAAGCCCTGCAAAGAGGTCACAAGGTGTCAAACAAATCCAGTCAAACAAACCTCTGTGACCTAAACTAGTTGACACTGCAGCCCATGTTTCAGAAACACTGAAAGACAGTGATAAAGTTTTCTTTTCCGTCCGCTTATATTTTCTCATACATACATGATAAAAGAAGAAAAATGCACAAGAAATAGAATACACATTAAAGAAAGGATTTGTGAGCAGCTATAAAAAGACTAGACTATCTCCTCTCCTTACACACGCAGACAGGAACCAATACTTTTTATCTAGTTTCTAGTCCAGATGTGTCTAATCAATACCAAGGGTCTCTCGAATGTTCCTTGAAAGGAATAAGGGCTTATTTTCCATCGATTCAACGTCACATGCAAATCCTAAAAATGATCTAAACCCCAACTTTGAATGTGGTAATGGACGCCTGTTGCTAAAACGAAACTGATCATGATTGTTAGCTACCACTCTGGTAATTGCCACTTGTACAATATGCGCTTTGCAGGAAAAGTACATGCTGTGAATGTAAATGGTTCCTTTTCTTATGGTTGTCATTAGCAGCACAACTTTCCTTTAGAATAACTTTAAAAACCGAGACAGGGAAACAATACAGGGCCATTTGCCCAACAGAGAAGATAACAGGCTGCCCTCTAAAGGTACCACAAATGAACGACCAGCCTTGTGGTACTGAAGGAGCTGTTGGAAAGTGTGTGATACACAGGGCTAATAAAGCATGACATTTCATTTAACTTGGGTCTTTAAGTTCATACGAAACATCCCTTGAATGGAAATGTTCAATATAGCAAGTGCAGCATCTTAAGCTAGTCCATTATCCTGCCTACACACACACAAAAAAAACCAAGCAAACAAAAAAGCGCTATATAAATAAAGGTTGACAACTTGACAATTCATGAAATAAAAGTCAAAACAGACCATTTAAAAAAGCACTTATTTTTTTTTTTTTTTAAGTAAAAAGTCACTTGGGAACTGATTTGAAAAGTTAGTAAAACAATGAACAAAGTAGCATTACATTGCAAAATAATAGACCTGCCACTTTTTCTTTTACATTCCAAGACTTAATCCACAGATCATATACAGTATCCGATAGTTTTGTTCTGTCCATTGCTATGGTTATCACTGTCATTCGATTCAAATGCACATTTAAATGTTGTAGCCAATCCATAAATTTTGCAATGTGTGTGTAGGTACAATATAAATTATACAGTATGGAGAAAGCAAGCAAAGACTGCTGCCATAACTTCACTTTTGTATCCCATTAAAAATTTCCCATTATAATCAAGGAAGCTGTCTACGCTGTACAATGGATCTATTATTGAGATGGTTTATACTGTTGAGAGCGTGAATACAGTGTTGTTTGTGATTGGCTAGTAAAGCTGGCAGGTATTGATATTGTCACATTAAAAAAATTGGTTTGACACATATTTATTTTGGCGGCCACCAAAATATTTTCAATGCCGAAAAACTACAAAACTGACATTTGGATCAAAGCTAGCTCCCAATGAGTGACAGCATATATTATATAGTTTAAACTATTTAGACATTTTAACACAAAACTGCGAACTTCATAAAACGAATATTGACCATATTATACATGGTATATATTTTTAAAGAGTTTCAATCCATACTGTATACCTCAAAATGACTACAGCACACGCAAATTTAGAAAAAACTAAAGGCAGTCCTTGAACTTTTTGGAATGGATGTGAAAGAGATGCCCTGTGGAAAAGTCATGAAACAATTTAGATTAACATTTTAATCCCTTATCTAATTACCCAGCTTCTCCAGAGATAAAAAGGGAATTTAGCCGAACTCGCACATCCAGTTTTTTTTTCGTCCAGTGCGTTTCTCAAATTCCAACAGCAAAACGCCACAGAATGACACATTCATTTGCAGAAATGTTCTAAAAATCACAATCATTAATTGCAACTTTTGAATTTCTCCCTTTTGCAGCATATGTAAGTGTGCTTGAGTTAATGTCAGAAAACTATCACAATAATTAGCTAATTACGTCTAGAGAATGTTTTTTTTTTTCATATTATGACTTCTTTGAGAATACACCAAACGAAAACCAGAGGGATCCTCTCGCGACTTGTCAACTTGTTCACCTGAAATCCGCATCCTCCTCCACACGCAGGCCTGGCTGAGATTTGAGGAGTCTGACTTCAGCAGTTTAATTAGCGTGACAAAGAAGCAAGGCAAGTACACCAGAGATTCCTTTTAAAAAGGCACATAATATAATACTTAACAAGAACAAGACAAAGGAGCACCTGAACACCTGCTCGGGCCTAATTATAGCCAAGCTATGTTAATGCAAAACAATAGAGTGCCACAGTACTCGTTTTCCTTTGCTTGCACAGTGAATTAAAAAGGTAATTGAACTTTTTTAGAACCCCCCCAAAAATATTAACCAATTCCACATGACAATGCACACGAAGTTTTCTTTATCACAAGGGTTGGAGTCATTTTGGGCACTGCAGTGATTTATTATGGCTGATTTTCCACGATGTTCCATTCGATAGCATCCCTGTTTATCTCAAAGACTCTTTCTCAGCAGTAATAATATCAAGACGAATCCACTGTTATTTCAGTATATGAGAGACGGAAAACGTGGCACTCCAAAACGTCTGTAATGGTTCAATGATCACATCTGGTCATTAGGAAAACCATGAAAAGTGTTTGACTTCAATCTTAAGATTCAAGATAATTTCAGGAAAAAGATTTTGCAGCATGCCGCCACAGTATCATCCTGGAATATGGGAAGAGCGCTGAGGAAGAGTGTTTGAACCCTAGGGTGCACTTGATGGTGTCAAATGACCTCATATTATTGGCCGTTACAGGGCCGTACAGAGCAATGATTGGACTTAATGACTCCCACGAGATGCCTTCCCATATCATTACAGGCCAAATGCAATGCATGGTTGGCAATACTGTGCGTTTAAAGGAATAGTTCACCTGCAAATGAAAATCCTGTCATTATTTACTTGCCGTTCCAAACCTGTATGACCTTCTTCTGTGAAACACAAAAGAAGATATTTTTCAAAATACATTTTATTTGTGTTCCACAGATCAAAGAAAGTCCTGTAGGTTTCGAAGATAATTATTTTGGTGAACTACACTGAAAAAAATAATATGCTTTATCTAATCAATAAAATTGTGGCAACATATTACAAGCAATATTATTAATTAAATTGTACAAATTAGAATTAATTAGAATGTTAATTTGATTAACTATTACTCAATTCTGATTTGTTCAATTTAATAAATAATATTGCTTGTAATCTGTTGCCACAATTTTATTGATTAGATAAGGCATATTCATTTTTACAGTGTATTCCATGCACATGCGAAAGCCACTAAAACAGACTACCGAACACTTTTTTTTTTTTTAAATTTGGGATTATGGGGAAAAAAAAATTAATTGACAGAATTTAAAAGCTGAGATATGAGTTTCATATCAAAAGCTGTGACTTGTCTGTCGGCACGTTCTCCACTATAGCCTCCGATGTATTTTGTGTAACAGTGTCAATTACGTGAGTCTGAAAGCGTGAGAGTTGGCAGCCCTGTATATGACATTTCTTGTTTTTGTAGTTTCCCACACTCTAACGGTTCGGCTTTATTAGTAATTTGCACTCCGAACTGCCATAACTACTTCTATTGGATTGCATTACAGTATGTGGCAACAGCTCCCCACTGGTCAAACTGTGTCATTGCAGGCTCTTAACAGAAATATTTAGACACATTTTTATTGCCAATGTCGATAACATCAGCTAAGCGTTTCAGCCCTGTTTACAGTTTGAACATTTTTGTTTCCTTTCATTTATTTTCATCAGCTGTGGTGAATTATTCATTGTTGCTTTCAGTGTGAGTGTAAAGATCACACAAATTGAAATTAAAACTTATATTAAATCACTTTAACATTAAACTAAGCACATAATCAGTACCAGAGGTTACAATTATCATACATTTGTATGTTGTTGTTACAGCCGTAACGTTGCATAAATAGAATTGTCACGTACATGTATCGTCGTCACAGCTGGTTAGGACAAAACCTCTGATTAACATAGAAAATACACTTTTTAGTGTGCGTCACATCACATCAGGTATTAGACTGTATGTGAAAGCACCCATTGATTCAGACTATTCCCGTTTACAGGTAAATAATGAGAAAATACCGAAATCAGTATGCCTGCAATTAAGGCACCAACTGCTCCGCTTGAGAAAACTCACATTTCTAAGTGTTAATTGACAGACTTCTGTTATAAATGACACATT
This sequence comes from Cyprinella venusta, assembly GCA_038021265.1. Taxonomy (NCBI): domain Eukaryota; kingdom Metazoa; phylum Chordata; class Actinopteri; order Cypriniformes; family Leuciscidae; genus Cyprinella; species Cyprinella venusta. The sequence continues at coordinate 5,128,826 of CM075873.1, forward strand.
TTTAATTGGCAGCCCATCTAATGTGACTAACTTCGGAGATGCGTTTGAAATGATGTATAATTGCAATTTAGCTGGGTACAGTTGGCGATTTAGTTTCCAGAAGAATCGATATTCAATCTCATATGTCCCAGACTGTCAAATATGCCTATTAGAGCCTTAATGTTTTCAGATTATGTGACATTAAAGCTCAAACCCCTAAACATTTTAATCTGGAAACGGAGTCCTGGGGAACGACGGAAAGAGAGAGACTGGATACTCACATGAAAGTGAAATGCAAAACGGGACTTCATGTGATAAGAGTAAAGCCAGTCAAGAAATGAAAGACAAAGCGGGAAATCTGATCCGAGTTTTCCTCTGAGTCAAACAGAAAGGATCAGACTTGCATGCGTGTTTAGGATATCAGCCCTCAGCAGCTGAGGAAACTCAAGCTCCCTTCAAATGCCGTTCTGATCAATTCTGTTCATTTCCCCAGCAAACTTCCAGACGGATTGCTCTGATTTCACAAGCGACAGACATATCGCGTCCTCTGACTCCAACCACGCATGAATACAAATGATGTAGAAAGCGCATCTTTTATGAGAGGAGACCACCTCTGGAGCATCCCGTCCAAAGCCAGAGATCAAAGATAAACCGTGTCGTATCCAGTGAAGCTGCTTTGTTACGACGTGAATAATCACATAAAGGAAATCCATGCGTGTAAAAATCTCTGCTGTATATGTGAACATCACATCTCTGATGGATGGGCTTCTGCGTTTAATATGATTGTATTATCTAAGTATTTTCTTTGACATTATTACGCACCTACAAATTTCGTTCTCCGTTTGCAAGCACGTGTGACCTCTGGCAGTGTCGGCGTGATTTATTTTTCACAATTATTAATGTGAAGTTATTGAAGGACAAGAGTTCCTTGTGGATAATGAATTGCGAGCCCCAGAGTCGATAAATTCTGGAAATTATTGCTGACATTTCATTGGCACATCTCTCTTATAAACTCAAGCGAAACAAAGAGTTACTTCACACGTCGTTCTTTTTCAAATGCTGTACTTAAAACTATTAAAGTGGCTCAGCAGACTTTCAAGCTGTGCTTGTGCCTGGTAACCACAAAAAAGCGGTAACCATGTCAAACATAATGTCTACTTTTAATCATAAAGACGCCATTTAAAGGGAGCATTCATTATTAGACTTCTTAATAGACATTCTGGGAAGAAACAATCTATACCTGCGGCAAAAGTGGACAGATTTCCAAACTACCGCAGAACAAAAGATTTTAACAGTAAATGTGGTTGTAACAGTGAATGGCAAGATAATGGCAAAATACATACTGTGTGTGCGAGCTTGAACGAGTTAACTGTACTTCGGGAACAAAATCCAGAAATTAGCTAAATCGGTAAAAACTCCCCATCCTCTGAAATGTAAAAATGATTCACGGGAACAGGCATTTACAGTAACAAACCTACTTAGAGATATTATGATTTTAAATTATACATTAATGACTTTTAGTATGTTTGAAGAAACCACGTGTTCTTTAACAAAATGTTTATCAACTATAATGTTTAACACAGTTACATTAACTACACATAAACCTTTAGAATGGGACAGGTTTCTGGTACATTGGTTGATAATTGAGTGACTTGGTTAAATTCAGCGCATCAATTCACTCAGTATCATATCATCTGATTAAAATTTTATCAGAAATGCTTTTGTTTTGTATGGAAGCTTGTTTCCGCCACAGAATGAAAAATATAAAAGGTAATTGCGACTTTATCTCACAATTCAGACTTTTTTCCTCTCAATTGTGAGTTTACATCTCGTAATCATGACTTTAATGCTCAGAATTGCGAGATGTAAAGTCAGAATTGCATGAGATAAAGTTGCAATTGCGAGATATAAAGTCAGAATTGCGTGTTATAAAGTCAGAATTGCGAGATATAAAGTTGCAATTGCGTGATGTATAGTCAGAATAGTGAGATTTAAACTATTCTGAGGGGCAAAAAGTTAGCAATTCTGACTATATCTTGCAATTCTGACTATATCTTGCAATTCTGACTTTACAATTTTGACTTTATATCTCGCAATTCTGGCTTTATATCACGCAATTCAGACTTTAAATCTCGCAATTGTGAGATAAAAAGTTGCAATTATTTTATTATTTTTTTATTCAGTGGCGGAAACAAGCTTCCATAGTTTTGTATAAAAGAAAAACAGCAACACTTTATTTTGATGGTCCACTTTTAGACGCACTGAACTGCCAGTCAGTAAAGTATTAAAAGACTGTCTGCTTAACATCTGCTAACACTTTATTTTGATGCTCCCCAAAAGACATACTACTGACTAAAAACCAGCAGATCAAATAATTCTACTAACACAAACACTAACACCTAACTAAAGTTAACACCCACCTAAAGTTACTTGTTGTTAGTATAATGTCTAAAGTTGGCCATCAAAAAATGCAACCAAAAAAACAAATCTATTCCTAAATTAAACAAATACTTACACTTATATAATATACTTATACAATATATATATAAATATATATTTTCTGTTTTCTCTGTAAACCTTAGAGATGGTTGTGCGTGGAAATACCAATAGATCAGCAGTTTCCGACCAGCCTGTTTGGCACCAACAACAATGCCACATCCAAAGTCACTTAAATCACCATTCTTTCCCATTCTGATGCTCGGTTTGAAAAAAACAAAAAAAAAACAAACAAACAAAGAAACAAAAAAAGTTAAATCACATGCATTGTAATAAGCAGTGTGTGTGTGTGTGTGTGTGTGTATGAGAGAGAGAGAGATCTCATTTGCTTTCTGGGGTTGATGATTTTTTGACAGGCATCAGGATGGGGTGGGACAGTGCAGGCCATTAATGACACCACAAATTGCAGAGAAAGGACAAGCTCAAGCTGATAACAAGGGAACAGGTCTCTGAATGTCTTTGGATTTTTCTTAATCTTCCAATATTACCTCTATCACTCGCTCAGTCGGTATCATGCCTTCTTCCTCTCTCTCAATCCCTCTCTCAAACATTCACTCCCTTTGGGACAAGCTTATCTCTCTGCTCAGCACAGAAAGAGACGTTTCATAGTGCTGAAACACAATTTATTTTTATTTTTATTTTTTTTTCACTGCACAGCTGTCATGTCAATAATGGATAATTTATGGCAACTGTGCAGGCTAACGCACGCAATAAGATGATTTCTCACCAAAAATAAAATGTTATTAATAACAGCTTCACCCTTTGGGGATATATGGACAGCTAAGTGCAGCTGAAATGAGTGGTGGTTACGCTTTGGATTGTGGAATTAAGCCCATGCCTGAAGTGCAGAAAGTCTCAAGTCACAGTTGTGTTTACTATGGTGTTTGAGCTCAGAGTCACTCTCTTTAAAAAGGTTCACCCTAAATGTTTCGGATAAGGGGTCGATATCACTTTGTCTGTAATATTAATGAGCCAATAACAGTGAATGATTGCGAATTTATTAGTCGATCCTAGAGGCAGACAGTATGAGCAAAATCTAACACCAATAAATTAGTAATTTTAAAAACACGGTGTAGGTACATCTCACAATATAATTATATAACTCCATAGCCATACAGTAATCCATAATTTTGACAATCCAGAGAACAGCGAACAGAAAGGTTATTTATATACATTTATATAAAATTATTTATTTATATAAAAAATATATGTATAAAAAATGTTTATATGCATACATTTCTCATTATAAATCTACAAACAGCACATCACTTAAATAAGTCCCATGCTTTGGCAAGTGGGGTTGACAAAACGTTCAAAAAATGTTTCATCAACTTATTAAATTCTTCTCCAACTTATTCACCCTATGTTTTCCACATTTCATGTGAGTGTTGTGAAGTCTACGCTGCCAGTGACTAAAACCAGACCTCCTGTGGCTGTGCAGGCGAATACCCAGTGTCACCGCCTGCAGCACAGACTTCTTACTGCCATCCCGGACAGTAGGGGGCCTCGCACGTACTACTTGCACGCTGTCCTCATTTCTTCCACATCTAAATTTTGCACTACATCCCAGATGACTGCTGCTTAGTACAATTTGTTCCCCTGTATAATATTGTGCTTAAAATAACACATAGAAGACAACCCTCAATATGTAGCAGAACATGGAAGGAAGGAAGGAAGGAAGGAAGGAAGGAAGGAAGGAAGGAAGGAAGGAAGGAAGGGGAGGAAAGGAAGGAGGGAAGAAGGGAAGAAGAGAGGATGGTAAGGAAGAAGGGAAAGAGGGAAGGAAGAAGGGAGAGAAGGAAGGAAGAAGTCAGGGAGTGAGAGAGGGAAGGAAGGAATGAAGGAGGAAGGAAGGAAGGAAGGAAGGAAGGAGGCAGGGAAGGAAGGAGGGAGTGAGGAAGGAAGGAATGATTGAGGGAGGTAAGAAGGAATGAAGGAGAGAGGCAGGAAGGAAGGAAGGAAGGAAGGAAGGAAGGGAAGGAGGGAAGAAGGGAGGGAGGGAAGGAAGAAGGCAGGGAGAGAGAGGGAAGGAAGGAAGGAATGAAGGAAGGAATGAAGGAGAGAGGCAGGGAGGGAAGGAAGGAAGGAAGGAAGGAAAGGGAGGAAAGGAAGGAAAGGAAGGAGGGAAGAAGGGAAGAAGGGAGGGAAGGAAGAAGGGAAAGAGGGAAGGAAGAAGGGAGAGAGGGAAGGAAAAAGGCAGGGAGAGAGAGAGGGAAGGAAGGAAGGAATGAAGGAGGAAGGAAGGAAGGAAGGAGGCAGGGAAGGAAGGAGGGAGGGAGGAAGGAATGATGGAGGGAGGTAAGAAGGAATGAAGGAAGGAATGAAGGAGAGAGGCAGGGAGGGAGGAAGGAAGGAAGGAAGGAAGGAAGGAAGGAAGGAAGGAAGGAAGGAAGGAAGGAAGGAAGGAAGGAAGGACGGAAGGAAGGGGATTTTTTTAACCGCTAGAGGGCAGAAGGATAGTATACCTTTAACTATACAATTCTTAATAATGTATATTTTTTACATAAAAATTTTCTAGCAATAAAAAAAACAAAAAACAAAAACTACAGTCTCGTGGACTTCACATGCAAGTACACGTAAAATGTTGTCATGTAAACAGTGACTTGTAACCATTATCTTTACTCTCCAGCAATAACTGATGGTCTGGATTGGGCAACATAAAAACTAGAAAAACAGCAATTCATTGTTTCAAGGTAAAAGAGAGTGGTCCAAAAAGGCTAGGCAAACAAAAGAATTATAGTACACTGCCGAAGAACTGGTCAACAAAGGGTCTTAACAGCGACATAACACTAGGGTACTCCATTTAAATATTTGAAAAGCACTCGAAAACAAGAGAGAAGAACCTCTGATTGTGGGTTGCCAGGGTTTGAGGCCTATGAGAGCACAAAAACGCAACTAACGCCTCGCCATAATCCCTAAACAGATTTGGTGGAGGGGAGCAGAGGACATGGGAAGAATACAAATAGTTTGTGTTGGCACACTGAACAAGGCTTGCTTACTGACTGAGGGAAAGCTTGTTTTTAAAGTGCATCTGTCAAAAGTAAATGCTTAGCCTTTCTCATCGTTCAACGAGTGTCTGCCATTTGTTAGCCTCTGAGCTAATGGCAGCCCGGTAAAAGCAAAAGCAGTGGTCGTTTTCCTTTCAAACATAGATGGGTAGATCCATCACAGAGAGAGTGAAGGTCTGAGCTCTCAGAAAGAATGGCTGGTGCCGGTGCTGAAATGTGCCACGGTGACAAATCTGGGTCCTTGAGGAGCCCGTGAACATATGAAGCTCCTAATGCTAGCATTGACAGCTATTTACAGTGCGCTATAGTGACAGCGACTCCCTGGGTGTTTACCACAGATCTCAGAGCACGTTTAATGGCCAAGTAAAGATTTTCCTTGCAACAGACCCACTTTCTTTCAAATAAATTCAGAAATATATTTGCATAAATAAACATGCATTAGCACAGTGTAATATTAAGACATTACTTGTGAAATTAAATGATTGTTTTGATTTTGCCATTGTATTAAAGGTAAAATATTTGTTAAAACATAACTCAATATCCAAGTAGCTTTACAAGGGGGAAATTATGCAACATGATTTGAACAAAATATTTTCCTTTTCCAAAAAGGTTTAAAGGGGTAATGAACTGAGAAATCAAATTTTCCTTGAGCTTTTGACATCTAAGAGGTCATGATATCATAAAACATCCTTGTTAGTCCAATAAAAGATTTATTGACACCAGGCTCAGCAAATGACTCGTTTTTCAAAGTGGGGAACTGACGTCAAAGAGGATAAAACACCACCCCCACCTACTTCAACACGGCCGTTAGCCCCGCCCACCGATTCGCGCATTACACGCATTGCTAAACACGTGCACCGACGAGTGAGTTGAAACTCATTATAATATGCAAAACTGTTATCCACTCACAGCAGTGGGCATTTACTTCCAAGTCTTCAATGCGAGACGCCCATAAAACCCGAGCGTTTTTCATCTAGGCTCAAAACTAGGGTACAAAATAGCCCATTACTTATTCATTTCGATGTTTTTGAATGCAAAAACCAAAACGAACGTCATAAGTTGACCTCAGACAACAATATAATAAAATTTAAAAAGCCAGTTCATGACCCCTTTAAAGTGAAACAACAAGATCCAAATCAATTGGCTAGGGGGATTAAATCACAAAAAGTTAAACATCCCCTAACATGAATTCATATCGCATATACGCTATAAACATGCCCAGAATGATAATTCATTAGTATGTGCAAACCATCTCAGTACGTGAACCATAATAGACCTCCTGTTGGGAGGTTTACGATTCTCCAAGAACAACAGATTTAGACTATAGGTTCCTATTTCATAACTGTAATTAAATTCACATCTGTCCTGAATGCCACAATTCTCCGTTCTAGAGATAATCACAAAATTGCATAATTTGGATTTTCAGGGCAACATTACAATGATTCATTTCCTCGTGCAGTTTGCCAGTATAATTCAGACCCTTCTGTGCACAACGGGCTAGAAAACCAGCAGTGAACCCAACGCCCTTTAAGTGTTTATTTCCTCATTATTATTTCTTTCAATCAATTCATTAGGGCAACAATGCAGAACTTTTACACAGGCATGCTTCGTGAATCTTCCACACAGTGACAGGCTTTGTTTTTATTTATTTCATCAGCTATTTATTAGCCCGTTTATTGATTTATTCATCAAGTGATTTGCGTTTCGGGAGTCGGCCGGGCAGATTCAGCATAATCGCGCGCCTGCAAAATGAAGATTTATACATCAGCGAGAGCCGCGCGAGCTTTTGTCGCAGATGCACAAACAGACTCGGAGCACAACTGCCGAGTCTGTTTATATATCAAAATCCACAAACTAAGCGGTCCACCGAGAGCGACTGAGTCTTACGGCTGCATGCGAAAGCTTTTGGAATGCCTATCATTTGGCAACGGGAAGGAAGCGTTTGAGAATAAGGGACTTCTTTATGGCGTTCTCCTCTCTCTCCCTCCATCATTCTTTGGCGAGATGGCCGATTTGTTTTACAGATGCCTTTGTCCGACACCTGGGTGAATAGTGCAGTGCAGAGTGCTCTCCTCTGCTGACGTATGGCCCTGCTGATGCGGTCTGACTGAACCTCGCTGATAGCATCCAGCAGGCATTAGCTTCAACCGCGTGGCCTAATCAGTCTCCATACATCCCCAATATCCACTGACAGCCTGGGCATCAAGCTTTCCCGTGCCCTTTAAATGCATCTAGCATCACAAACTCACTGCAAGCCTAATTTGCTGCCTTATCTAAATTAAAGTAAAAGCAGTCTGTTAATTGAGTTGCACGACCCATCAGGAAAAGGTTGAGCCATTATACACTAATTACGATCCTTAGTAGATAACTAGATAGGTTCCTCCTGACAAATAACATGGATCATTTTGCCAGCACACAGGCCACGGGTCGTTTACCAGAGGCGAGTAACCCAAGCATGGACGCACGTGACGTTTAATAACCGATGGGGGCATCGAGGTTAGCAGAAGATCATGAGGGGATTGCGTATTCCCCTCGGCGTCAATGGAGGGGCGACGCTTTTCAAAAGTTTCTGCCTCTGCCCTGGGAAAAGGTCAAGGCATGGTCTTGCCTGGAGCAATGAATTCTGCTTTCATTCTTCATCTGTAATGTGCTGCAAATGATGTATGGAGTCATATTTATTATAGACCACCTGGCTGCTCTGTGGCAGCGGTGAAATTAAAGGAGCTGGTGTGGAGCCATAGCCTGCGTTCCTGCAGAGACCAGGAATGTGAGGTTCAGCAGGATGGTGTTTCAGAACTGCAATGCATAATTGGCACATATTGGAGAGGCGCCGCATCTACATCCTTATGATTTCTGCGATGAGGAAAACGTGGACTGAATCGTGGAATCAAGTCCTAAGATTGGGATTTGCTGTGTAACGCGTAATGTCCCAGCATTTTGGATGAAAAATGAAAAGTAGCACTGTGCAATTAATCAAGTTGCAATATGAACTATAGTGCCTGTGAATATTAAACCACTGCTGATTAGGCTGTTGCATTAATTGATATACTTAAAATTATTAAACAGAATCCATAAAAAATAAAACGCAACGGAATTTCTCAAAAATAAAACATTTCACAGGGCCAAATTCTCGTTAATATTTTAATAAATATACCATTATTAAAATTTCATGAATACAATTGATGCTATTTCATTATTAAAATTTAATTACAGGAATGGATATCAGAAAGAGTAAAACTGAAAAAAGAATTTGGGGGGGGGGGGGGGGGAATTAAACAACTGGGGGGTGCATCTCTGGTACAGTCTGTTTCCTATGGGCCTGTTAGTCTGACAGACTTATATGATAACGTAACACAGTCTCATCCCAATTCGTCATATAACTGACGTTTTGGGACGTCTTTTGACCATTCGTCAATATATGACTTTTTAGGGCCCCCTTAAACGTCGGTAGATGACGATCCTGGGTCATCATACAACTGACGCTTTACCTTTAACGTCGGTTAGGTGACGAGTTGGGTTTAGGGTTAGGTTTAGGTCTGGGGTAGAGTTAGGATCCCATAACGTCATCTACCGACGTTTAAGGGGGCCCTAAAAAGTCGTATATTGACGAATGGTCAAAAGACGTCCCAAAACGTCAGTTATATGACGAATTGGGATGAGACCGGGATAACAACCTGCCGTTGTTTACTCTTGTATACATTAATACGTGTAGCTGACGTCTGTTAAGATATTACTCACCAAGATCTAATGATTTTATAAGATATTACTCACCAAGCCTGTTTATGTCATGAAAAGATGCACTCCTAATCAATACATGTAAAAAATCAAGCACAGCATCACTGAGTTATGGTTTGTTTTTATTGACAGATTAATAAAATCGACTTTGTTATTGTTATTTAATTGCAAGACGACAAAAGCGTTGCTAAAGTGATGAGCATGTCAGACAATATCACTAGTGATTCCTGTATTCCTTCCACACTGAATTATAACTATGGGGATTGACTTCTGCATTAAAAAGGGATTGTACCAAAGCATCATAGTGCGTGCGTAGCTGGTGTGTCAGTCATTTTAGATTCTTTTTCTTGATTATATCCATGTAACTTGAGCTAAATCCCCCAGCTATGAACTGGGAGGTTGGATTAAAGTGCCATAACATGAAAGCCTTTATCTGGAAAACAGCCACTCGGTCAATACTAAGTGGCATTTATATGTTCAAGTCAGATATAGCACGTCCAAAATGACATCATAACTCACATTCATTCTCAATCACATGCAATTAGTAATCAATAAGAGCCTAAATACATCCTGGATATCAGCACTCTGCAGTGAACGTTTGGGGCCATAACTGCCAATCAATAAAAAAATATGTGTTAATTGAGAAAGCTAAACAAAATGAAATTATTATTCAGATACTGAAAAAGTGCAAGACTTGGGATTTACAACATATTAGGTTCTACCAAATCAGTGTACCAAATGTACCAAATACATACATACACATATATATATGTGTATACACACACATATATGCATAGATTAGATATATATACATATATGCATAGACATATATGTATATATATATATATATATATACATACATATATGCATAGACATATATATATATATACATATATGCATATATATATATATATATATATATATATATATGATGTGGGATAGGTTGATTCTTGCCCTAGGCAAAACAAGTAACTAGGTAACTAGCATTCCCTCCCATATATGACATCAACCTTAGTCAATTTAAGCCCTGACTTGATCTAATCTTAAAACAGTCAATAACCGATACAACTAGCCTCACACTAGAAAAGGCAAATTTGACATTCACATGTATTAGTCAGTCTTAATGAAGCTAGAAACACAGGTGAAAAAGGCAACAGTCTCATAACCTCTATAAAGTCATCAATGTGCCTGAGAGGTGTTTTTTTTGACAACTTTAACTTGCCATAAAGAAAATATGTGGTTTTGTTTAATGTCTGAAAAAGACCAAATTACACCACAAGGAAGCCTGTTTGTATGACTAAGCTATTACCATGTGGGACAAACAAGCCCAGAAATATTTCTGCAAGAGGTGGTAAAAGATCCATTTGGACCTGAAAGAGATGACTCATTTATTCAATCTTTAGCAGAGTGCTATGTGGCATTCTGAGTGACCCATCTATGCTTATTTCCAATAGCTGCTATTTGAAAAAAAAAAAAAAAAAAAAAAACATTAAAAATTTCAAGGCAAATTGGAGACAAAATAAAAGATGCTATGCGAAGAGTGCTCCAGTGTATTCAGCTCAGTTGCACAGGGCTACCTGGTCACTATTTAACAAGCAAGCTCCGGACAGAATTGGAAGATTGCTATGCTAAAATGCAAACCGTTTTTTTACAACTCGCAGAGTGATAACATTCGTCTGAAGCAGTGTGTGTAGGCGTCGAGATACTGATATCACAGCACTTTTAGCCTATACAAGCTTCTAAAAAGTAAAGTTAAATGCTGATAAGTCATCAACCCAGCTATTTAAATTGAATGCGTGAGCAAAGTCGAAATGAAAATGAAGGTGCAAGATGTGGAACATAACAGCTGTTTGGTTCTGCAGACCCCGTCTAAATACTCCCACAGATGCTGTGGTTCAAGGTGGCTTTGTTGAGTATTCTTGTGGTACCTGCGTACATGTTTGTGTTTGGATGCCTATTCCAGTAAAGACGTCTTAAATGAACACCTCATAAATATTTTAACAATTGAAACGCATCTGTGAACGTGCTGAGAGATCAGCCGCCCTGGGAATTAACCATTCAAATGCAGCTTTTTTTTTTTTGTCAAGCGGGCCCCAGACTGCATCTTTACACAAACTCCTTTGTGAGGTGATGATAGCCTTATGGAAATTATTTTCTGTGTGTTTCAGACAAAATGTCTCTCGTGGCTTAAATGGCCGACATGCCTTTGTCTACGGATAAGCGCAGGTGAATCACAACTCTATTCCAATTACGGAATAAATTTGGAAATAAATAAATACAATTCTGCCACAATTTTAGCACTCGTGACTAGTGTGTGACGGGCACATCTGACACACGGTAAACTGTAGAATACTTCCATAGTCAAGCAAAAACACAGTTGCACTTGCTCGCCGACGTGCTGCGCGCGTGAGAGACAGCGAGGGCTCTTTGATCTCTGTTCCACTTTTACTTCATTCCCTCAAGTATTCGTTGTTATCTTTTTTTATTCCAGAGGAAAATAAGGAAAGTGCAAAGGGGGTGGAAAGCGTAGTATGAGCAACCGACAGCTTTTTTTCCAACTGAATGTTCTCGTTTCATTCACAATACAGAGTTTATCGTCAAAGTCACTGTAAGTGAGATGGAAGCAAAAGCGACGAGTCTGTCTGTTTAAAGTCTAAGCCACCCTATCCGTAGCAAAGAGATCTCAGCGTCAAAGTGTGGCAAGGGAATGGCATTTATTAAGTTAAGCGCTAGTTTAAGTTCCAGAAAGTGTGAGTCCACCGAACTACCTGTTAAAAAAAATATTTTCAAGATTTGTTATCACAACATTTTTTTCTTTTGACAAATCAACTTAAATAATTTATTTACTTCCGATAACTTATTATTTTGAGCTTCTGATGATTAAATCAATCTCCTTCATTGTGTTAACTTACTTTTTTCCAGTTCAATCAACTTAAAATTAAGGCAACCAGGTTACTTTTTTTTTTTTAAGTTAAACCAACAATATTTTTTTTACAGTGTAGGCATTTGGGTGTGAGATGGTCTTTAGGCAAGACATCAAGATCCAGCTTGAGTGTACAGCTAATCCTTGTCTTGAAACGCAACAGCCAAAGGACATCTCTAGTCTGCCAACATAAGTGTTCAGTGTCGACAGACCAAAAAAAAAAAAATAATAATAATAAATAGTAGAAGTGACCCTAATAGAGGCCTGAAATTGACACTTGCAAGCACCAAATGAGTGAAACAAGTGGCTGGTAAAATTCTTATGGATCCTGACAATGCAATGTTGTGAGAACATGAACTTAAACATACGTGAATGACAGTGAATGGGGCAGTGCTGCATCGTCAATTAAGTTTGAGCCTTGTCAATATATTCAAGAAGATAAAAAAGGGAACTCAATTCAATTCGTTTTGTGTGCGCACACATCTGAAGCGTGCAATCAGAAACACGCATCAGGGAACGAATACTGAATACAGCTCGCTATATCACATCTTGCGCTTGAACGGACACATTCACACACAATAAATAAATAAATACATTTTAAAAATGCCCGTCTCTGCAAACATAAGCAAACATATTTGGTTTTGGCTTAAGTTAATGCAAGGATTATTTTTTTGATCTTTATGTTATGTCTTAAAGTGCATTCTGACTACTATATATGCTTTTAATGTTAATTCAATTGTTAAGGGCTGAACTATATTTAATGTATACAGGGAAGACGATGTGTACAGTTATTTTACATTTGCTTACTTTATCCCTGAAAACTACTGTTAGACAAACCTTAAAAACACTGTTTATTTAATTTGTGCTATTGCTTGTATTTTGATTCTTTGTTCTTCAAGATAATCTCTTGAACGCCAAACTGAATGTCAGAATGGGAAAGAAAGGCGATTTAAGGCATGGTTGTTGGTGCCAGACGGTTCTGCTCAGTTACTGGGATTTTCACACACAACCATTTCTAGGGTTTACAAAGAATAATGTGAAAAGGGAAAAACAGCCAGTATGTGGCAGTCCTGTGGGTGAAAACGCCTTGTTGATGCGAGAGGTCAGAGGAGGATGGGCCGACTGATTCAAGCTGATAGAAGAGCAACTTTGACTGAAATAACCACTCGTTACAACCGAGGTATGCAGCAAAGCATTTGTGAAGCCTCAACATGCACAACCTTGAGTCGGATGGGACACAACATAAGAAGAGCGCACCGGGTACCACTCATCTCCACTACAAAGAGGAAACAGAGGAAATTTGCAAGAGCTCACCAAAATTGGACAGTTGAAGACTGGAAATGTTGCCTGGTCTGATGAGTCTCGACTTCTGTCAGTCAGAATTTGGCGCAAACAGAATGAGAACATGGATCCATCATGCCTTGTTACCACTGTGCAGGCTGGTGGTGGTGGTGTAACGGTGTAGGGAATGATTTCTTGGCACACTCTAGGCCCCTTAGTGCCAATTGGGCATCGTTTAAATGCCACAGCCTACCTGAGCATTGTTTCTGACCATGTCCATCCCTTTATGGCCACCATGTACTTCCAGTAGGATAATGCACCATGTCACAAAGCTTGAATCATTTCAAATTGCTTTCTTGAACATGACAATGAGTTCCCTGTACTAAAATGGCCCCCACAGTCACCAGATCTCAACCCAATAGAGCATCTTTGGGATGTGGTGGAATGGGAGCTTCGTGCCCTGGATGTGCATCCCACCAATCTCCATTAAACTGCAAGATGCTATCCTAACAATATGGGCCAACATTTCTAAAGAATGATTTCAGCACCTTGTTGAATCAATGCCATGTAGATTTAAGGCAGTTTGAAGGTCAAAGGGTATGAGTCAAACACAATATTAGTATGGTGTTCCTAATAATCCTTTAGGTGAGTGTATATACACAACAACACGGAAAAAAACCCCTTACAGATCTTGGCAAGTGTGCAGCTCTACTATTAAAACATAAGCCCAGACTAATACAATTTTCATGAAGTTAATTAAAAGCTTTCCCACAGCATAACAATATAATGAAATGTAACTCTACAAACAAAAAATCCATGTGGACATTCCTCTAGGCTGGGCCTTTCTCAGATTTCACACCTTGTTGAGTTAGCTCGCCCAAGGTAACTAGTTAGCACGCTTGCAAGGAGATAGGCCAAATTCTGTTCGAGGATTTCAGAAACATCTGGCGTTTATCACTGCACATAAAGCTCTCACACAGCACTGGATCCATGTGATATGCAAATCTGAGCTTATTATGCAGGGCACCACCTCTCCGCTACAGAAGAAAAAGAACTGAGTAAACATTGTTGCCCATGATTTGTGCGATTGTACAGAATCCTGTTCTCCGTATTCCATGGTTTCTTGCCTCGTGTGTGGGAAGCCGCCTTCTTCAAAGTTCCTTAAGTGACAGTGATGAGCAGGAGGAGAAGAGACTCATCTCTTCATCAACTGGTTCAACTTGATCAGGAGGGGATTCATAGCTCCTTTTAACTGTCAAGACGGTAGGAGAACAGGGAAGGGTACTTAAACCCCTTCACACTATTTTTTACATGTCCAAAGCTAGACAACATGCGGCTGGGTGTAATTGCGGCCATACATCTCTGACCCTCAGACAACCAATCAAGATGGATCCCTTTCTCAGGCACAGGGCCGAGCAGTGGCGAATTTGGGTGAATTAGAGATGGGACATTATTTAACGCCCACCCCGAGTCACATTTAGGTGCATTAGGCTCCATGGTGTTTAAAGTGTTTGTCACACTCTAAGGGCATCCATCTGTGAAATGCTGGGCTTCAATCAATAAGTAAGTAATCTACCGCAATGAGAACAAGTGTGGTGCATTACTCACCCATTGCCGAAAAGAGGCAGCCACCCGGGGACATGGCAGCCGATGAGCAGCCTAGTTTGTCGCAGAGGACTCTTATCTATTACCTGCCCATGACGATATCGACAATGCAGGACTTCAGGCATGTTCTGTATTGAAACTGCAAGCGCAGCTTTAAAAAACGGTAGACTTTCATTGGATTACACTGCTCCTGGAAGCCATTTTCTTTCATTGCTGTTTGACACTCCAATCTGAACTTTAGCAATTTGCTCACTTTGAGGACAACCTCCAATGGTAAATGGAAGAGAGTCTAGTACATGCTCTTTGAACAACGGAAAAGAAAGAATGCTTGTAACTTTAAGGTGACCAATAATTAGAAACATGCATGAACATTAAAAGGTACGTTGAACGATACAGCACAACTGTCCGAAATGTAAGTAATCGCTCAGTGTTTTAACCGCATAAAGACGTTGATAAATCAGCTTATGAACAATGTCACTTAACCTTGCATTTACCTCAGGAAAGTTATCCAAAGCTCACAGGTCATTAGATGGCTATAAAAAAACACTAGATGAGCTTATTTACTGTATTATGCATGCATGTTTGAATAAATTTGACAAGCATTTTTGTGCAACAGAGCATTCATGTGCAAACGTTTTTATTTTAGTAATTAGGTGAAAATAGCAGTGGAATATTATAGTGTTGTTGTTTTTTTTTTTGTTCGTTATTTGTTAATTTTAACCTCTAATGCACCAAGTGAACGTTTTCCCTGACATAGTTTACAGCATTAGTTGGGTGTGATTTTTTCCCCTTGAGAAAGTCAAACTATCAGTATCGGCAGATATCATTCAGATATTAATTAGTTATCGGTGCATATCTAATTAAGATTTTTTTTTTTACTGTACATAATGCAAATGAAAGTTTATGCAATGAGTTTTCAGATAGTTCTGTTATCACTTCTATGAGTTTATCAACCTGTACCAGTTTCTTTCTTCTGTTAAACTAAAAACGATATTTTGAAGAATGTTTGTAACTTGTAAAAATCTTGTTTTGTGTTCAACAGGAGAAAGAAACCCGTACAGGTATGGAACGACAAATGTGTGAGTAAAATGATGAAATTTTCACTTTTAGGTGAACTATTCCTTTAATAAAGATTCAAACCAGCAAGTCCACTAAGTGATTTTTTTAATCACAAAATATCTTTGCTTGTTGCACGTGAGGAATGTAAAAATACATTCTTGCCATCCGTTTCATCTCATCCCATTAAATTTAGACTGCAAACATCCACAACACACGGAAAATATGATTTATACTAAACTGACAATTACAACCTCCCTCTGTGTAAAACCGACATATTTAACCCCTGATGTCTTGAACACCACAGCTAATGCAATAGCCTCTCAATTATTCATGACAATGGTTTATATCACTCGATGAGAAGGAAGACATTTCCTCCCCACGTTTAAAAAAAGAGAATAATTCAAAAACCCTATTAAATTGACAGAAACGCTTCCAGTGCTGTTATATCAGTGTGACACAGAGGAAACCCTGAACCAGTGTTTGTTTGCACAGCTCTTGTCTTTTACCACTTTTCATCATGCTCTCAAATATCTCCACATTCTGGAGTCATGGCCCTGGTAATCTACGGTCTACAACTGACATTTTGAGTGAGGGCCAAATAACTCTAGGAAATACCAGTGAACATTCGGCCATGTCCTAACTCCATCTGCCACAATGAATGATAGTCCGCCATTTCCTGTTAGTGTTCTTTTTTGATAGTGTCCAATAAGACCATTTCTCTAGTCGATGTGCTCACAAACTGGCCCTTAATCCAACAGATGTCTATATAATTCTGTGGTCATTTAAAATCATTGACCTGATTTTTATTTTATTTCTTTTTTTTATTACAACAAATTTAGCTTAATATACAAAATGATATTGATATACACTATCATTCAAAATATTGGGGTTGGTAAGATGATGTTCATGCTTTTATTCTCCGTGAAGCTGGATTTATTTAATAAAAAATACAGTAATACTGAGTAATACAATTTAAACTAATTTACTAATTTCAATTGTAATATAATTTAGAATATAATTTATTCGAGTGACGCTAAAGCTGAATTTTCAGCATCATTACTCCAGTCTTCAGTGTCACATGATCCTTTAGAAATCATTCTAATATCTAAAAACAGCCGAATACAAAAAATAAAAATAAATAAATAAATAAAAATAAAAGAATGCAATACATTCCTCTAGCTGAAAAAGTATAGATGCAGCTAATAATGCCAAAGGTCATGGGTTTGCTAAAAATGTATTTGCTTTGCATTAAAAGCATCTGTCAAATTCATAAATGTAAAACTGAACCACAACATGCACTGACACCATAAACCCAATTGTTTTATTCTCTCTCATTA
The DNA here is from genome assembly GCA_038021265.1 of Cyprinella venusta. Lineage (NCBI taxonomy): Eukaryota > Metazoa > Chordata > Actinopteri > Cypriniformes > Leuciscidae > Cyprinella > Cyprinella venusta. The sequence continues at coordinate 5,146,249 of CM075873.1, forward strand.
TCGATTATCTTTCCTTAAAGTCTGGATAAACTGACAAAACACTTGTGTAAATGGCCTATCAGCTGGACAGTGTCTTTAGCATCTTTGACGAGCAGAAAAAAAGAAAATAAATAAATAGACTGCCCTAAGTAAAGCTACGTTTGACAGTTTCAAATTGCTGTCTAGATTTGTTCTCTTCGTCGTCCTCAATAGCTGAACATCATTCACCTGCTGACTGTGCCTATTGATTTGTAGTCACAAAACACTTAATAACAGCGATGTGCATTCACTTATGCTGTTGGCTGGTAAAGATTACCTCAATGAACATTTATCCAGCTCTATTGGTTCTCTGGCTCAAATTTAGAGACTACACCCAGGGGAGAAAAAAAAATCATCAAACAGACTGGTCTCCCAAACTAAGATAAGAAAAAGGCTTGTACATATACAAATATATATATACATACACACACACACATACATGAATATGGTTATTAAAGCTAAATGAAAATAAAAAAGACAAGAGCATATAAAAATACTTGAACTAAAATTAAAACATGAACTGAAAATACAAACAATACCTATTTCAAACCGTGTTTTTGATACCATCTTTGGTTCACTGGTTTTAAGGATAAAATACTTCTTATGAATTTGCACGTTTGTCTTAGAACATAGACTTATAAGCGACATTAAAAGCTTGATTTTCACCACAGGGGGGGCTTTAAGCATTTTTCAGCAGGGGGCTACTATGAAAATGGTGGCCGTATTGCTAAACTTAAAACTTTGTTAACAACAGATCCGACACAAGGACATACCGAGTTATACCGAGCTCTTTATGATTTCTTCATCTTCTAAAACAATGACACAAGCTATGAATTAAACGTTAGCGCGGCTCACGATTTCATACATTGGAGAAATTCAATTACGCTCTCCTTTCCACTCCATTAATGGGAGACCACGCAGCACTCAGAACTAATGTGCCCAGAATGATGTGTGACAGAGCACAGGCCTCTCCGACAGCTCGATTATACTCGATTCGGTCAAAACGACTGGCTTTCAGAGCACCTGCACGGACGCCAGCACAGAAAAATAGTGGCTGATTCCATTCTGCGGATAAACAGACATTTCTGAAAGCAAGATGATGTGCTAAACTAGTTCTGCCTCACACTGATTGGATAAAGCCAAGCGGAGATTCGCTCACGTTCGTATTCATCATTACGGCTCTTGATGTAGCATCTGCCGCAAACAAAGGTCTTTAAATAAGCTCGCAACCAGCTGATGGCTTTTCACGTCCAATCTATGAGCATTCATCATCTACAGATGGCGGTCACCCGTATTAGCGATGGGATAACATTCATGTCCGATACTGTGAAATTGATGTTGTTTGTATTCCGAACCACCAGACTTTTTAATCGTTCTCATCAATGGGAGTTTTAAAGAGACACACACACACACAGGTCTACAAATGCCATCAATAACCTCACACCGGTTTCCTGCACACTTTCTGAAATCATCCATTTCGTGCCCGTGCTTTTTAGCCAGGCATTTGAGAGCTAAAGCTAGAGGAAATCAACAGGATTATTTCTGGCAAGAAAAGACTCAATTCATACAGAATTAGTTGAATCCTCTCAGAAGATTATCTGGTGCACTGACAAATTAGTCAATTATTATTGAAGGAATTGCACATGCTAAGAAAAAAAGCTATTTCAAATTGTGCAACAAGGTACAGCTCTTTGCTTTCCCCAACTGTATGTAGCAAAATCAAATTTGTGTCAAAATAAACACAGTGGATCTTCGCAACACTCATTTGCAAATTTAATTCCACAGATGGACCCCAAAGCTGTTTACTCAAACGGGAGCAGTCTGGCTTTCGAGAGCCCAGAGGAAGCGTCTCTTTCTGTGCAAGGAGGTTACGTGGCAATAGACTGTAACTTTTAAAACGGTGCAAATGTGCTTACAAATCGCATCACGCCTTTCCAACGCATGGTTTCTCACCCACGTATCGTATGGCACAAGGGACTCTAGCACATCGAGACAAAAGAAAGCTAGTGGCCTCTCCGATAGTTATAATCACATCTGAACACGAAAATAGGTCAGTACGATGGGCGTGAAGCCAGGGTGTGCTGGCTGTGCCAGCTTTTACAGTCCCTTTTTTCAACCCAATCGCAAACACTCAGTGATAATTGATGTGTGGTGGCTGCTAGGGTGGGAATCAAAATTTGCACACCCAAGCGTGGCCCCGTTGGATAAATTGTAAACATCGGGTCTCATTGGTGGTTTAGCGTTTGAGTGAGTAACAGGCGAAACAACACATGTGTAAGTGCGTATCTGATGAGTGATAACAGCTATTAAAAACCGAGAGAAATAATTACAACTTATGTTTCATGGCTTAAATTACAGAGAAATGGTAAAGCTTATAGTGATCTCAATGGGGTACAAATAACAACACAGTGCTTAAAATCACGCCAAAGGTATAATCTGTCGTGAGCTCCTCAAACATACTCGCACAAAAAAAGAGAGAGTATGGGAAGAGAAAAAGGTTAAATTAAACCACTTAAAGGACAAGTTCGGTATTTTACAATCAAAGCCGTGTTTTAAGATTGTTTCTGATGAAATGGATGGTTAAGATTGTTTTAGACAGATGCAGGAACAATCCTTCATAAAACACATAAAACTTTAGTTTACAAAGACGTGAAACTCACCGAGTGATTCACTGATATGCTCACACAAAAATCGCTGCAAAAGACACTTTCCAACAGGTGTTTTACCATTCGTTGTAAAACTAGACCCATTTTTCCAAACGCCTCACAACCGTACATTCTTCTGTTGAGAGCTTGAATAATAGACACTCCAGCCCAGTAGGTGGCGATAATGCACCTTCCCCAATTGCAAGCAAACCACTTATATAGTGTGACCTACAATACCGCGACTGCATAAGACTACAGAAAGAACACAAACAACACCATTTCAGTTTCTGGCAGCGGAGTAATACCGTACATCACACAATATACAATACAAGTCAATGGAGTTGGACAAAAACTAGGATAAAACCTGTTGGAAAGCATCTTTTGCGGCGATTTTTGTGTTAGCAACCAAGACCACTTGGTGAGTTTCACGTCTTTGTAAACTAAAGTTCGATGCTTTTTATAAAGGACTGGTCCTTTGCACTTATGCTACCATTGTGAAGGTGGGGAGTGCAACCACAGAAAATGAAAATTCTTGGGACAGCAGCATCTGTCTAAAAATCAATCTTAACCATTCTACTTCATCAGAAACCGATCTTAAAACAGGGTTTTAATCGTAAAATACCGAACTTGTCCTTGAAAAATGAATATGCGCATAAAATTAGTGACTAAAGGAATGGATGTCCTTCCTCTAAGGACGTGAAATCAAGCCAAAGGTCAGCCAACAAAAGATGGTACAGACAGGAGACTGCAACAAGATATATATATATATATATATATATATATATATATATATATATATTACCAAAAGATCAATAAATATTCACACTTGGATTGGAAACATAGTTATTTACAATAGCACTGTGTTGAGATTTTATTTCTGGTCGAAAATTCCAGTTTAAGATCTGTGTTTCTCCATTTCAGTAGACAGGAGCTGTACTTGTGTGTCAATTGCCTAGAAACGAGTTGCCTGGAGGTCTTGCCAAGTTGGTCTCCAAGTGAACTGACTTGCCTCAAAGAGGTTTTGGCTAGGCTCGATCTTTATAGAAGCCTAAAAAACAATCAAGTGCTTTGACAATATTTCCCAGAGACTAATGAAAGGAGTATGGGGAACATCCAATAGAACTCCTCCTACCCTCCAAAGGAGAGGCCAAGAATCTGAACCTGGGTCACGCTGTAGGACTCTCCATTTTCACCCAGTCTGCCCTCATCCAGAACAGATGGATTTGGCAAGAACGCAAGAGGTCCTTCGAGAGTGAGCGAGTAGAGCGCAAGCAAATGATGAGAGAGGTGGTGTTGCTAAGAGATCAGCGACGTGGAGAAGAAGTGACGATGGCGTCAGGGACCCCATGCTGGGCTCTGCGGCAGTCAGAACAAGATGGCCCATAAAGAGACCTCTGCAATAGCCACGTTCTGTCACCTTCTCAAGCTGGGAGCCCTCAAGATAAGATTGAGCTTCCAAATGCAGTCACTGTTCTTTATACATAGAGTATATGATATGACTTAGGTTTTAATCTCAATCCATGCTATCATTAACTACTTAGTAGTCAGCGGTATGGTAACATCTCCTTGCACATGAATCTGTTAGAGAACCCTACACGGTCTATTTTTCTATTTCGAATCAAATTACTTTCAGGACATTTGGTTAGGTTAAAATACTCTGACAGTGATTCACCTCTACTGTAGAATAAAAACAAAGCTTGCAGTCTGAATTGAAAGCAATGAGAAAGATGAAGAACTGTGGTATAAAAAGTAAACAATCAATGCATTTTTCAGTTGCATGCAAAAAAAAAAAAAAAACATCTCAAAAGGGTGAGTTTGTGGTCTAAATTGGTCGTCACTGGATTTGTTAACCTACAAATATGCTTCATGTGTAAATATCTACATATCAACTGATTTTAGTCAAGCCAAAAACATTTAACATCAATACATTTACCCAAATACACTAGGTTACACCAACAAAACTAAGTTTAAGGTAACAATTGCAAGGTTCCATTAGTATTTTTGATTAGTTTTAAAATCCTAAAATGAAGTCACATAACCAGTTACGTTAAGCGAAACCACAATCATTCAATTCTTTATGATTCCCACTCCTACTTGCAGGATATTTTCTGCAAGAACAGTTTTCTTGATGCATGCTGGGGACAGTGGTTTGCCATAGGCACAGTGGTGCCATCAGCTCACCTCCATACCCACTCGACTTATAAAGAGAAATGTCCTTTGTGAGTGTGGAACTTAAACTCAAAATGCATGCAGGGTTAAGCACCTCAGTCCTCTGCGGTTCTGTAGCTGCACTGATTGATGGAATAGAAGCTTATTCATTCAGTCACTTGGCATATAGCAGACGCTTTTCATCCAGAATGACCCAGGGCAAGGGCCTGGCTGAAGGGCACAAAGTTTATTGAGTAGGACTGCAATCTCAGTAGCTCTCCAGTTCCTAGGTCACCTCTACTTGAGCATATGCACCTTCAGGCTCACTTCATAAACATGAGCTTAGCACGACTCCAATCTTAAAAGATACTATTCAAGAAGCCTCCTTGACAAAGTCTGCAATATCGATTATTTAGCGATTACAAAGAGTGAATTCTCTGAAAACATATATTATTTCCTTAAAAATGCAATAATTGCTACTTTCTCCAGGTTTATTGTGGTCCGTTGCTCGTGAACTACAATTACAATCTATTTGATTGTCTTTCAAAAACACTTTTTAAGATATGATGACAGGGGGCTAATGCGATCTCGCAACCGTTCCCGTTTTGATGCATGGGCGATTTTAACATGACGGACGTTACTCTGGGACTGTCATCTTTCAGGTTCGAAATTATCCAATCGATGACGCTAAAAGCTCTAATCTGATTGTTAAAACAGCTGATTTGACAAAGCTGTTATCAAACAGATTTAAGCATCAATCAATATCACATTACGGGCCTCTTTTATCTCGATGAGCTGACGCGATTTTTCCAAGGACTCACTGGTCCTTACAGCTGACCTAATGCAGAAACACACACACACGTAGGCATGTTTGTGAGGCCAAGTGCAAATTAATTGGTCTGTTCATGTACAAGGCATGCATTAGCGAAATAAGACCGAGGTAATTTAATGGAAACACACGAAGGCTGCTGAAACCACAAGATCCCTGCATTCATTTCTGCATAGTTTACAGAATATTTGACTCGCTGTAGAAGCCTCATAACTGCAAAGCGTTTTATTTTATTTACATGTTCCTGCAGTGGGAATTTGTTTTCCGCACTTTAACATTTTGCACTTCTGGTCCCCAAAAAATAATAAAAAGCACCGACCAAAAACACACTCAAACCCAGAACATTAACATCTAAATTAACTTCACAACAGCCTCCATTTCTTTGGCAGATGCTTTTAAGCAAGAGTGTCAAATCCTATTCCTGGAGATCAACCTGTCTGTAATTATCAAGTGCTTCTGAAGTTCTTAATTTGCCTTCAGGTGCTATCGGGATTATCATAAACACAAGTTTCGGAATATCAGTCAGTTGATGACATGGCTAAAAGGTCTGTGAATATTTTTAATAAAAAATAAATAAAAGCATTACGTCTGTCATACACCACTATTGTGGTGTCTCACGTGACAAGTATGAGACGTTGCAACTAAACGGTCACCTTACACACACGCTGGGGAAAAGGCTATGTATTTATTACATATGAATGTAATAAAATGCATACAAAATTCAACCCATCAAAGTGGATATAGGAATGACTGTGCTGAAATCCACCTGCATTTAGCAGTTTGGCAGATGTTAATGTCAAGCCCTATATGCATATTTTCTATATGCATAGAAGACCCACATGACCTATTACATTTGACAAAATATGCTACCACATACACTATTATTGCAGTATGCTTATTGCATTTACTATATTCCATAATCCAATGTGCTCAACTAGACATTGTATTGCCATTGTGACCAATGAACCTGAAATACTACTTTGAATTAAGTCATGGTTACACTTTATTTTAAGGTGCCATTTTTACAGTGTAATTATGTATTTAAGTACTGAGTAATATTAGTTAACAACATGTACTTCCAATAGAGCGCTGAAGTTATGACGTCACTTTGTAGGACAATTCGGAAGTTAGTGTCGCATGGGTTCCCCAAGATCGAAAAGCTATGCATTTTCCCCATAGACTTTTGGAAAATCGCAAAAAATAAGATCCGTGTTCAACAAAGAGTTGTGACCCTTACACGTTTTGTCTATCAAGATAATCTTTACAAGTTCATCCAAAATGTGTAAATTTTGAAGCCTATAAAGTTAAAAAAACACAAGCAGACACAATAAAGTTTAAAAAAACACAAGCAGGTTAAATGGTGTGAAAATATTTAGAGGCTTTGTTCACCACAGACCTTATTTCAGGCGATTTAGCAAAAACCCATTCAAAAAACCCATAGACTTTAGAGCGAGGGAACCAGAAGTGCTAAAATCCTAACTCACTTCCGAGTTTTGGCCTACAAAGTGACATCGTGACTTCGGCACTCTATAGGATTAGGGTTTAGTTGAGCGTTAGTTGCATGCAATTCTGCATAATGTACAGTAAAAAGGACACTGTAAAACAAAATGTTACCTAAATCCTTTCTGGACTGCGAATTTTAGATTTGTTTTTCACACAAAATTGAGAAATAGCTACACGTAAATGTTGGAATTACACAAATAAGGGTTGAAGCCGCATAGTGCATACGGTTTATATACACACTATGTTACAATAATCCATATAACAATCCAAACATACAGTACCCTATGTCTGGGGATCAAATCCTTGACCTTGAGATTGCTAGCTCCACAAAATATATACAATGAACTAGGAATGCACACGAGATAACAGACACACAGACAGAGGAATCAAAAAGTAAATTATAGGATGTAGCAAAAATTAATGTATGACTTTAAATATTCTCTTTTCCTGTCTGGAAGGAGGACGTCTGGTGTTCTCACCTAGTCTTGTGCCTGCATGAGCAGTGATGGCCAATTAGGCTCTCTCTGATGAGCAGTCCAGGGGCTGGGTGGCAATTAGGGGAACTGGGAGAGGCATCTCATTACCAGCAGCAGCCGGCTCTATTATAGAGCTCCTGAAGTCTACACCGCAGCCTTCAGATTCCAATAACGCTCATTAGAACCAGCCTTATTGTACCTGCATCTGAATCTAACTTCTATCAATCGCTCTTTTAAGTCATTAAAGGCTGAATAAGGAATATACCTCTTTGTGATGGTGGGTGAGTAATGTATTAAGCTGCCAGGGGAAAGTCTATAAACTAAGACGAATAATTGAATCTGAAGTAAATTCTTTCATTAATCCTATCTGAATGCAAACAGTTCCAGAGCAGGAGACATCAAAATGTAGTTTTGAACCTCTGGACGTTTCTAAAGCATCGAATAAGGACCGATATACTCCGCTTCAATCTTTTACAGAGACAAGTTCCTCCGGTACAGATAACCATACTCACTTTACTGCAGCAGGGCTCCTGAGATTTTGCTGACGCTGCCATTTTTCATCCACAGCCATACTAATTACAGGCACAGTCCCCCCCTGCAGCATTGTAGGACTGAATAACTTGCTCATGGGTAGAGTTTAAAGAGCAGGACTGTGGCTTCAGTACATGTCCAGTTCTTGGAATTAAATCTACGACTATTGACAGCATCATTATGCCAGCACCATCCACCACAAAAAGTTCAAATCCAAAGTTAAAAGTAAAGTAAAAAGTTAAAATCCAACGTAAATGATAGCAAAGTCAGAAAACGTATAGGAATCATTTGTTTTTGAAAGTCTTTAAAGGAGAACTCAGGCGCAAAAATGAACCTTTGGTCTAATAACACATTGGTACCTAGTCGACCGTTCTCCGAGATTTGTTTTCATGATAATCGAATGTAGAGTTTTATCTCTAAAAACTGTTTAGCGTAACGCTAGTAATGGGGGCGTTTAATAAGTTAAAAGAAATCGCTAGTTTATACCACTAACAAGGCTCAAAATAGCCCCACACTAACAGTTACATAAAGAGGGTCCCTGCATGCAAAACAAAGTATTGAGAACTTGGTGTACAGACCGTTTAACAAGAAGATATTTTATAAAGACAGTCCACTTCATGTATACAGACAGGAGCCATATTTGGAAAACAGTCTCGACTAGTCAAACCACAAACGATATGCTAAGTGAGCTGAACTGTATGAACGGCTTCGTGGATCGACTTGTCGAGACTGTTTTCCAAGATGGCTCTTGCCTGAAGATAAAATATCTTCTTATTCAACTGTCTGTACACTTACACAGTTCTTGGCTTCGGTTTGCATGCAGGGACCCTCATTATGTTACTGTGTTAGTGTGGGTCTATTTTGGGCCTTGTTAGTGTTCATTATTTGATGAATGTAAAATTTGAACTAATAGCAATTATTTGAAATAGAAAAATCTTCTCAATAACATTATACATGTCTTTACTTATCCGACCTACTCTGAAACTAGTACTGTATACATTGGAGATGATATCTTAAACAAGCACATGATTAGAGGTATCATTTATGTCTCAACACAAATGGGTATGGTGAGTTTTCCAAATGGTAACCAAAGAACTACTGTACATAAAAAAAATATTTTTTAAAGGTTTAAAATGTGCATACACTATGCAGTTACATCTTTAAACATGCATTCAGTTCTAAATGTTAAATTTGACAGAACAATTTTTGTTTCCATTTACAACAATTTTATAAGAAAGGTAAGTTATTTTTCAAGTAAAACTGTCCTTTGTGTGCAGTGTGCAAATGAAAGGTTTTGTAGATTATGAATTCTGCATTGAATGGTGTAGAAAGCTTCAAGGTAATTCATGCCCATTTCATATATATGGAATCTAAAAAGCATACTTCACTTGCAACAAAAATATCATTGCATCTCTGCAAAGCTGTGGTTAATAAACCGCGTGGCGAGGTTGACAAACAGCACGTTACCCAAGCAATGAATAGGTTTAGTTAAAACATCCAATAGTCCTTTAGGTACCTTGAATACTGAATACACAACATTGTTTTTCTCTGACAAAGTAACTAACCCCATCTGTTCTCCTCACTGAATTCATGGCAATCAATGCTACAAAGAGGAAATATGCACATTGCTGTTCTGAAAAAAAAAACAACAACAAAAAAAACAAACATTGCCAAGCAAAAAAGAAAAGCGAACGAAAAATAAGGGCGCATGCATCCATGTATCGCTCACCCCGTTTTGAATAAACACATCCACCGAATACTTTCAGCTTCCAGAGATGTTTGTCAGTGCTAGAGGCACAGAAACAGGGGTGCTGCACTGAACCGTAGTGTAACGGAGGCAGATCTTGTAGTATCAAGGGTTGCATTTTTTATTATTTTATTATTTTGTTAAACAGAGGCATGTGGGAACCATCGCAAAACACAGAGCATGAGAGCCAGGATAAATGCCAGTGAGAATCTATGCTCTCGCTACCAGAAGCAACATTTCCAGTAATTTCTGACTATATATTTACAATTGCAATCACAGGGAAAAAGCTTACATCTAACCTTCCCAGAACACCACAAGTCAAACAGCAGCGCTTGAAAAATGATGAATCCCTGAGTCATCACCTGACATTAAAACAATTTGAGGTTTGCCATCTTCCCTGCAACAAACAAACAAATGTTTGACAACTCCTCACAGAAGTCGTCTAAGGTCAAGTGCTTGGAAAATTTGTATAGAGATTGCTTTATAAATCCAAATGCCATGCCGAGACATTTCTCCTTGAATTCTCATCTAAAAAAGGCAGATAATTGCGTTTCAGTTGCAGTGGAGAATGCAATTGCAAAACGCCTTTCAGTTTCTGAAATACTGCACAAAAGAAAGAGTTCGGGCATTTCTTTTCCCCCTTTTACTCCCTATATTCATCCAAATATTTAGGATTTCTAATTGCACATTTACACGAGCACACATTTCCGATCAGTTCTCAGTATGAATTCAAGCTCATCTGTGTAGCAATTCACCCAGATTTCTCAAGTATGAGCATTACATTCCACCAAATTTTGCATCTGGCAAATTAGATTATGCAAACATCTCAAAAGAAACAGGATGAGTTGGCCTTTTTTCAAAATGTCTCCCTCAATGAGTTGTTCCCTTAATATTCCCAAGTAAATTACACAAAAAACTACGTTTAATAAACTAGGCATGCAAACAGCTCCCTGGGAAAATAGAAAGTCTTAGATTTCCCCCAAGTGCGTCTATCACATTAAAAGAGTGTAAATGGCATAGCCTTTCTCATAAATCTAATCTGTTAGCGCTAATTTTACATGGCTTACACCTGCTCCACCCTCTGAGGAGAGTGCTTGAAGAAAGCCGGTGTAGATCAGACGTAAAAGAGACGAGCTCCATTCTGCTCATTAGTTGATTCAAGGTGATGTCGCTCAATCTTTGCCAAAAAAAAAGCCCTGCCACTCTACCTCACCTTCAAATCCAACAACAACACCCGCCCAAAGGCAGGTGGCATGAAACCCTCGCCATATGGCATCTGCCGAAAAAACAACTGTGAGGAATTAGCCCGAAATGGCTCAGAGCGCGCCGTAGATGGAGATCAATGATGGTTACTTATCACCTCAGGACGCGAGTCGTGTGTTATTTATCTAACAAAAAGTGACTGCCGTGTGCCCTCTCTCGCCTCTCCCTTCAAACTGAGGTCGGGATGGTCAAGCAGTCATCACGTCAGCTAGTTTGTCTAGACGTTTTCAGCTGTGAATATTTAAACACTACATTAAGAGACAACTTCTCAGGAGTGCTGACAGCGTGTTGTGCTTCAACATGCTGTTTGACTGTCAGGACACAAACTCTCTCTGAGAAGTTGCGTCTTTAAAACATCCCCAATAAAGCACTGCCGTTTGGAGCCATTAAAGCGACACTTTTGAAAAATGTACCATCTAAAGAAATTTCAAGATAACTACTTTAAAACTTCAAATCACTTGCAGTGAATAGTTTTCATGTTAAGTTTAATCCACAGGTCGAAGAGGACTAATTTTGTGCATCTACTGTATAAGTGACCAAGCGTGCCGCACAAAACCCACAAATATATATATTGTTTTTAGTTGTTGTTGTTGTTTTTATGTTCATCAAATCAGAATATTAGAATGATTTCTGAAGTATCATGTGACATTGAAGCAATTCAACTGGAGCAATTCAGGTTTGCAAAACAGGAAAAAAAAATATTATTTTTCAGCAGTTTTGTGATTATATCGAGCTGTACTTCGACCTTGTTGCTCTTAAAATAAATAATAATAAATTATATATATATATATATATATATATATATATATATATATATATATATATATTAGGGCTGGATATTATTAGGAAACGATTAATTGCGATTAATCACATCCAAAATAAAAGTTTGTGTTTACATAATATATGTGTGTGAACTGTGTATATAATTATTTTGTACATATAAATACACACACATACATACATACATACATATATGTAAGAAAAATGTGTTATTAATATATAAAATATTTATGTATAGTATAAATGTATATATATATATATATATATATATTCACACAATATATATATATATATATATATATATATATATATATATACACACAATATTTCTTAAATATATATATTTGTGTGTGTATTTATAATTATTATTTATAATTTTACAAATTAATAGTACAAATGTATGTATGTATGTTTGTATATATATATATATATATATATATATATATATGTATGTATGTATGTATATGTATGTATATGTCTTAAATATATACATTTGTGTGTGTGTGTGTGTGTGTGTGTGTTTATTTATAATTATTGTGTATTTTTATTGTGTGTGTATTTATTAAATAATTATACACAGTTCACACACATTTATTTTGGATGCGATTAATCGTTTCACAGCCCTTATATATATATATATATATATATATATATATATATATATATATATATATATGTGTGTATTTAATTTTTTTTTTTTTACATATAAAAATAATAATTCATTGTGCAGACCCGACCACATTTCCATCGAGGGGCTTTGCATCTCTCTGCAGCCGACGAGGAGAGCACAGAAAAACTGTTAGGTACATCTCCCGTCCTGCTGAGAGAGGGGCAGTGTTGCCCCAACACTCCATCACGACGCTGACACGCCAACAGCGATTCATAATGAGCAGAGCCTATGAGGGACCGGGACCCGCGGGGGGGTGGTTTAGAGGGAAGTGAGGGAAAAGCAGAGGCAGAGAGACCCCATGGAGGAGTGTGGTTTCTTCTGCAGGAAATCAAATCAGGCCAGTTTATTAGGAGCATGGCTCCAGAGAACAGAGTTTACAAATAGAAGCCGGTGGGAGTGCTGGAGTAAGGAGGAGAGCGAGGAATCCGACATGAACGCCTTTGGAACACGCCCCCACATACTTACCCAACAACAGAGCAAGGCTGCATGCATGGGTACAAACGTTTTTATGAATAATAATTGACAATATTCACTTATTTGCATTTATGACTTGCAAGTTGCAATGCATCTGTGAAGGGAGAATGCAGCACTCATTCTAACTGCCAAAAGTAGTATTTTGACTTGTTTTCCAGTAAACATATACAATCCTTAAAACCATATTTTGATAAGCCAAGTTGTGTAAGATATTTAGAGTACTTTTTGGGTTTGTTTTAAAGGAGATTTAAATAAATAAAAGGTATTATTACATTTAATATAATTATTTATTTCACATTGCAAGAACGAGTGGTATGCATAAAGATTGCACAACATACACATATCGACCATAAAACAAAACAAGACAACAATATAGGGCGGAGGAGAATTAAAAAAAAAAAAAAAAAACACAGAAATGGAACAACTATTTTTTATATATATAATTTTACACAATTTTTGCTACAAGTAAATTGATCTGGTTTAAAACGCATTTTAGATTTTTGGTAACGCTTCCTTTTACAGTACAGTACTTATAGTGTACACAGTGTACTTGCCTAGAAAGTACTGTCTAATATAAGGTAAGTACATGGAACAGGGGTATGTTTAAGGGTAGGTTCAGGGTTAGTACTAGTTATTACCCAGTAATTGTAGTTACTAAAATAAGTACATAGTATTTACATGGGTAACTGGACTGTAAAAGGAAGCGTTACCAGATTTTTTCTAACTGGAAAACAAGACAAAAATACTGTTTAAGAAGATACATGTTCTGTGAATAAACACCGAGAGGGCATTTTGTTTTGTTCTGGCGGTTGGTACCATTTATCTTTTGTTCAATGTTTAATTTTGTTTTCATCCTTTAAAGTGGGGGGAAAAAAAGGATAATAGAGAGCGAGGAAAAAAAAATGACTAAATGTCCAAATGTCGGCTGGATTGATCTGTTATTGAGGTGGGATGTGCTGTGTTTGTGAGAGTGACAGAGATAAGGGTGTTTAGAGTGAATGGGGTTCTTTTTGTTTGTCTCAAATGTAATGTAAATCCGTCTGTCAGTCAAAGCAATTTTGCATATTAGCGCCACAAACATTCGAACACAGAGGATGCTAAACAATGCAACTGTCAAGCACTGGTAATTTCTCAGTCAAAGAAACATTAGGTAATAAACTATGTCATGGTTTGGGGTTTGTTTCTTGTTCTTGTCTGTCATGTGATCCCTGTTCTAGTCATGTGATTTTTGCCTCGTGTTCCCTTGTCTGTTGGGTCATGTAGCCATTGGTTGATTGTTTAAATGTTGTTCCTTGTCTCATTGTTAGTCTAGTATGTATTTAGCAGAGCTCGAGTCATATGACTTGACTCGAGTCTGACTCGAGTCGCAATTTTCTGGACTTGAGACTTACTTGACTAGATCTCTGAAAAGACTCGACTTGACTTTAGACTTGCTCTTTGTGACTTTAGACTTGACTCGGACTTGAAATGACTTCTCAATTATTGTGATTTTTTTTATGCGTCATTAGAGGGAGCACGGGCGGTAATGCACTCTGTGTGTGCGGGTTAAGGGAGAATAAAGCGTTGAACGATGTAGCCAATCACAGACTTTTGTTTTCTTAAACGCAATGGCCAATCAGAAGCATTTACGATAGACTTCCCTCACCACTCAAAACGGACTTTTTGTTCAGTGCTGAATTCTGTATGCTGGCAAATCCTCTAATTACAACAAGCAAAGTGTATATATTATGAAAGCTTCATTGATAATAACAGATGTGTGAGATTGCGCTAAAATATCAGCTTTTTAGGAATTATTAAGGGAGCACACAGTCATGCCAAACCATGCACGCAAGAGCAGCTTGCTTTTAAACAATGGTTTGTGTGTTAATTCTTTAATAACAAATAATTTATCAGGAGGATTTATGCTGATGTGTATTGTGGCGACACATAGGCTAACTTGAAAATATTTGGAGGTACAGGAAAAAAGTATTTTTGCGGGAGCGGGACGATATATCAATGTTGCGGGCGGGAGAAAGTAACATAGAAAGTAGTTCAGCACTTCAGTGACAATGACCCAAGTATTAAAAAATAGCCGGGTTTAAATCATTTAAATGATTAGAAATGATTTCTTAAAATTTCCATATAATATTTTGTGTTATGGGATTAAATGACCTGGATATTTAGAGTAAGAACATACAAACTTTGACATACAGTACTAATTTAGAATGCAATATCTTTTTATTTATTTATTTTTATATTTTTTTACAGGATGGGACAAGTCAACCCGATCTCACGACCAAGTCGTACGAATTCGACGAATGATTAAAAAGTGGCTAATTCGTAACAATTCATACGTCCTCACTCGTACGAATTAGTACGATTTTGCTAAATCGTACATATTTTACGAATTGGCCAATTCGTATGAATTCGTACGAATGACCTACCCCTTACCCCGCCCCTAAACCTAACCATCACGTGGGTTTAGACAAATCGTACGAGTGAGGTCGTACGAATTAGTATGAATTAGACACTTTTTAATCATTCGTCAAATTCGTACAAATTGGGCGTGAGATAGTGTTGGAAAAGCTGTTTTAATTCTTTTTAACTTGTGTTCATTTAATTTATTGTAGAGCATTTAAAGTGCTTCTTAACAATATTTTATTTATTACACACAAGTTAATGTATTTCTTTTTGTAACCCATCAGCCCTCTGTCTAAATAAAGTAATAAAAAATCCCAGAGTTAAAAAAAATGTGTAAAACTAGCCTGTGGAAAACTTGGTATAACTTTATGACCAAGTTGCGACTTGGACTTTTACAAAAGAATGAATTGACTTGACTTTGACTTAAGACTTGGACTTGAGACTTAACTCCCACCTCTGGTATTTAAGCCCAATGTCTAGTTGTCTTTGTTAGTTCTTAAGGTTGTAATGTTGAATGTGGATTATTCTATTCCAGAGTCTTAGTCTGTCAAATTTACAGTCTTTATTTAATAAAAACACTGCTGTACTTGGATCCTGCTTCATAACACTATTTGTGTCACATAGATCCTTGGTCATATTCTTTTTTATGACCAAGTTACATGTCTTAATAGGCAATTAGTGGCCTTCCTGTCACTTAAAAGCATTCTGAGAAAGCTTTCTCAAGAGCAAGTGGCGGTTACAATGAAAACATCTTTGAAATGTCCTAAAGATTCGCACACAAATCAAAACAGTGTGAGCGACCTGCTGTATCGCCGTTTGTTGATGTGAATACCTCCAATATGTGAATGGATACAGCATGTGTGTGTTTGTGCATGCAAAAATAATCAAGCTCGAAGACGAAAAAGGAGAAACGACTTCAGGGTTGACGTAGGAGCGTCCAAGAGCAATCCACTCAAACAGCATGCAGATGGAAAAGGTAATTACACAACACCTCGAAGCTCCGGCATGAGGTTCAGCCCTTTCATCACCATGTTCGGAAGTCGGGGGAAAAAAACAAAACAAAAAGGAGATTGGCTAAACCTCACCTAGCAGAATGCTGTAAACTATCGCACCTTTTCTACCGTCTCCCTTGGCTTCGCCCAATTCAATTGTTCGGTTCCACATACAGATGTCGCAACCCGTCGCCCCGGCACAAGGGTGTCATTTGATGAGCAGCTGCACACTACATGCTCCGCCAATGCTTTACAAAGCAGGAAATGTTGCCCTGCCCCGTACTGTCTCCGCCATTTACATTTGATTTAGCAGCTTGATTGGGTCCACCTGGCCTATGCACCCGTCCTTACCTCCACGGCAACCATCTGTGGAACAACAGATTGAGAGCCACTGACTGAAACTGGAAATGATGAACACGTCGACTGCCACTGTCTCTGCGCAGGCATTCATATTCCTACAAGGTTAGTGTGATGCTATTCAAAGGGGGAATGTTACAAATAGAGTACTAGCCTGCACAGTATATCCTGTATACTGCTTAGTGTTGTTAAAAGCAGTATGTGAAAAGTAAACATTATGCGATAATATATGTTTCAAACCATATATGCTACATTGATGACACAAGATCGCATAGAATTACATATTCAGTTCATTAAGAGGTGTTTGCATCCATTTCCACTTTTGGATCTAAAATAGGAATATATGCAGTTAATGCAGTTCGATAATGCAGTTCTGGCCGACAACAATAATCAAATTAATATTTTAATGTATTATTATGTTCATGTTAAGACTGATAGACAATAAATTGCCCACATTTTGTACAAATGTAAAAAAAAAAAAAATGTGAAATTTAAATATATATATAAAATTTAATTTTGGCATCACAACATTATAATGTACATTAGCAAATCTTATAATTATTATTATTATTTTTTTATAAATATGACATTTGACAAAGTAATTAAATTACTAATTGTTCTTATAGAATGCTTTTGGCTATAATCTGAAACTCAAAGCTAATCTTGTAAAAAAAAAAAGTTGAAATGTAATAAAATAGGAAAAATAAGCATGCACAATTAAATATTCAATATTGACCAAAAATAATAAGTTTAAATCTGATATTTAAAAAAAAAAAATACTAAATACTGATATATGCACTGTAAAATATTTTTTTCTTTTGTAAAATCAACTTAAATCATTTATGTAGTTCAGGTAACATAATATTTTGAGTTTCTGATGATTAAATCAATCTCCTTCATTGTATTAACTAATTTCAATGAACTTAAACTTTTAAGGCAACCAGGACACTTCATTTTTTAAGTTAAACCAACAATATGTTTTACAGTATAGTTAAAACTTAAAAAAAAAAAAGTTGGAACTTTAGCTATTTTTTCTTCACAATGAAAAAGGAAGTGTGTGCATTGCGTTGTGGGATACAACGCAGAAATGCTTTCTGCACACTGCAAAATGTAATCCATGCATACAGAAAATGTTCATGTATGCACATTATAAAATGTAGAAATAATGTGAATATGCTTTAAACACAGCCAATGAAGCTGCACATTGGAGCATTTGCAGAAATCCCCCAAAACAAAACTCCAAAACCAATTAAAAGTTATACTGTGAAGTTTGGGTCAAAATGTTTCAATGTTTTCAGCTACAAAACATGGCAAAAGCAAACGCATGCGAAAAGAAGGGGAAAAAAATCATTTCTTGTGGGACAACTCTAGCAAATTACATCAAACAAAATTGCGTGCATTATCTACCTCTCTATCCGTGTTGCAAACAACCACTGAATCAAAGAAATAAGTGTGAGACAGCAAATGCTTTATATATAATTGTGTTATTTCATCACATTCTTTGAGAAGCTACATTTTGCTTATGTTTAGATCGTATTTTCTGAATGGCCACCAATTTTTACTGCTGAACAACAAAGTGCGTCTCAATTAGAGGATTATATACTCTCCATCTGTCAACAATGCCTTATTACATGTGTCAGTCTGCTAGGCGGCAATTCCACCCACCGCCGCACTTATTTCAGACCAATGCTTTTCTGCTACTCCAAACTACTATCCTACGAAACTTGCAGCTCAGAACTTATCTAAACAGTGGTAATCTAAATCAGCATCCTACACCAGTTAATCAGGAGATATAGCATTTCATTCACAACATACCTCATTTTTATGCCTTAATAATGTCAAATATACCATGCAAAAAAGTTACACTGAGCCAGAAGGTTAGCGCTCCAAATCCTTGATTCATTTAAGCAACATTCATTCAGCATTCACATCCATTACTGCCTCTGCTCATCACCGAATTATATTCTATTTGGAGAACAGCAGACGCCCAACAGATTGTCTTCCCACAGTCCTTTATCCAAGAACATTATCATTGGGAAAACAGACGCTTACTTCAAAAACGGACAACTGTTCTCATTTTGGCTCAATTTTAAGGCATGAGATGGCATAAGAGGACAGTTTCATATTGAGAAACATCTCAACCAATTTATCAACAACAAATTAGTGGCATATTGCTGTTTGTGAGAGTGACTACAGGCTGCACAAAGCCCATGTGCATACAGCTTTACCCTATGACACAACACTAGGAGTATTATCGCGAAGAAATAGCGGTCAGGGTGATGAAACAGCTCTGTTAAATTCCTCTCTGAAGGTTTTTCTTGGTAGGTCGTCCCTATAGCATTGCTGTTAATGTTGTTCCAGTACTGCTGCTAGCAGATGGTAATGAAGAATGCTCCAGTGAAACAGAAATTCGACTAATGGTGCACAGTATTGTGCTGAAACACAAAGCTGCTGTCCAGACTCCAGCCTAGCTTATGTCTTGAGATGTTATTAGCACATTGGACAATCGTAGTAGCTTCTTTTGAATGACTAAATCTATTTATTATATTATTTGGTATTGATTGGCTTAAAGGTAAAAACCTTGTCACCATCACCATATTTATTTTTTTAAATCAATCATTAGTATTGGTCATCATTTATGTCTCTCTGTGGGTACATCGCAAAATTTGAACCAATTTAAGAAAGAGCTTGTGACTAAACATAGTTGGATCTTCAACTTGTCGGTAACACTTTATTTGAAGGGGTGTGCATAAGACTGACATGACACTGTCATGAACATGAAGGAGTCTTTATGAATGTTTATGACTTTTGTCATTAAGTGTCATTCAGCAAATTATGACACTTTTAATGCAAAGTTGACATTGTTTAAAATGTCTTTGTTATGACAACTTGACATTAACAAAGACAAAAATGTCTTGATTATGACAAATTGACACTAACACAGGCAGAAATGTCTTTGTTATGACAACTTGACATTAACCAAGAAATCATAACCTGTCACAAATATGTCATAACAGGTCTAATTATCAAACTTAAAGAAGTTATTTAGCTTTGCGTTAACATTACATTACCCTGTCATATGTGGTTGGTTTTGACTTTGGCCGTCATGACACCATAACTCTGTCATGAATATTTTACTTTTCCTCAAGTAAAGTGGAACACATTGTACTAGTTATAAAGATGTCATTAAGGGTTATTACACTGCCAAATGCTTTAACAAGAGTGTCATTAATATTTCCCCTTACCTCAAGTAAAGTGGAACACGTTGAACTAGTTATAAAGATGGTTATGATTTCTTGGTTAATGTCAAGTTGTCATAATCAAGGCATTTTTTGTCTTTGTTAATGTCAAGTTGTCATAACAAAGACAATTAAAAGTGTCATAATTTACCGAATGACACTTAATGACAACAGTCATAAACATTCATAAAGACTACTTCATGTTCATGACAGGTATTATGTCATGTTTATGACAGTGTCATGTCAGTCTTATGCACACCCCTTCAAATAAAGTGTTACCAAATTGTCTGTAAAGCCTCATTACTCCACCCTGCCACTATCATGAAAGACGTGTTGCATGCAGTTTAGAGGATGCAGTTATCTCTGGTGGAGAAAATAAGTACAGTTTTCTTTAGTTAAGAACCCCCCACCCCCATGTATCTTAGGTTTTTCTTCGTTTTCACCATTTTAATTTATTGCCAAAATCCTTTACTAGTTAATTTCAAATGGTCCTGCTGTGTGACAAATAGATTTTTTAATATCCAAATATTCCTTGTAGTCTTTTAATAAATAAGCAGTCACAAAAGCCGCATGCATTATCATTGGTGAATTGAAAAATGCTCTTTAAAATGTCATTTTAGATCGTGTCACACCACATGACGTGTCAGTTTCCTGCTCCCTCCTCGCCACGTGTAGGACTGCACGTTGCGTGACCCCAATTCCCATGTTGAATCGCCCATATTAGAGTGTTTGCAGTTACCAATTACCCCTGCCAATGTTCGATATGATTAAATACAACAGCCATCACTGACTATTATTCATCAGAGGAAAATGACGAGTACAAGTTGGTAGATTAATTAAAGTGTCACATGCAACTCTCCGGTGGATAGTTTGAGCCGTAATTAAGTATCTTACATCATTAGTTAGCGGTTCGTTTCTTTCTGCCTGCTTAGAAAAGGTTAATTTCGCTTCACTTCTTTGACTGAAAGCTGCGACACTCATTCTTCGTTGGGTCAGTATATGAATATCACTTTATAAATTAAGTGCGAGCCGTCAGAGCTGAAAGATGGGCGTGAAATATTGTTCAACAAGATTTGTTTTTTTTAACAAGACTGCTTTACACCATGATGGTAATGCATATTGTTTTCCATACTGAAGCTGCCAAATCTTAGATGGGTCACGTATGCTTGTAGAAAGCAGCCAGAACACCTCTATGCAGGGTACAGAATCAACACTTGACAAGCTGTTAATATTTGCTTTAGTGAATCATTAGCAGGAAAATGCATTACGAACGTTAACAATACATGGTTTGAGTTAAATTGTATAAATGCTATGTAATATTAGCAAATGAAAACTGAAGACACACAAACACCTACAAAAGAAAACATGCCACAACTGCAAGTCTTCTAAAGATATTAAAGTATTAAAAGGAACAAAGACCAAATTGTGCATCAGAGAAACACAATGGTCTGCACGGTTTGTCCCAGATGTGCAAAACCTATTTGATGTGATGTGAATTTAGATGTCCCAGATGTTAAAACCCAAAGAAAAACTAATTGTGATAAAGGAAAACATTTTCAATTTCACTCCTGTCAAAAATTTCAAAAGTACTATATGCTGTTATTCTAAATGAAATGTTTAATTGACAGCAGTATTTTTGCAGTAAAATATCCAAACAACACTAGGCCAATGTTATATATTTTGTTTAGTTGATTACTTACAATAACAAAAAATGTTTCCAACCATTTGTAAATCGTGAGAAAAGTGCGATTTTAACCAAGGAAACGGGGCATGTGAGCATGGGTGAGGAGTTGCCAGTCAATGGCGTCATATCCACGTTAGCATCGGTTTCCGCTAGGTTTGCACTCTCGCTGCAATAGTAACCATGGCAACAGACGTGGACAACTGGGTTATGCCCGTTATGCCTTGGACTCTCACACTGTTATGTTATTTTTTCCAACTTTATAGACCATGGCAAGCAGACTTTGAGACAAAAAGAGGACTAGAACGAAGATCAACATCTTTGGAGATGCCGATGCTCCACGTCCGCGACTAACTTCGACTTGACAGACACGCGAGTGTTGCATGTACTTTTTTAGACAGGTGAGCAAATGTACATAAAACCAATAAATGTTATGTAGTTCAACATGATGAAATGTTAGAATATGATCTGTGTTATTCTAATGTTGATCTAGCTTACCGTCTCATATACAGCCAACACACAACCTAACTAACAATATTAAACCGACAAATGCCGTTTAGTGTGATAGTGAAACTGTTAGAGGAAGTGAAACAGCGCTGCATTGCCTTAAGTTTCATTCGCCTGATAAACCGACCTGTGTGAGTCTTAATCCAGCACTTGCGTGTAGTGCGGTTGAATGAAATGTCCTTATTCCTTTTATATCCACAGGATTCGCGTTGCGTGTGGCGCGAGTATATGTTTAGCGAGTATATGTACACAGTCATGTTAAAAACATCAATGTATTCAATCATCCATAAAAGATCCATCAGCTTGACGACAAGATCCATACGTTTAATGCGGAATATACATCGTCGTTATACGCCTTTGTTATTGTGAGAGGTTAGCGACCTCTGCTGGCAAAAAATCTTGCATATACCTTTAATTATGCTGTTGTTCTAACTTCATTACAGGTCATGTGGAAATTTGCTTCTGAAATTTGTTTAGTTTAAATCGAATATAAAACATTTCACACAACATTGCAAGTGTTGACCGACGTTCCATTGGTCAATCTTGGATAACGCACCAAAATTGTTAGCATATGGGAACAGTTTAGCTGGTGAAAAGGCACATCCAGATAATCTAAATAATGTGTCCAGGAGCTCTCCAATCCAAAACATCTGTGGTTATTCGTTTCCCTGGCCTCTCAGTGCTGGCATAGAGCCCTGCAGAAAACCACTATCTGACCGCATCTGACCTCACTGGTCTCCTGTAACTAAAAGCAGCTTCCTGAGAAAAATATTAATCAAGAAATCTCAGGAGCAACTATAACATTAAGCTCCGAATCCATGAACTCATTCCAGTAGCCTGTGGGGCAGCGCCAGCAAGGGTCCGCGATCTGAGAGCCTCCGCTGTTCTGACAGGTGAGCGGTTGGGTTGGAGAACCCGGGTAAATGTTTGTCTTCGCAAGAGCAGAGAGGCCGAGCTCCAGCCTGACCCGCCTCCGTTAGGAAAGCACTGATTTACGACGATGCATTTGCTACCTATTGAGTGCAATTACACAGAGCAGGAGCGTGTACAAACAAAGCCTCAAAAAGAGGCCATACCACATTCACGAGGTGCAGGGGGGGTGAGAAAAAGAGGGCGTCCCTGAGCGGAAAGCTGGGAAGAGAGATTTATCACTCCCACTGGCTCTAAATCTAATCTATCTGCGATTCGGTTCGCGCTCCACGGGAAATATACACCATCTAGAGAGGAGATTGCGTAATCATAAGGTAGGCAAAATGTTCAACGCGACTGCTCCTCTCCCTTTCGCTCCATTGTTCACACAACTCTTTTAATGTCTGACGGATCTCCACAGTTCAAAACAGCAGACTGACTATAGGATATGGGTTAATTTCCTCTATTTGCATTACGCAGCGAGAGAAATGTGTGCCATACTGTACATAGGCTGACAGATTACCTCAGTCGTTTGTTAGTCTGAAGAAATGTTGAGTTTTACTTTAAGGCTGAGTCTTTATCCACTCACTGGATTTACATACAGCCGACACTGAAGAGTAACAACAGGGAAAAGCACAAAAACATCTTAGCCAGAACAGATGCTCGACACAAACACATTTTGTTCTCACTACTGTAGCTCTGTTGACTCATGATTTGCTGTGAAAGTAAACGTAGGACTGTGAAGCTTTTGTTATTAAATGTGAAGTGCACTTTTTTTTGAGCCAATAGCTACACCAGATGGAATTACAAAAATAACTACATATCTTTTGATACATCTTGCAAAGTGATTTTCGAAAATCTTTTCAGTCGTTGCTAGTGGCTACTTATGGGTCAAAGAAGCCCAACCGTACCTACGTAGATATAGACTTGGGTCTCTCCATCAATGTTAGTCTATATTTTCTCCAATGCTATCTCGCGACCAATTTGTACGAGTGATTTACATTCACTTATTTAGCTGACGCTTCAATGCAAAGCGACTTACAATTGCTATATGTCACAATTGCTATTGGTGTCTCAAGGTGGATTCGAATCCGAGTCTCTCACACCAAAGGCATGTGTCTCATCCACTGCGCCATCTGATTAAACAGTGGCTAATTCGTACGACCTCACTCGTACGATTTGTCTAAACCCACGTGATGGGTAGGTTTAGGGGCGGGGTCAGGGGTATGTCATTCGTAAGAATACATACGAATTGGGCAACTCGTAAAATACGTACGATTTAGCAAAAATTTTACTAATTCGTACGAGTGATGTTATTGTTACGAATTAGCCACCTCGTAAAATTCGTACAAATTGCAGTGAGATTGGGTTGATTTTCTCCCACCAATTATTGTTCTCCAAATGAAATCAAATACAAGGGTTCTGCAAAAATCTGAATATAAGCTTTGGGTATAATTTAGAAGAACTCTTGCATTTGATTTCCTTTCATTCTGAAAATATGATAGACATTTAATGAATTTAAAAAAAATATCCATCTCCCCATCCATCAAGTCTTCTTGGCAAGAAATTGTCTCGGCAAACTTTGCTTTTATAATCAGAATGAGAGTTATGAATTACATTCAAATTCGAACTGCAATTCTGCACCGTTTGGTAACTCAAATTGAATTCAAATTCAGGAATGAATAGGAATTTAAAACGAATTCTCAATTCAAATCTGAATTACCAACCCATTCTCATCCTAGGGCATCATCTAGTGACGCTTTTGACAATGCGTATACATCCAACGCACATGGCACACTTTAGCATCAATATAACACGCTTCGGTTATGGGTAGGTTTAGATCTGGGGTAGGGTTAGGTTTAGACCAATAGGAGGCGCCTTCTGGCCCATATATATCTGCATCTCATATTGACGCGAAATGGTGCCATGTGCGTTGGACGTACACATTGTCAAAAGTGTCAGTATGTGACGCCTTGGGATGAGAATGAGCTGGAATTACACACTGACTTTTCTCAAACACATTTTCTGGACATTTTTTAGAAGCACCACAGATCATTTAATAGCAGAAGGCAATCTCTGAATGTCTTATGTTCTTAGCACATGAAACTGTGAGAGTATTTAACAGCACAAAAGAAATTACACACTTCGCCTTTAAGTGTGACTAAGATGTGAGCCGAAGAGCATTGAGAAGAAGGAAAAAATTAGAATATAATTTGTAGTAGGAGGAGGACCAGTTCTCAATCATTAATGACTATAATGTTCACCCATTAGTGACTATTCAAAATGTGTGAATCAATTTGCATTGTAAGGAGAAATAACCATTCTAGCCTTATTCATTTCTGAAAAAAAAAGGGAAAAGCCGGGCATCATTATCAAGCCAAGATGGAGTGCGAGAGCCATTCACACAGGAAACAGCACCAAGGTATGAGAATGGGTGGGTAGGAGGTGGTGGAGAATATGCTAAACGTGTACAGACTAACAAAGAAATGGTGCTCTGTGCTCAGAGTGGAAGATCAGCACAAGTCTACCTCATAAATTTTATATTATTGCCAGAGGAACTTAAAGCCTCAGAGTCCACTAAAGGCAATTAATATCTCCCACACAGATTTGACACAATCCTAAAATCCAACACATCATTATCTGCGTAAAAATGCCACGCATTAAATATTTCCTGCAAGCTCTTAACCTGCGTTTGTGAATAATTAGAAGATCTTTTTCATTGCATGCTTCATTGGAGAGAGGGGATGGGGGTTACGACCCTGTGGTAAGAAGAAAATTTGACGTCTTGGTAGATAAGACGATGAGTTTTTGTCTGGGATGGCGGATTTAAGACGTTTTAGATCTCTTCAACATTTCTCGCTCTCCATTTCACTTTAAACTGGCACGGCCTTGATTCTGTAAGAGCGGAGGTAAAAAAAAATGTACTAAGAGAAGCTTTTGATTTCCATAAAAATTGTGAACTGCCTGTCAAATCGTTCTTTGTATTTATAGAGACAGAGATGGAGAGAAAAAGAGTAGCAAAAAAAGGGTTGTGGCATGATTTGTTAGAAACAGGAGTTGCATTTGACAGATACACATCACCATTTTTCCCTCAACAGTTTTTGCACTAGCATTGTATACCTCCCTGATTACAGCTTTTGAAAGGGTTTGTTTCTGCCAAAACAACTTACAGCAATAATCAGACTTTACCCATTTCGTAATTTCCCAGTAAAAAGAAAATATTAGGTAAACAATCTCCTCAAAAAGCCATGATTTGCTCAAATCCCAAATGGTTTAAGCAACACGGCAATGTTCTAGAAGTTTAATAATTAAATAAAATTGAATTGAGAAGTTAGAGAGTTCGAGTAAACATATCAACAGAATAATTCATGTAATTTTGTTTGTGATTTTACACACATTTTGACATTTCATTTGAAATTTAACCCTAAAACCGTATTCTTGACAAATGTGGGGAAAATAGTTTTGATTTATTTTTTAAAAAAAAAATACTTCCCTTTATCTGAGCGGTACAAGACTTGTCTACTTTTCCTGAGTTTGCCTCCTGAACACACACTATTTTTTTTTTAATTTTTTTTTTTGACTCAATTCTACAATATTAAGTGGGTAAAAGAAAAAAAAAAACTCATTAACCTTGCATTTGGGTCAAAAATGGACACCCATAGAAATGAATGGGAAAAGCTGTAATTTAGAGCATTCAAAAATAAGCCAAAATAAGACACCAGGTGACAGCAAAGTAACTTGATCTTTAGGTTTTAGCTCTAAGAACTTATTGGAATGATATTTTAATGTAGTTAAAATAATAAAACACAAAATAAGAATAATTTACGTAGGAAATATGGTACTTTTAAGTAAATAAATTCAAAAATACCCCCAAAATAAAAAATAAAAAATAGTGATATAACATTTATAATAAATAAAAATTAGGAGGTTTGAGGGCTAAATAAGTTTCCAAGGTAAGAAATGCATTCACTCAGCACATGCTAACCTATCTCACTTTCAGTTTGGTTGCGAGACCTAAAGGGAGTCACTCCTGTTAATGTCATCTTTTTCATAACCAAACAGTGTGTGAACAAAACAGAAAAATCTCCAATTAGTGCATGCATTTACAAATGCAGTGCTCCATCATAGTATCAGCACTGTCCGGTAATCCAAGTTCAAAATACATCAGGAAAGCAGCAAGAGACCAAAACCGCAGACTGCACTCCTGGCTAAATGTCGAGATTTGTTTACCATTATCTTGTGGTCATTTTATACTCTGTTCTTTGATTAATTGGCCATTTAAAGTGAGTGGTAAATTGAGAAAACCCTTCACTCTTCCTCTGTCTTCCTCTCTCTCTCTCGCTCGTTCTATTTTAATTTGTTTAATGCAGTCACTTAAAGATATCTCAGTCAAGTCATCCAATCAGTCTTGATGGAGGGCTGCCGTATATAATCAGTCTGATAGTGGTCCGCAAGTGTGAGCTTTAGAGCGAGGGCATTTCAAGGTTAAATGTGAGCATTCAACAGACTCTTGTGCAAAATGGTGCCTAGTACTTCACGCGCTGATTAGAATATGGTAAACATGGAGGGATATGCAAGCTTTGGTTTGATCTCAATTTGAGCTCTTGTCTTCAGACGTTAGTCAAGGGAGGCAAAACAGATGTTTGGAATTTAATAACCTTGCAAAATATCCACGAAAGGCTTAGGAAACAGACAGTGAGTATCTGGAACCTAGCTGTTTACAGTTATTATAGCTGCATTTCAGGCAAAGCTTCATGCAAATGTTCATAAACAAATGTGTATACACATTTGGGTTGGGCGATATCCGATATGTCCGATATTTTCAATGAGACTCAAATGATTTGCAAAACGGTTTAGGCATTGTTTCTCATTTAAACTCCTAAAATGAATGAATAAATAAATTTGAATTGGTTTATTTCCAAGAATCATTTCAAATGGTCCATTTTTAATGAAAAATTACATGTGTGTTAATGTTGAGGTTCGTTGCTATGTATTGTTGTATTAATCAGTGCAAATAAAAATGGTAATTCTTTTCTCCCGTGTTCATTTGGTATAAAATG
Source organism: Cyprinella venusta (assembly GCA_038021265.1). NCBI lineage: Eukaryota > Metazoa > Chordata > Actinopteri > Cypriniformes > Leuciscidae > Cyprinella > Cyprinella venusta. Next base: position 5,174,478 of record CM075873.1, read on the forward strand.
GCAAACATGCCTCGGTTATTTTTTTTAAAGATGTTTACTGTGTTTTAGCTCTTACACTCAACATTTTGAATCTAATTGGCTCCAATGGCTTTTTGGTTGAAATCATTTGTAAAGAAACACTGAACAACGTTAAAAAAGAGAAAAATACACAAATGCTTCCCTGCCACCAAGCTCTTATGCACATAATACAGAAAATCCCAGACAAAACATGAGCCGAGAAACACACAGAGACAATTAAAGAAATGCTTTCCAGACAGAAGGCTGATTGTTTATCTGTGTTGTAGCGGAGAGAATTGAAATCTTCAGCGTCAGATAAGACATCAATCTCCCTCTGTGGTTTGCGTACATAAATCTGATTAGGAGCGGAATCATTTCCCCTTCAGGACTGTTTTATCTGTCCGTTCCATGCCTCGGCGGCAGATAACTCTGACTGAACTCACAGCCAGAGGTTGATGTTCTTTACTCACCACTGAGGCAGCACACCAATCCAAATGATGTTATATTTGCCAAACAGGAACACGTCCATCAACTGTGGGCGACTGCTGGTAAGCCGACACTCAGTTAGAGGGAGAGGACGCTTTTGAAATGAGATTTACCAAATTATGCTCATTTGAATTTGGACAAAGGCGCAGTTCTGTGTGGCTCATTTCTTGGTTTGATTGCACTGAAAAAAAAAATCATTTTCTTAATCACAGTTTTTCTAAAAAAATAAATAAAATAATAATAATAATGACTACGACAAATTGACCGGAGGGGCATGACTGCATGAGAGAAACACTTTTAGGGAATATATTATTGAAAACATTTCCTAGATGATTTTGTGGGATTTGTCACATGATTTGCAATTATAAAACTGTTTAGATAGTGTTAATAACTATATCAATACTTTTTTTCTCTCAAATCAGTTCAAACTGTTTTAAGGTTTGATTAAAAAATTATTTTGAGGTGCAGTCAAAAATGATCCCTGCATGGCATTTATCATTTATTATGATTTTTTTTTATAAACATACCTGTCCCAGACAGCAAACTGACATAGAATCAACGTGGAAACGACGTCTCTCATGACATCGAAACAACGTTGATTTTGCTCATCGAATTAACGTTGAACCAACGTCAGACGCGGCATTCTTCAAAGCTAAATGAATATCGAAAATTGGTTTGCTTTCATAACGTTGAAAGTTTCAAGTTGATTTTCCGTTAGTTTTGAAAGAATGACGCGTCTGACGTTGGTTCAACGTTAATTCGATGAGCAAAACAATGTCGGATCAACGTTGTTTCGATGTCATGTTTCCACGTTGATTCAACGTCAGTTTGCTATCTGGGGTAGGTTAATGTTGAGGTACATTGCTCTATATTGTTTTATTACTAAAAATCAAAGTAAAGCTTTTGATCCTACATGCTAAATGCGCTCCAAAACAGTTGCTGTGTCCGAAATCACCCATTACTCACCATATAGTGGACTATATAGTGAGCTCGCCATGTTGTAGTGCTGTCCGAATGTATAGTGATGATTATTATACCCTATATAGTCCACTCAATGTATCCCAGAATGCATTTTGAAAAGTAGTGTACAACCGATGGTCACTAACCTAAGCCCTACATACCATCATGCATTGCGCTGATCGTAAAAATAAGTTATAATAATGTGTGGAGTAGCGCATTATAGCAAAAACGGCCAGAAATCACTTTTAGTTTTCAAATTTTGGAGAAATATGCTCAATATAATGTAATGTATTTATTTTAAAAAATATATTTAGCCAAGAGCCGGCTCGGCACCAGGTGACAGATGATGTAATCAACGGCGCCGAGAGACGATCGAGTAGTGTCCGAAAGTGTTGTTCTATTATGCTGGTGAGCTCACTATATAGTGCTCTGCTCTCTCCCCCATATATAGGGGGTAGGGAGTAGGGGTTTGAGTGGAGATTTCGGACACAGCAAGTGACAGACTAAGTTTTGAATGCTTATATTTTCTACATTTTCTCACTTCCACCAATATGGATCAATGATTTTGATGAGATCACTCTGCACTTCAGCTTCTCTTCAGATTTTCTATGGCACATACATAGTGCCCTATATAGGGGATAGGGCAAGATACAGACAGTGTAAATATGCTTTCCATTGTGGCGAATGAAGTCTGGTTTCACGTGAACCATCGCCACGCACACTCACAGTCTGCTCCGTTCCAGAGACATGATAGCACAGAGCAGATCATATGTGCAAGTCGGTGCAGCAGACCACAAAACGTATCGGACCCATCTGAATTGCTATATTTTAAAGCGATATAGAGGAGAAAAGGTAAGAGATTAGGAGGAATTTACCGAGCTGTGATATAAACTAAACAATGGCTATGAAAAAGGGAAGGAGGTGTTCGATATGTCCGGCCCCATGCGAAAATTGAGTCATCCCATTGAGTAATGCTGTGCTTTGGTGGACCTTTAACATAATACATTTTTCATTAATTATGACTCTTAAGCAAATTCATATTTTTAACGATGTTTAGTCATTTTGCACATAATCAACATGCCATTTTACGGAATAATCCGCAATGCAAAGAAAATAAATCATTCACTCTAAAAAATGCTGGGTGGTTTAAAACCCAATTTTGGGTAAGATATGGACAAACCCAGCCATTGGGTTAAAAATGTAATTTAAAAATATAACCCAATGGCTGGGTTTGTCCATATTTTACCCAAAATTTGGTTAAAACAACCCAGCATTTTGTAGAGTGTAAAATTAGTGCCAGGTTGCAACAAAATGTCATGCAAAAACAACAGTTCTTGAAGATCCATGAGAAGATCTTGGAAGTCAAAAAAGCCATGTATGGGGAAAAAGGGGGGGAGGAAAGTGGGAAATGGCTGATTTATAAAAATAAAAATAGATTTGACAAGACTCCAGCAGAAAAAAAAGGAAATCAAAGATAATGAAAATATGAGTAATGCCTCTGATCCGTGCAGATGGGGGTCCACTCTCATTGCCACTTACCTCCTCTACACTGGAAATAAATCACCTTGGTGAAGGACCACAAATAACTGCTGAAAGCAATACAACATAAAGTACTAGTTGGGCTTATCAGCACCAAATATTCTTTGAAGTGATCTCCAACAACAACAACTGTTCCTTTTAACTTGTACAGTATTATGGGATGTCATATAGCATTATCATTAACATCATTGATCCTATAAAGTCTTTAAAAAAGTAAATTCATACTGCTGGCGAAAAATTCACTCCGGTCCCTCTCTCTTTAATTAAAGGTGCCATCTGTCAAAAAAAATTAAAAATAAATAAAAAATCAAATCATACTCCATATTCCATACCAGATGGGGGCAGTATACCTCCAGAAAGTGAGTTGTGCCGCACGCAATCTCACGTCTTCAAACAACACGAGCGAGCGTTGTTTTCCTCTCCCTCGCGCATTTTAGTCAAATCAATTGACACGACAGTAAAAGGTTGGAAGACCGAAGTTTCACGTGGAACATTTGGAGATTTTTAGAGATTAGAGACTCAACGAACAACCTCAACACTAAATTATAAAGGCGTCTCATAGACCGCTGTCTCAAATACAAGATATGGGAATTATTTCGAAGTTTACCAACCGGGCTAATACTTGAAGTTTTACGGTATTCGTTTTGTTCACATTACATTTTCATTGTTCGTTTGAATCAATTCGAACAGACGGCATTCGCTGATGTTGACCAAGCTAGCGCCATTCAGAGCTGCCAACTCTAACGAATTCACCGTGAGACACGCAACACTTTTCACACTGTAACATCTCCTTTCAAGAAAGCTTTGGATGCTACATAATAAAGTGAGGGACCAGAGACTTCACATTTCAATGAGCCATGTGTATTATACCACGAATCACCATACAGTCAGTAGCCATACAAAATACATGAGGCATTCATTTACAAGGCAATACATCAGAATAATTCAGCCCTTCCAAATAATGTCTTTGGTAGTCAAGAGTTCAGTCTTCAGAGTCCCACAAGTAATAAGAAACAGTACTTAAGTGCAGGCAGAGCGGATGAGTTCACAACGGTCTGAATCCAACTGTCGGTTGATATTAGTAACAAACTGTAGCTCAAGGCATGAACAGCAGATGACAAAGGTGTTGTTGATAAAACACAGACAATTAATTCCATATTGGTCAAGGGTTTAGTTATAGTTGAGTTGCTGCCTCATGCCTGCACGATGAACCCTCTGCATCAAACAAACAAACAAACAATCTGAGTGCCACCATAACAAATTTACATCTCATTTGCAGACACATTACACATACAAACAAAGTACAAACTGAACACTTACATTTGAGCATAAGAACCACAGGTTCCTCAAATCAGGGAAAAACACAACCACACTGGTAGGGAAGCTTCTCCATGTGCTTAACACTTCTTTAAGAGTTTTATGGCTAAAAAGGTGCAATTACCGCCACCAACTGGACAAGATGTGAAGCGTCAACAGAGTTAAGCAACTTATCTATCTATATATATACAAAAAATTAAATCTATTTAACTATATCCTGTCAACCAATCCTGTTTTCCTTAGATAACTAATTAAATCACTATACAAAGCACTATCTCTTTCTGTGCGTTTTGAAATATGCTATTTAATGTCAACGTATTAACACCTACGTATTCTAATGTTTCAATAAAATTGCTTCTTTCTCCTTCCTTACTCTACTTCTTCTACCATTTTTATGCTACTAGGAACCCTCCTGACTAGAGCACCCCCTAGTGGTAGAACTGAATATTACACGGTACAGAGAGCTAATAAGACAAATGTAACTGCAAGCTGTTAAAACACGCTCTCCCGCCACACATCAATTTTGTCACGCACGGAAAACGACACGGAGACCGACAGACTAGACAGAGCTGGTTAGTTATGATACGTAAAAAAATCTCAGCTCACAGATTCTGTCAATTTTGGTACGCAATTAAAACAATAAATACCGTTTTGGCACTTGTAAATGTGACACGACAGATCCCTAGCACACATAAACCGATAATCTCTACTAGCTAATGGTAAAAGAACACTGTTGAAAGATACACTTACCAAAATGTATTCCTCATGCATAATATTGACCAATCATTTTTTGAACTCTTCCCTGAAATGAAATGTAGTAGAGGGCTGAATTTTCCACACGATTGACATCAGGTTCAAGTACACCCAAGCCATGCGAGTTACTCTGGTTATGTTGCCCGCCCGCATACCGCCTCCCATGGCCGAAACTGGTATTATGACATCTACCAGGCTGGGGCTAGTAATTTAGCATGCTAATCCAGGTTAATATCTCTGCAGCACTATAATTTGTCATTTTTTAATGACATCAACCTAATTTCTTCTCATTCTTTTGATGCGTGTAGCTCATTTCTTGGATATTTTAACCTCAATTCGTACACATGGCACCTTTAAGTTTTTAGCAATCATTAAAACTTTCTCTGAGAAATACCTACTGCAACAGATAATTTATTTATAAATTAAATCCACATTAACACAAGAAAAGTCACTTAGACACCCATGAGTGAATACACAGTATTTTAAAAAACTGAAGTAACTGAAGAACTTTCGAAGTACCACCTGGAATTTGCTTAAATACACCCTGGTGTATAGCCATCCCTAGCTGGGAATCACCGCTCCAACTTTATTGACAATAAATAAAGCATTATAAGTCAGTACAGGCATACCAAAATAAGCCCTGCCACATCTATGCGCATAATGGAGATGGCCTTCAACAATCATCCATCATGTCTCTCTTTTAAAAGAGCATGCAAATTTCTGAAATGGGAATGGACGGTTTTCCCGGTCAGACCAGATGCATCAGGTTATTTCCAGAGGACAATGACGTTCTGGCAGGAAGCGCAATGGATGAGCTAAAATAAGATGATTATGATGCATTGCTAACAGAGCTGCTGCCGCCAATTATATCGGCCAGTTAAAATGACAGACCACATTATGTGCATTTCTCTTCCGTAACGTTGGGGATGTACGGTTAGTTTACTGTAATTCTCTGCATGGGAGTACATCAAAACCACACTACATCAAGACATGCACCTTTATCTGCTGGGTTTAATTGTCATGATGAAAAGAGATAGACTTGATTATGATGTCAATAAAAGTCCTCTACACTTCCATGAGTGCATGTAGACACTTTTAATGATTGAGATGATGATGTACATTTATATATGGATAGTTTGAAGAGATGATGATACATTTCATATGCACAGCTTATTAGTGACATATGTTTCTATGATATATTGGTTTTGAATATGGCTTACACTGGTTATCAAGTACCGCATTAATAAAGTAATACAACTAACTAGTGGTGTCAGACGACTGCAATATTTAAATCGCGATTAATCACTTTAATGTCGTAGTTAACTTGCGATTAATCGCAATTAATCACACCTTTATCTCTTCCAAATGTCTCTTGATTTCTTTTTGTCCCATTTTTTTATAACATATACCAGAAGAAGGCTCCAACTCCGAGCAAAATTCTCAATCAGCATGCATTTATGCAAAACATTTTCTATATATCCAAATTATTTGTTAACAACATGTATTCATTACTTAAATTAATAGTGTTTAAATGAATACATTGTTAGCTAACTGTGATTTGTATATGCATTTCTAAAATCAACTACTGGGAAACAGTAGCCTCTTATAACAGATCACTCTTAATTGTAATGCACGCACATGCATATTCTGTAAAGCTGCTTTGCTTTTTACTGATGTGCATTGTGAAGAGATATACAAATGTGAATTCAATTGAATATCTGATTGTGGCGAACAACAAATACAAACGAAATGAACATAAAACAATGTATGAGGAACAAGAGCCATAAAACCAGGTCATGGATGGGTCTTGCTGTGATTAATGAAGTAGGCTGGTTTAATTTATTTATTTACTTTGCAGTACCACCAGCAACAGATTAATTCCAGCTTCAGATCAAGATAAGCACAAACTGTGGCATAATGTTGACAAAAATTAATTCAAATTTTAGTTTTTTTTTCACCCACATTATTTTATTTAAGCCAATCCAATAAAATGCTTTTAAAAAACCACAAGATGCCACACGACTTGTTAAAAATACTTCTATTCAATTTTACAACATTAATGCCACAAACACAATGCCATACCCCTAAAATGACTAGAAAAACGATGATTTAAACAACTTTCCAGCTCAAATAACAGTTATAGTTTGTTTTTATAACATTATCGGCTACATTTCTGCAATTAAAATACCATAACCTCCATTTCTGCTTTTTAATAAGTCATTTATTAATTGATTTCTCATTCATTCATTCCCAAATACTAAGATTAACTTGTACTGAAAATTATTGCTTTTAGAGCGTCTCTAAAACAGCTTAGATTTGTTATCGATGTTAACTTTGATATTCTCAAAAAAATGAGTACAGCCCACACTAAGAAAGACAATCTTCATAAACCTAAAAAAGTATGTCTCTGATACAGTAGCCCTACTGGGAAATACATAAATACATGGTATAAATTTGGCCAGCAGTTTCTAGATCACATGAAAGCCCAACAAAAGACAAAAGAATCCTTTAAAATGTTCTTTAACAAACTGGACAGCAGTCGACATGGGGGAAAGCGGTAAAGTGGATTATTTCCCGGTGCTGAAACTCATCTTGTCATTAGAACACAAAGTGAAAGGATGGATAAGAGAAGAGAGGGGGATAGAAAGAGAGAAGTGCAATGGAACTGATAGTGCATCATTTATCCTCACGGCAGCCTGGGCCTCTTGAAGTATGAAAACATAACGCTGATGAAAATCCTATTGATTCCAGTCGATTCTGCTTACATAAATTGCACTCTGCCTCCGAGCTCCAGGCTGTTAGAGGGGTAAAATTTGTTGCATCGCCTAGAAATAGCTTTACTGACAGTCAACAATGACAAGTGGCATTACTGAATGCAAACAGATGCGGTTTTACCGCTCAACAAAAGGTCTGACCTTCAGGGCGTTACCGAACCGTTCAGCTCGTCACATTAGCTCTTCCTAATGACAGATCAACTTTTTATTTTTATCTAAGGACGGCACAGTGCTGCTTTTATTGTAAGATTTATTACGGTTTTAATTAATTCATGTTCTTGCACAAAGCCCTTTGTTACAAAATGTAGGACACAGTGTTTGTCTCTTGCTTATTTTTGCAATAATCTATTCACGAACTAAACATATTATATAAAATTCAGTTCTCTGTCAACGAATTTATGCGAAAAAGTTGCTTACTCTCATTAAATAAGCTAGACAATGTGAGCTCAATTGATAAAAAAATGTTTAGAATACATTTAATTCCAACTTAAAGGGATAGTTCGCCCAAAAATGTTAATCACTCTCATTATCTGAATGCATTTCTTTCTTCGGAAGAACACAAAAAAAGACTGTTTTTGTACATATACAGTAAAAAGTAAATGGGGTCCAAATTAAATTGAAATTACATTGAGGTGCAAAATATCTTCCTTTGTGAACAAAAGTCATGATATGTGGACAATGTTCATTTTCAGGTGAACTATCCCTTTAACATGCTGAAACTATTATAATTAACCTATTGGAAGAAGAAATTAGAAAGTTAATCTTTTGACTGAATAAAAAAAAAAAAAAACAAAAAAAAAAAACACTTCAGTTCCCTTCACCCTGATGCCAAAACATCAAAAGCCGAGTAGCCTCATAAATAAGTTCACTCCAGCCCTGAAAACAAGTTCTCGAAGCATCTCATGCTGATCCGGTTATCTTTTTTTCATGGTATTTCTAGTGTGTAGAGGAGTCCCAAGGTTGCGCTCCAATGCAAAATGAGTCTGCAAAGCAACAATTATGGCTCTCTTGGCTCTCCCCTTTATCTCTACAATGAGTAGAAGTCAATCAGATGGGAACAGCACAGAACCTGGAGCACATTTCAAGCAGAGGGGTTGGAAGTGAAAGGGAATTTCGACAAGACTGAGCAACATGTATGTTGAGACAAGACGAATGGTCGGTCCTGATATTCATCTCGCTCTCTTGCAGTCCTGCTGCATTTTTAAATTAAAGATGATGAGATAGCAGCAGTGGGAGAGTGTTCGAAACCCTGTGATCGGGCCGAGTAATGAGAGATGGAGAGCGGGTTAGTATATCAGCCCATCTGGCCTCTATCATGGGGTCAAGGGTTCCTGCAATGCTGTTCCATTATTACCAGCGCTCAGCCTCATTTTATCCGCCTGCGTTTCCAGCAGCAGAATTACCGTTGCCGAGCTCTACGATTAACATCGATTACATTTAGATTGTTACTTCTGTCTTGGTGCACGGACATTGAGCATTTAGGGGAATTCTTATTATCTAAAAGCACATCGTACGTAAAGAACAAACAAAAATGAACTTGCATTAGATTACATACAGATTTATAGCAAGATTGTTTTCTAATAACTACAATGAACATGAACAAGCAGAAGACCATCCTACAGTATATGTACATGAATAGTAAGTTGATAGTGAGAATTGGACCCTAATCTAGAGTGTGGCAATGTATTTAAGAGTGTAGCACATTTGCACAAGTGTAGCCCTCAAACCGTATTCACTTTATAGCCCTTAATCCAGTAATTGTGGACGAATGTGGGCACATAGGACTCAGGTGTGATTTTTATTTATCATAAATGTTATACCACTGTCTTCGATAAAGTTTTGTCTATCTATTTATGGTGTTTTTTTTATTTTTGGGAGTATTTTTTAATTTATTTACTTCAAAAAGTACCATATTTTCTATGTAAATGATGCTTATTTTTATGTTTTATTTTTTATTATTTTTTTAAACTACATTAAAATATAATTCCAATAAGTTCTTAGAGCTAAAACCTAAAGATGAAGTGACTTTGCTGTCACCTGGTGTCTACTTTTGGCTTATTTTAGAATGCTCTAAATTACAGTTTTTCTCATTCATTTCTATGGGTGCCCATTTTTGACCCAAATACAAGATTAAGGAGTTTTTTTTCACCAACTTAACGTTGTAGAATTGAGTAAAAACAAAAAAAATTCTGTGTTCAGGAGGCAAACTTAGGAAAAGTAGCCAAGTCTTGTACCGCTCAGATCAAGGGATATATTTTTTAAAAATAAATCAAAACTATTTTGCCCACATTTGTCAAGAATACGGTTAAGGGGTCTTTAACAAACTCAAAAACCTAAAGAAGTGTCACATCAACAAATTAATCTCCAAAGTATCATATAGCTCAAGAACAATCACTCTTACTGATTTTGCTCTGTTTGATATGGTAAAATTGCATAATCTGAGGTGGAATCTTGAAATCCAACACAAACGCACAAGCATGCAGCCGGTAATGCATCACCAAAAGCACAGAGTACAATTCCCCTCATAGAATGTTGTTCACAAACAATACAAATGTGAAAATTGTCTGTGTGATTCACACACAGACATATGGACGACAGGCACAAGGAGGAGAATGTGACCAACACTCTTCAGAAACATGTTGAAACACCACCGATCAAAGGCAGTCCAGACGCTGATACAGACATAGGAGCACAGCAGGACCACACTGGCTTGGAATAACACGATATGTTCCAGCTATTGAGGGTATTACTCGGATATTAAACATAACCCAGTACGATTGGGATAAACTGGCACATGTGCAGTCTCATGTAGCCAGACCTCCGACTGAACCAAAAAACAAAACATGCTCCACATTGAGGTTCTCCTTTCCAAGAATTCACTCCCTTAGATCATGTTAAAGTGACCAACCACAATTTTTGTTTTGTGTTGTTTTAGCGGCAGGGTTATCTGAAACAGATTATAGCACAACAACAGAACCACATTAATATACAGTATATATATATTAAAAAAGCATAAAAAGGAATAAAAACGGATGACAATAAATGACAATTAGAATTTATTAGCGGTGTAAAGGTACAGGTATTCACTAGGGATGGGCAACGATTAATCGCGATTAATCGCGTCCAAAATAAAAAGTTTGTGTTTACATAATATATGTGTGTGTAGTGTGTATAATTAATTTCTATATATAAATACACACACATGCATGTATATATTTAAGAAAAATTTGCATGTATATAATTTTTATATATATTTATACATAATTAATATTATATATAAATATTTGATATATTAATAACATTTTTTTCTTAAATATATACATGAATGTGTGTGTATTTATATATACAAATTAATTATGCACACTGCATACACATGTATTATGTAAACACAAACTTTTATTTTGGATGCGATTAATCGCAATTAATCGTTGCCCATCCCTAGTATTCACATCGTGTTTTTTCGTTATATGTCTTTCAATTCGATATGCATGTGTCTCTGACAAACACAGCATGGTAGCCTATTAACCACTATTAAGCAGCAATAAATCTTAAATAAAAAAAAAATAAATAGCAGCCAAGATGGCGGCCGAGTGGCACAATTTGCCTAAAAGGACTTAGGCTACATTCAAAATCGCATACTTCCAAACTATATTGTAGGCGAAAAACAGTATGTGACAAAAGTAGTATGTCCAAATTCAAAATACTCATAGGCAAAAAGTACCTGGATGACCTACTTATTCAGGCGGGATTCTGAAGATGGACACCTTAATATCCCATGAGGCAACGGGAGAGGATTTATGAATGGCAGCGACATAACTGACGCTGTTAGGTCACATGATAATGGCAACATGGCGATTTCATACTACACTCATTCAAACATACTTATTTTTTGAGGTCGGGATCTAAACAAACTGGACTTGGGTTCTTCAACTCACCTTCAGTGGATTTTACAATTATCCAACATATTCATTAGATTAGCACTTGATTGTTAATGTAGGTTGAAATAAATCTGTCATGAAAACAAGTTAGAAAACATTCGGACTTGGAAGTAATACACTATATAATGTTATGAAAGAAAAACAAAGGAGGTACAAATGCTGAACAATAATATCTAGCAACTCGTTACCTCAAACACAACAAAACGGTTTGATGCCACCAACCAGACAAAATTAAGTGATCATTTAATCCTCAAAAGTGTTTGTACCAATCTGGTACCTTTTAAAGTACAAGGTTTTTTTCCGATTTGAAAGTTCACAAAGTGTGGAAGTGTCCAAAATGCAGCAAATGCATAGATGTAAGAAGATAATTCCTCGCCTCGACTGTCCCGGCAGAACAGAGGCGACACACTTTGTCATTGTGACTTGGATGAGATGTGACACGAGTGGCAAAAGCTATAAGCGTATAACCGCAGAAAAGTGCTCACAATGCAAAGCTTATGTGCTGCCGTTCGACACTTGACAATCTCAACACTCATCTAAAGGGCAGAACTCATGTCACTTCAGTAAAGCAGGCTTGAAGTTTAGGCCATCGCTAAACACACTTCCTTTCCATGCATACTCATTCATTCCATACAGAGTTCTTTACTTCTAAACCTGCTTTATGTTTCTAGCTTTCTTGGGATTAAACAAGATACGGAGAAGTCTAAATGGAATTTCTTATCTAGAGCGCTCATGCCTCAACTCACTCTGCACTTTTACTATGAAATGATGCAAAAGCTTTCGTGTGAACTGTGAAAACGAACGGCACACAAAAAATTGGCAGTTGCATTAATTCAGAATATGTGATCATCTGCTAACAGTGTAAGTCGGTTATGAGAACTCAGAGCAGATTTCAAACACGAAACCAGTTGACTTCAGGCCTTTTTTATGAGATTGATAACATCCTTGCATATCTTTGATGCTGACGGGTACAAATATACTCTGTCATCTTAACGTGTACTTTCATGACTAAAAAGCTGCCAGCAGTCGCAGTCAAATGCTAGCAGAAGTTGAGGATGATCAAATTCATACATTCTTTTTGGTATAATACATTTACTAGGACTTCTGTAAATGGAATGTTTGGTATATGAAAAATTAAATGTCCATCCCACATTGTATCATTATTAACTTTTTTTTTTCCTGTGGGAAAAAAGTAGAAATGTTTGAAGAATGCAAACGCAAACTCCATTCATAGTGACCAGACTTGTTTGCATTAGTATTAACTCTTCTGAAGTCTATATGAAAATATTGCTCTCCTTGAATATCAGCCATATAGACTACTAATATTATCATAGTGTTTTCTTAAAAAAAAAAAAACAGCATGAAGGTGAGTAATTAATACTAAAATTCTTACAGTGGGGTAAACCATTTCTTTATCTAAATTAACAGAAATGGGAAAGTCCTCTTAGACATCTAATGCGTAAATGGAGATTACCAACTTTTTCAGATACAGAAATAAAATGACAAGCAGATAATGCAAAAAGCGCTTCGTTTATAACTCATTTACAAACCTGCATTAATGTGACAATATTCAGAGCTCTCATTGTCATGCAGAAAGAATTGCGAGAAAGAAACAAATGAGACAAGTTTATTCATTACTTTTGTGAGACTTCTTTTTTATGCAATCATTCGAAAGCCAATTAGCAACAAACATTATGCCATTTCTCTGGATTCTCTCCAATCACCGTTAAACAGCGGCAGAACCGTTTCTGAATGTTTTTTTTTTTTTTTTCATAAAAGGACTGAGATTCTGTGCATCTATTTTGAGAATGGCAGACAGAAAAAAATAGAGATGAGCAAGTCAAGTCACCATTTATATAGCGCTTTAGACAATGCAGAAGGTTTCAAAGCAGCTTGATACAGTGATACAGTGATAATAGGAAATGCATGCAACTAAGATTGTTTTGTCAGCTGCAGCTCTAAAAAAACAAAGACACTATCCAGCTTGAGTAAGTTTTTGATTTCTTTCAATTGTAAAAATGGAACGTTATTAACTTAGGGGCCATTTACACGACACCATTTTCAACTGAAAACAGAAAACGTACTGCGTTCTATCCATTCATTTACACCACAGTCGCGTTTTGGGGGTCTGAGAATGCAGACATTGAAATGAGCGTTTTGAAAATGGCACTCTCCGTTTTACATCTCCGTATTAACTTAAAAAAAATGGTGACGGCATGAACATGCGTGTTACATAGGCATATGTGCTTAAATAGAATGCATACTGTATGTGCGGATGTGCATAGTCTTTCTTTGCTAAGCGAAATCACCAATAACTTGTCTGAACGGGAATCATTTTGATAACATTCATCTGTACAGAGAAAAAAAAACATTTTTTGTGAAAAAAAAAGAAACTTTTGTCGTGTCGATGAGGCCATCAATATTCTAGTTGACACTGTCTCTGCTGACACTTCAGGGCTGTGTTGTGGTCATGTCTAGGCACATGGATTCATCTGATCTGGATATGGCCAAGATCCAGCTGATAAGCAGGGAGACTAATATTAGTGTAGATGCACTCTTCTTAAAATATAATGAAAATATAATAAAATATAATAACACTTTAGGTGTTATGGGAAGTGTTCCCAGTTTCAGATGACCTAATTTATACAGCCTAACAATCCTTTTACATGATATGAACAATAGAAATTGATATGTTATATGTATACCAAGTTAAAGAGGTGTGTATTTAGTCTAGATTTAAAAAGTGAGTGTGTTTGCTTCCCAAACAACGCTAGGAAAACTGGTTCAGAGTTTAGATACAAAATAGGATATTTTCGAGGTATTATCAACTGGCCAGATTGTTGAGATCGCAGTAGACGTGAAGGACTATAATCCGTTAAAAGCTCGCAAAAGTACTGGGGGGCTAAACCATTTAATGCTTTTAAGTAATTTGCAAGATTTTAAAAATGTACAAGATGCCTTTAATAGGGAGCCAATGCAATGTTGACATAACCAAGCTAATATGGTCATATTTCCTTGTTCTAGTAATTACTCTATCTGCAGCATTTTGGACCGGTTGGAGTTTGTTTATTAAGCGTGCAGGGCAACCACCCAGTAGCCTGGAAATCCAGATCCAAATCCGAAAGATTAAATCGCCCAACTTGAGGGGCAGCACCAAGCCCCTCAAGAAAATCTCACCGCACGCAATTGGATAACTCTACAACCAAATCACAACAATATGCGCCATACACTTAGCCACCAGTGGAGCTAACTGGTAGACTCTACAAAGCCAAGTCTAACTCGTTCATTGTAGCGGCCAAAGCAGTTTCAAACAACTGGTGTTCATCCATAGCCATCTTACAATGTATAATGACTTCGATGTCACAGCGCTGTAATCACGTGTTTACCTTGCCACTGGCCCGCCTTTATCAGATACACCAATGTGATTGGTGCAGCTCGGCTACAAGGGAATAGTTAATGAGCATCATTCCTCAATGTCAGAGTGACAATTGTGCTCTCGCTAGAATACTGGATTTCCAGAGTAACCACCCAGTAGAGCATTACAATAATCTAGCCTTGAGGTCATGAACGCATGAACCAACTGTTCAGTAATTTGCCAGAGCATAAGTCGCAACTTAAGATGGAAAAATGCTAGAAACGTGGCTTTCAAATCAGAGATATGCATCAAAGAGCACACCTATCAAAGAGGTTCCTAATTGATGATGAAGACTTGACAGAGCAGCCATCAAGAGTTAGACAGGTTATTACGGATTGAGGTTTTTGGTCCAATAATTAGAATCACAATTTTCTAATGCTCTATAAGTATTAGTCAACAGCATCAGATTCAACCATGAGATCCAATGTGTGTTGGAATGTAATGGACCACATGTGCTCACACTAGACCATTTACCCAGCTATTAAGATTCATTATCCCAGTTGTAACAGACTAATACACTGATCCATTAATGTGCAAAGAACAGTAACGTGTTCAGCAAATGAGCTCATCTTTTCATCCAATTAGCACTGAGTGTGACATCTATTGTTGATCAACATAAAGAGTATCATTAAAAGAGTGGAGAGCAAGCGTCACATGATTGTCCACTAGAGAGGCATTAAATGTTTACTATGTGAGACCACTACAGATTTGAAATTCAAACGACAGATGCTGAACGTCTCATTACTTAACGACGACATGATGTATTAATGAGATTTTTTTTTTAAATAAAACCAGACGTGTGTGTCCTAGTAAACCCTATATAGTGTGGACATTTGATCCCTATACAAAATAGTAATACCAGTCAATTCCCCACCCACCGATTCACGCATTACCCACATAGCTAAACATAGGCCTACCTCGTGATGACAAACCGGATCGAGCTACCGAGCAATACAAAATATTGTGCAGCGCCTGGTTGTGGAATAAGACAGTCGCTACATAGGCTTCCTCTGGATTCCAATGGGAATGGTTAAACTTTGTTTTTCATGACGATCCAGCTGATGAGGGTAAAACCGTCTGTTCGCTTCATTTCACTGAGGATTGTTTTGTAAGCGACTGGATTTGCAGACCGATTAAGAGTAAAGAACGGTGCTGTGCCGTCTATATTGGATCTGGCTGGAATGGTGCAACACACAAACATGTATGGGTGAATCATTCCGGTTGCCATTTTACAACATTGGACGTTTTCAAAACAATTACCCCCATGTACACTGACGGCGAGTGAGTTGAAATTCATTATAATATGCAAAACTGTTATCCACTCACAGCAGTGGGCGTTTACTTCCAAGTTTGCAGTGCGAGACGCCCATAAAAAGCGAGCGTTTTTGAGCTAAGCTCAAAACTAGGGTACAAAATAGCTTATTACTTATTCATTTTGATGTTTTTGAATGCAAAAACCAAGCGAACTTCATAAGTTGACCTCAGACATCAATATAATAAAATTTAAAAAGCCAGTTCATGACCCCTTTAATTTAGGTACTTACATTTAAAATTTTCTGTGAAAATGAATTTATAACAATAATACAATTCGCTTAGATCAGAAATGTATCACATATAGACCTTATGCACCAGAGAAACGTGGGCGCCGTCATCTTTAGAAAATTGTCTTTGAACTTCCGGTTCTGTATATTTCTATGGCATCGCTGTTAGCTGGTGAAGTGGATTTACTTATTGTAGAGTTAACAAAAGTTATCATGAGCATTGTAATGTTTATCATAAGCATTCTAAAGCAGATGTCTTAACAAATGTCGAACGGGAATTTTTTTACGAGCAGTTCATTCATACCTATGCAAAATCGCTGCGAAAATACACACCGGAAGTCAAAAGACAACGAGCAAAACCCTGAAAAGGGGCGGGGCTACATAAGGTCTATAGCAATGAATTTTTATGCATTCCAAATGCAGTTTCAACTCCACTAGTGGCTCTAAATGGAATTGCAATCTGTTCATTTTTACGACATTGTCTCGACCATGTCAAACAAAAGTTTGGAGGCGTCTAAACAATTGAAAATAACAGGAACTGGCCACTGAAGAACTGAAGTCTGATTTGGAGAAAACTCTTTGTCTTAAATGTCCTGATGCTTTTTTCCTCTTCTCCACACCCATGTTACACATTCTAGGCTGCACCTCTGCACTTGAGCCTTTAAAGACATTCAGCCTGTGAGCAAAATGCCATTTTAAATTAGAGCTTGAGCCCATCCTCCTCATTTTCTGCCCTTTCCTCTCTCTCATCCCCTTTCTCGGTCACCGCCACGTCTCCATGTCTGAGGCCACACCTTTGTGTGTGAGCACAAACAAAGGCGGATGGTCTAATAGAGAGGATCTTTGTGATTTTGCCCCTGTAAATCCGCCCTTTGTTCCACACAACACTATTAGGAAATGCCATTAGTGCGGTGCCAGACATTGATGGGTACTGACAGCCAGCAACTTCTCTGGTCAAGAGAGCAGCCTGCAGCCATAAGTGTGTCACCAGCCTTCTCACATGTCACTGCCTCTGACTTTGGCTCGCAGGGATCACCTTTGTTCTAGCTCCTTCAAACAGGACAGCTAATTGTGTGACCAAGAGTCGAGGACAGAAGACGGATGAAGGAGGGCGGGGTTGCGGTCCAGGCGACCCATAGTTTGCTTAATGGGCGAATTTGGGCGAAATTAAAGACATGCACCCTTTCTCTGCATGGGTAGGATTTTTATTTATTCATTTCTGTACACAGCTTGTGTCGGGAAAATTAAGGAACACATATGCAATTTTGTCCAGTGGCTGGCTAATATGATAAGACGGTTTCTACAAGGCCTGGCGAGAGGTGATAGCAAAGACTCAGCATATATCACACACCTTCGAGTTGATTAATGTTTTGTCAAATAACACCTTTTCACAGAGTGATCTGCAAGAATGAAAAATTCTAGGGTGAGGAAAAAACGGCATATCTCAGCATTTGAGGGATATCGCACCATAGACATGTTTTAGCAGCTCTTTAGGGGGAAAGAATCACATTGACTCGCGCTGTCCTGAGATCTAAAGGGAAACGTGGGAGGAAATGGACTGGAATATGACTGGTTTTTGTTCAACCAGGCAGACAGGCATGACACGTGAATGGCAGAACAATGCTATACTACTCTTTTGCCGTCTTAAGAGGTTTTCTTAGTATCAAGAGATCAAAAAATCTTGACTGATTGTGCCTCTGCCAAAACCAGCGGTCTCCAGGAACACTCACCATGTCATCAATTGATCATATTACACGTCTCGACATAAAAATCACTGTTTAAATCACTGTTTAACTGAAGGAAAAAAAGGTATAATCAAATACTTTTTTATAAACACACAATAACGCAGAACAGTGGTTTGTGTTTGAAGATCTTCAACAAACTACAGATCAAAATCTGTTATTGTATGAGCAGGCCCAGAATTTCAAGACAGTACCAAATTATACAAATCAAAATATGATGGTATTATCATCCGATAGCATCCCTAGCCTGAAACATGGCAAGTACAAAAAACTGATCTCAAAATCAATTCCAACATTAATCAGAGACTTACAAATCTAAACATTTTAACAAGTTACACAATCCTTAGAAATGTGATGATTAGCTCTATTTTTATATCTAGTTAAAATTACCAGGCAGGAGATAACAAGACTGAAAACAGTCAGATGTTTATATCAGTGCCATCTGACACATTCAAAGAGTTGGCTCTAAAATAGTCTGAAATCGTACTGTTACTTCGTAGCCAAAATCTTAATAGTTGAACAACATTACAGTGATGCTGTATATCTTTGATAAACTCACTGTAAGCATCTACTTTCATTAAAAGAAAGGTACTGAGACCACAGAGCGGTTCAAGAAAAGAAAGATAAGGCAAACTATCCTACATCCCTCTCCCACCATATGAGACACTGTCTCATCTAATGCGCAAGGACAGCTAATGTATGGCATTGATTAACTTAATAGAATCTGAAAGGTAAGATGCGCTTGTTAGACTTAGACTGAAGCTTGAAAGAAAGAGAGAGGAGGCCTATGGGAAATCTTAAGTCATTTATAAAAATGACAGGGTTTGTTTCTCATTCCTGTTCGTTTCAGAGTTCAATTTTTAATTCCTTATCCTTTTAAACCCAGGACAAATCTCTCGTGCTTGGTTGAGACAAATCCTTTGCTACTTTCTAGTAAATCCGAGTAGGAGAGTTGTTGAGGGTACAAAGTGGCCCATGTAAATGACAAAAAAGAAGAACAACTAAGCAAAACTCTGGTGCGGTTGGAATATCAACGCAACATGGACCAAAGACATCTAAATGAACCAAAAATGAACCAAGATGTGGCCCTAAAAGGACAGAATGCTCAAGCATACCCGTTTTTTTTTCTTGTCATAGTTCAGAACCGCGTCTCCTTCCAGCAGATTGTTTGTGTGTGTGACGACGGAGGGATTCATGCTGTTGTTTTGACTCCTATACACATTTAATAAGCACTTCACAAGTTCTCAGCTGGTCAAAATACCATCATATGTAGGCTACGCACATACAACAAGTTAAATACAAAAGCAGACCAATCAGGTTGTGAACATATCCTTACGCCTTCAGGTTCAGTGTTAAAATGCCAATGTGAATGTTTAGTGAACCAAGCCATAAAACTACAATAAAACATCCCAAAAAAAAAAAAAGTTTCTAAATGCAGCACTCATTTTCTAGCCAATCAGAAACAAACAGGTCTCTGCCAAACTCAACCAATGAGTTTGGGCTGGGACAAATGTCAATTGTGAAAAATAAAAATAAAAATCTTACGAGAATGTTATTACACCAGTGTTGTATTCGAGACCACCTCACTCGAGTCCGAGTCAAGACCGAATCCATAGAGAGTCGGGTCCGAGTCGAGTCCGAGGCCAGAGACGGTCGAGTCCGAGTCGAGACCAGTAAGGGTTTATTACCTAATTTACTTTTATTTACTTAGAGAAATCTTTTTTTTTTGTCTTTTTTTTTTTTACTGAATTTACTTAGAGTTTTAAAAATATGATCAGTTTAGGGCAAAAAGGCCACATAGGTGGTGTTAAAAGTAATTTTATTACAATTTGTCATGCGCAGTTGCGCACTAGAAAATCACCAATCACTGGGCGTGTCAATCAATTTAAAGAAATATTTTAATAACATACATTAATAATCATGAAAAATATTTTGAATTGAACTCGAGTGGACTCGAGTTAATAATTCCGAGTCCTAAAAAAAAATGTTCGAGTATGAGTCAATTCCGAGTCCAAATGCACTCGAGTCCATGACAAGACCAAGACCATTAAAATATGGTCTCCAGTCCGAGACGAGTCCGAGTCTCGAGTACTACAACACTGTATTATACATTTAGCTTCTTTCCCTGAAAAAAATCTATTGCTCTATAAAAAGTTGGCCAGCTATTGAACTGAAAGGCGTGACTTTCATTCATAGTTGCCACACTGAATGCCAATATTTTTAGTACAAGTAAAAGTAAAAAGTAGCCAAGTATGCTTTTGAAACGGTTACGCTTAAACCACATTAAAAACCGTACTACAATCTCTGAATACGGCTGAATAAAGGCTTTTCCCCACATGTCAAAATCAGCCAAACAGCTACAATTGGGTACATTTGTGAAGCACCAGTGAATCTCAAAGCTCTTTGTACTCAGGGTTAATTCATGAACGAGAGGCTGAGATTATCACCTGAGCTATACATAACCTGATCTGGCATCAAAACACCTATCCATAGTGTTTGACTATTTGGAGAAACGAATGTGTATGCATTTAACAGTGCGAGATGTAATGTAATGATTCAGAGGCGTGAAGCGGCATGCTTTCGGCTGGGTAATTAGGTGGCCTGCGTTGAGACCGAGACAGTGCCAGGACACCACTACTTTTCCCAGCATGGAGAAGAATTGAGTAACCACAGTGAGTCAGGGAAAGAAGAAAGGAGATGATTCATAGAGCTCTCAATGAAGACGCTTCTTCACAGGATGCAAGACAGAACTGTTGCTTACACCAGAAGCTGTGAATGTCTGGGGCTGAAACTTGATTTCAAAATAGCAGCAAACCACAATCTAAAGGCTGCCTACATAGGTCATGGTGGACTACAGATATCTTTAGACATCTCAGGGAATCGCTCACCCAAAAATATACATCCTGACATTATTTATCCCAATGTTGTTCTAAACCTGTATGCTATTTTTGCCACGGAACACAATGACACATTTTTAAGAAACTTTACTTACTGGTTCATGGTATTCATCACTACAGTCAAACTCAAAATCATCCAAAACTACGGAGCCCGTAAAGGGACATTTGTATATACAGGCTTTTGTGTGCTCAATCTTTTTAGAAGATAAAATACAACCTGAAACTAAAAAAACAGACCAGACCTCTATTTGAGACCTCGGTCTTTATTTATCTTTTAAAGAGATACTCCACTTTTTTTGGAAATAGGCTCATTTTACAACTCCCCCAGACTTAAACAGTTGAGTTTTACCATTTTTGAATGTATTCAGCCGATTTATATATATATATATATATATATATATATATATATATATATATATATATATATATATATATATATATATATATATAGAAGAATATCAGTAACCAGACAGTTTCTGGTCTCATTGACTTCCATAGTATATTTTTTTTCCTACTATGGAAGTCAATGAGACCAGAAACTGTCTGGTTACTGATATTCTTCTAAATATCAGAAAATCGGCTGAATGGATTTGAAAACGGTAAAACTCAACTGTTTAACTCTGGGGGAGTGGTAAAATGAGCCTATTTCCAAAAAAGTGGAGTATCCCTTTAACTTGTCGCCACACCAGGCGTTTAGGTTAAAAGAGCCAGGTGTCTATTTGGTACTCAGCTATTATTTGAAGTTTTACTATGACATGGGTGACTTATAACCTTTCCAGACCATACATCATTAAACTTTCATCATTGCCTTAATCTTGGTCAAATGTTTCCTCAGTATATTTCATGTGTAGAAACATATTTGATGGAAAATATTACAAAGAATTATTTAAAATGAAAGAAAATAAGTTACTTTAGTTAAAAATGTTGTAGTCACTTGCATGAACAAGTCATTGTTAAAATGTAAGCAATTGGTTACAGAAAGGTAATCACACCTGCACCACTGCTAACTTTCTTGATTTGCATTTGGATGGCTCACAGCGATTTCATTTACATGTGAAAGCCACCCCTAGACCTGGGGGTAGGGGGGTCATGGGGGCAACACTGTCAAACAAAGAAAGCCCACGTCAATTCCTGGCAGTTCCCGACAGTTTTTGGTGCCGACCAAAAATTCCCGTTAATAGCCGTTAACCTCAAACGCCACGACAATTTTATGTGTCAATAATTGCCAAAAATCCCACTTTTCATGCAGTGACCACTTTCAAAGTGCTTTTATGCTTTTTGTTTGTTATTTTTGTTGTTTGACATGGTCATAAAAAAAGAGTGGTTCGGAATGACATTTGTAATACTTAAAGATTGACCCTGCTAAGGGTTGTTGTAAATAGTTTCACAGACCTGAAAAAATATGAATAAATTCAAAGAATTGTCTTTTGTGAACCATCTAGCAACATCTTGTGTATAGAGCTCCGGACGTCACGTGACCTACTCTGTTTAAACCGCCATATTGGCAGGCAAGACGGTCAGGGACCGGGACGTAAATGAATGACGGCAGCTAGCTTTAGTTTCAAGGCAAAAGAGTTCACAGCACACTTAATTCAAAAATACATAATCTATGTATAATCTATGTAGATCTATAATGCTCCCGGGTACTTTTCATGTGTATTGATAAAGGAACTGATAGTTTTCCTGAATGTATGGTTATAGGAGGAAGAAGAGTCTGCCTCCACAGAACATATATTTTTATTTATTTTATTTTTCGTGCATTTATGAGGGGAAAAAAATGTAACGGACATGATGACAGTTCTCCATTATAGACCGAAAGTGACTTTAAAACTTTCACAGACTTCAGAAAGCACCTTTCTTTAAAGTAGCCTAATTGTATCTTATACAATTCCTATCTTATTTTAATTAATGTTTAATCAACCAATTGCCTTGATTAAATAAATAAGACGTAAATGTACAAGACGATAGAAAAGAAACAGATGCCGGCACGTGAACTGGACTCTCATAAATAAACCGAAATTCACTGTTGTTAGGCTATTTGCCTCACAATCATTATGAATGTATAGAAAGCGTGATGTCTACTTTTAAAACAGAACATTTAAAAACGAAAAACATGATCTCTTCATGCTTATGTAATAATCCATATGAAATGTGCATTTCTCTCTGGTGCGTTACTGTCGCGAGTCAGCATCATCAACTTCATATCTTGAAGACGACACACTGACACAGAAAAACCTTGTTTAATGATAAACAATTCTGTCTCCTTGCTATATTTGACATATTCATAATCATTACCTTTGCCGGTTCTTTGCAGCTTTTAGATACTTTGGAGCGCCACCCTTGTTACGTGAACGCACCATGCATCAGCACCAAAAACGTGATTTTTTTAGTATTATTATTTTTTTTAAATCTAAAATAAAAAAATCATGATACGAACCGAATTTTGGTATATTGTTACAGCCTTAGTAGGATGAGAAAGCAGGAGTTTAGTCGTTTGTTAGTTGTAAAAAAATAATAAAATAAAATAAAAAAAGGCTATCTGAGCTTCTTTGCCAAGCGCAAACCAGTACAGAAGTAATCAATAAATTATCGGGGAGGGTCATGCTTTTTTCACAATCGTTTTGGAGGGTCATAGAAAAATTAATTACTGGTGAAGGGAGTCTCTTCAAGTCTTTTTTGACTTTCCCAAATTTTTTCCCAGACATGAAAAAAGCCTAATGATGTGTCATTAGTTGTCCATTGAAATAATCAATAAAATAAAAAAAGGAAAAAACGTTTATGGAAAGTGTGTGAAACATTGTGTTTTATGGGATAATGATAATAGGCTAGCCTATCTTTACTGACACTATTGTACAATTATTCTTTTATATCTTTATGGTGGTATTAAATGGGTTAACAGTTTAAACATTCCCCGAAGTCATTTTGCAATTTTATGGTTTTAAATTTTAAATAAACTTTAAATCATGCAACTGCAGCCGCTCTGGCGCTCCCCTGATTTGCCTGCCAAAATGGCGGCGTTTAGATTGCGTGACGTCAGCTGCAGGAGCTCTATTGGCCATAACTGAAGCTCAAAGGAATATTCAGGGTTAACTTCAACTTAATGTCTAAGGACAGCTTTTGTGGCACGCTGTCAATTACCAAAGCAATCATTTCAATGTAATGCACTTACTGGAAGCCTTGCAGGCAAGCTGACAGAGGCACGAATAAACGATTAAAATAAACATTAAGTTGTAAATAACCAGGAATATTCCTTTAAGGCTTTGATATTATATAAAAAAAGCGAAAATCCATTTACATTGGCAAACTTCCTCACTTTCTCCAACATGCATTAATCATCATTAACACTGCATTGCTGCACTGCACTTAAATATTATAATTTAAAATGCGCTAAAGATGTATGACAATCACTTGAAAAGCAAGATGGCATGCTGTCCTCTAAGCTAAGGACAGGATGTGACACAATAAAGAGTTTGGCACTGTACAGCCTTTTATTGCGGTGACATCATATCCAAGGGTTTCAGACACCTCATATAAAGCTTGAAAGAGGTTCACTTGTGCAGTGAGAGCAGAAATTAACAGAAGGCCTTGTTAATTTATATGATCCAGCTCTCAGATCCTTTTGCCCCGAGAGACTCTTGCTGAACATGCAGTATCACAGCAGGCCATTTCTGAAAATGTGTGCGATTAACACTGAAAATGTATCTGATATGTTTGGCTTTGTTTGGGAGAGGTTGCAGCACTCAAATTGCATTTAACCAGTCTCAAGAGTTGAATTTGTAAGAATCGCACCGTTTTCCTCTCAGTGCTAAAAGACACATCCTTCACTACAGCTCATTCAAAATGCATGAGTACAAAACGCTAACCGGAGTTCATTCTTTTTGGAAAATGAACCAGAAAACATGTTTATGGCTGAAACGACACAATCAAAGAAAGTCCTTTTAGTAAATACACAGAAGCACGAACAGTCAGGTCTCTAAAGAACGACTGTATGACTAATGAGCCCCCTGGGTTATTATAAACAAAGAGAAAGTGATGAGGACCTGGCCCACCTTTAAAGCTCTTTGAAACTTACTGAAATAAAAAAAGCAAATGACACATTTACAGTATTCATTCAATTCCATAGGCAGTGCAAAGTTTCAGAATGCGCAATTCTGTCATGATTAATAATACAAGCATGGAGTCTTAGATCTATTTCAACGGCTTCTCTCCGCCTAATGTCCTTGCCAAGAAATGCTACTTCTTTGTCTTTCTGAAACCTGAAATCACATCCACTGCGACCACATTTCGCACACAAACCGGGCTTAACGCGAGGGCTGGCATCATATTTTTCTCTGTTAAAGTAAAGGGAAGAAAATTAAATGTTTTACCCACACACGTTTCTCAAGCTAGAGGCTGCTAATAAAATGGTTGCCAAAGGAAGTATAGAGCATGCGACTTTTGCCAACTCTGAGTTTTCCAAATGAATATACTGTCATTACAAATGCTAGTGTGATGCTGACATCCACCCTAAGAAAAAAAATTACCATAGTAGCTTCTGCCAAAATACCAGCTACTACTGTTATTTTTCTAATGATAAAATATAATACATTAAAGCACTTGTAATCATTTTTTGGACTACTGTACAATGCATGAAAGTCCCACATATCACTAAAATATGTATCCTAAGAAGTCGCATTTATTTCTGTGAGAGCCTTAAGCTTGGTAAACAGCATCTCAATGCAATATGAAACAATGAAATTAATACCTGGTTTCACAGACAAGGTTCAAGCCAAGCCCAAGATTAAAATGCATATTCACACGGTCTTAACTGAAAGCAACTATATCTTAAAATGTGTTTTGCCTCGAGATGCACCCTAGCAATGTTTTTTTTTTTTTTAGGCATATTTATAAAAGTGACCTAAATGTCCTCATTTAACTATTGAAGGCCTTAATTTAAGCCCTTTCTGAAACTGAAATATATATATAAAAAATATATATAAGTTAAGATTCAGTGTTACATTTGTGACCGAATTCTTCCTTATGATGTATACTTGATCTATTTAGATATTTTTTTTTAAATATGAACCTTTTTTCCCGTAATAAACACTTAATAAACAAGTTTTTATTAATTTCTTTTATGTTATGAAAATTGTTTTCCCCACTGCTAGACATTTGTCAAAACAAACAGAGCTATGAGACTACTCGTTTTGGCTATTGCTTGTTGATTCTGGCAAACAGCTCGGTGAGCTGACAGGAAACAATGTGGCACTGATTGTCATGAAAACGACAAGCTTTAATTTTCTGCGACATTGCATTTTTACACAGTATCTGGAGCTGGCACAAAAGACACTTTGCAAGAAGCTTTTAGATTCCGTTTCATTTATCCGTTTATTGATGACAGTGAGGTTAATACTATATTTCCATGATTTTATAATAAAAGTAATATAATAGACAGTGGTTACCAGAGGTAGAGCCTCCTGAAAGGCTATTTCTTGAGAATGTTTTCATTTTAAAACCACAAAATGTCAATACTAAAATATAGAGTGGGGTTACAGAAGTCAGCAAAGTGTAAAAATCAAATATTCAGATTTTAAATATCCTTGTCTCTGAAAAGGGTGAGCAGATGTTTTGAGTTCCCTTGATGAGTGAGGGCTGAGCTACGGCCAGTCTTGACTCGGTTAAAACTGCCAGCCTAAGGCGCAATTGCATGGAATATGAAAGTAATGAGCAAAGGTCAAAAGGCCACCCTGCCTGTCAACATCATCACTTCAGGACACGTTCTGGCCGTCTCTTAGCAAACCCGCCCTCAAATATCCTTGCCATTAGAGAGTTCATTCCACCTCCAGTTTGCCTGGGGTACTTTGTATTGACTTTAGACAGGCTCGAAACAATCACGCGCTAATGCTAAAACACATACAGTGTGCGTAAGCCAACATACTGTTTATATTATGTATGTTACATATATGCAGTGGTGGAGGAAGTACTGAATCTCAGTACTTAAGTAAAAGTACAAATAACCAGAAAAATATTTACTTTAGTAAAAGTAGAAGTAACACAATGACAACCACACTTAAGTAAAAAGTACCTGATTATAAATGTACTTTAAGTATGAAAAGTAAAACTACTTGCATAATTTATTTTCTTAATGTCTATTTTCTAATGATTAATAAAACATTTAATTCTAACTCATTCAACCTAATACTCCTATAATAATGGGAAAAAAAATGTTGCCGCCATTTCTGAAACAAGCTTGCAATTAAGCAATATACACATCATGCTTATCCTTACTATATGTTTATAACTATGGCAGTAAACGCGATTAATTTATGGTGTAATTCTGAACCTCTTGGCTTGCCATAATCCTAACCAAACGTATATTACACACGGTGCGTTTCCTACGCACGTAAAAACTAATTTTCGCGTATAAATTGCACTAAACACACTGCGTGCGAGACGCATTTAGTGTGACCGGGTTGATATATCGCAACCAAACGTCATGGTGAGACAAACGTGCAACGGACTGACGGTCAGATTACATTTTGGCAGGGGAAAAGCTGATCAGAAAATGTAATGAAAAAGTAACAGAAGTTGTAGAAATGTAGTGGAGTAGAAAGTATAATAATTGCTGCAAAATGTAACGAAGTAAAAGTAAAAAGTTATTCTACATAAGTAAAGTAAAGACACGTGAAAAATGTACTTAAGCAAAGTATTTGTACTTCGTTACATTCCACCACTGCATATATGCCACATGAAAAAAGAAATTAACTACTATTTTTTTCTTAAAGGGATACTTCACCTCTGGAAAGATGAATGTGTATTTAACCCTCTGGGGTTCTTCGGGTCAATAATGACCCAAAGCGTTTAAACAAAAAAAATGTTAAAAATCGTAGCTTCATCGGAATGGTCCGAAACTTGGTGACTTTATTGGTACTTGGTATATGAACACACAAAAAAATTGGGGACATGATTTGAAAAGTCTAAGTGGTCATAAAAAAAATAGTCACACTCAGGACCTTCGGGTCAAAAATGACCCGCATAGGAAATTGGCAAAAATGTGAAAATACAGAGTTTTTTTGTGCATACAATCTACAAATCAGCCACGATCTTGAAAAAAGCACACAACAGGGTGAATCTATAAAACATCAAGAGTGCAAAACAGACACATCCACACACACACACAAACACACCTTTATACACAAACACACCAAAGAATTCAGATTATACATGTGTTTTGCATTTTTAAAAAGCTCAGTTTGTCCCCGAAATGGCATCCATCTAATATCAAAAATTGCTTTTATGAGGCCTAGGCTTGATTCCAAAATGAAATACAGCTTTAAAAAAAAAAAAAAAAATTAAATTTTTTTTTCTATTATATTCAATGGGGGAAAATTTGGTCATAATTATTGCATTAATACTTATTATACATTTTTTATTTTTGAAATTTTCTCAAAACACCAAAAAAAGAAAAGAAAAAAATACTATAAAAAACAAATAAAAAAAAAAAAATTATGATTTTCTTTTTTAAAATATGAATCCCGCCCTTCGGGTCAATTTTGACCCGAAGGCCCTGAGTGTGACTGTTAAACGAAGAACCCCAGAGGGTTAAAATGGGTCATTTATGTAGAAGAAATGTGAAATTATTTTTGAACTTGTAGCTTTCTAGACTGAGAAAAGCCAGAAAAATGTATTTTTGTCTTATGTGGATGAAAGACAACAACTCCCAGAATGCATTTGCTTCGCTGCCCTAGGAGCGCAGGAACAGAGCGCAGTAGCAGCAAGTCTAGGCTACTAGTGAGTCTCCATGAGGAGCCAGTTTTTATATTCAAACTATAAACTTATCCAAGTTCTTCTGCGATTTGAATATTTGTAACAAATATAACAATCCTGTGGTTGAAAAGACCGAAGCAGTTTCATACATGCCAACTGCTCTCTCTAGGTCAGCGCCAGCAGATTTGAATGTTTGTTATGATCGTACTCAGTTAAAGAACACAGGCGGATCATTGTCATGCAAGAATAAGATCGTGTGGGTGTTTGAATCGACATCTAGAACTTTTAAAGATTAATCATCCATTACTCTAAGCAAACAAAAAGTTATAGAGTTAAGAGTTTAAACAATCTTGTATGATCAACCTTCTCTCTCATCCAAATGCAATAATCACAGTCCACAAAGAAACCTCGATTACCTCCAATATCACTATCTCTCAGTGCCCAAAATGTTTTGGTCTAATACATTGAATCCAAGAAAAGCATGTTTGCCTTCATGATAAGAAGCATGTTTTGAAAGAAGGTTCAAGAGAGAACTCGATGGCCAAGAGTACATTAAGCTGCACAAAACTCATCCAGATTAGCCATGTGTGTAAGAGACAGGCTGAACTCGAGAGTTTCATTAGCCTTGAAGTGTGCAAAATATCAATATGATTGTGCTGTCATTTCTTTTGATGCTGGACCAGTTCTGTAGTTCAAAAGAAAGCTCCACCCGTACATGTATTATGGGCTGGCGGAGGGTTCTATCTACATCACAGTATAGTAGTCAAGACAACGCTCCCTCGTGGAAGCCCTCTGGAAGTCTCGTGCGCTGCTCCTGCACGGCGCATACAAATAACAAAGCTCTGGAAGCAAACGGGACAAACTTAACGGCTACAAAAACGCCCCAGAGGACTTGCGTAAAAGGCGTGGATTGAGCACCTCCGTGTTTAACTTTACTCTGTCGTTGATTGATGGCCAATTAAACATTTAGAGAGTTATTGATCACAGGAGAATGAAGAGCATCCCCAAACAACCTTAAATATGCTGGTTGATGAACCACAGATGGGCTGAGAGCAAGCGGAGCGCCACAGGAAATTTTTCATGTTTATGTCCGCCGTTGCCACTGAACAAACCCTATGGAGTAATAATAGACGGAGGGGGGAAAAAAAACACTCTCGCTTTTGTTGCATTACCATTGCGGGATGAGGCAAAGTGCTCGAGTCTATTGAGTATTCAAGCAGATGGTTCATCATTAAAGCGGACAGATCTTACTTAGAACTTGCAGTCTGCGAGTCAAGCCAAAAGCACCTTGGGAAATGCACTCTTATCTCTTTGGGGAGGGGCATTCACCCAAGGCTTTCATAGACTCTAGTGCTCACAATGTGCTGAGAAGCAGTGTCTGCGCATTAAAGGCATCTGCTCTCAAGGTCAACAGTACTCCAGCTTTCTCTGGCCACTGACAGCACCTCAGGGAAGAACACGATTAGTCTCTCTGGTGACAGCGCTGATCTTTGGTTCCTCCTGCTGACCGCATCCTTTCTGAAGGGCGTCGCAACGCTTGCAGGAAGGAGCAGGTGTTGGAGCCCAGGATGGGACCAAAAGGGGTCTGGAGAAAGCATCCGTTGGCATTCACGTTCATTTCAAAAAGGCCCTTTTAACATTTCTGGGTTTCTCAGAAGCAGAAGTCATCATAGTTGAGAAAGCTTCTATAATTGCTAACGGAAACTACAA
Source organism: Cyprinella venusta (assembly GCA_038021265.1). Classification (NCBI taxonomy): domain Eukaryota; kingdom Metazoa; phylum Chordata; class Actinopteri; order Cypriniformes; family Leuciscidae; genus Cyprinella; species Cyprinella venusta. The sequence continues at coordinate 5,205,293 of CM075873.1, forward strand.
GAAATCATTTTTTGCATTCCCATTTGCTCCACCAGCAAAATAAAACATCCACAATAGAGTTTCTTTCCTATTTCTAGGGTGCTTTCACACTAGCATCCAGTTTTTATTGACGACAGAATTCGGTTCCTTTGATTTGAATGCTGTTTTCAGAGCTCGGGCGCAAACCATACCTGTGTCTAGGGCTGTCAAACGATTAATCGCATCCAAAATAAAAGTTTGTGTTTACATAATATATGTGGGTGCACTGTGTATAATTAAAAATACAAAATATAAATACTATTTTTTCTTACTATTATTGTATTTATATTATAAATATAAATGCACACACATGCATGTATATTTAAGAAAAAAATATTATATATATAATATATATATATATATACATAATATAAATTATATATAAATATGTTTGAAAAACATTTTTAAAATAAAAATGAAAATGTTTCTTAAATATACATGCATGTGTGTGTATTTATAAATAAAATAATTATACACAGTGCACCCACATATATTATATAAACATGAACTTTTATTTTGGATGCGATTAATCGTTTGAGAGCCCTACCTGTTTCTGAGTAAAAAAAAAAATGGTCTGGGGTATGAACTCCAGTATGGTTCATTCATGCTAATATAAATGATGTACAATTTGATAAAACTTGTTCATTTATTTGATTGTGTTCTCATTTGCTTTCTTGTGTTTACTTCCGTGGCAGATATGTGCTGACACTTTGAAAATGAAACCAAAGGTTCAAAAACCAAAATATAAAACACGAGGTGAGCAACATTTTGTCGCCTTCTGTGTCATTGTTACCAAGCAACAAGCTGCTGCTGCTTTTATTATGCAAATGCACGGTGGTTTGGATCCAAATAATATAATGTGAACACAAACCAGAAGGAGGGGGAGCAATCGGATACTGGTTCAGAGCAGGCAATTGAACATAGTATGAAAGCACCCTAGAAACACTTATACAGCAGTGCTAACTACTTTTCTGCAAAGGTAATACAACACAAATTATATTGGTATCAATGTCCGTGCATATATATATATATATATTATAGGCTTTGGGTGCTTGAGCCGCTGACGTTTTTCAAAATTAGCAAAAGTGCCTTTGTCAAACTAATATTAATGCTAATAATATGGTCAATAAAACAAAATGCATTTGATTATAATAAACATGACAAGGTTAAAAAAAACTAAATTAGCCGAAATTCACGTTTATTTTTATGTTTCTGTCAATCTGTGGTCGGTGTTGTTGCCACAACGCGTTGCTATAGATTGCGTCAAGTTGTGTGTTTTGCTTTGGACGAGGGTCTAAAACTCCAGGCAGAGTAGTGTGTGTACGCGTAGCATAATTTATGCGTCTTTAAAATGAAAATGCACAAGTGTAAACGTGTAGGTATTGCAGTCTGCTCAGGAACCGATGCGCTCAAACCAAATGTACACTGTAAAAAAAATATTGTTGGTTTAACTTAAATTACGTAACCTGGTTGCCTTAAAATATCAAGTTCATTGAAATGGGAAAAATTGAGTTAATACAATGAAGGAGGATGATTTAATCACCAGAAACTCAAAATATGTTATCTGAACTACATAAATTATTTAAGTTGATTTGACAAAAGAAAAAAAATTTGTGATTACAAATCATGAAAATATTTTTTTACAGTGAAAAATAGTGAATTTGAGAAAAATCTAACAAACACGCGCCACATTAGACAAAAGTCAATATTGCACTTGGTCATATTCCTTACAAAATGAATCATGATCATGTATTGTACAGCAAGAAAATGTGATTTGAGATATTTTGCATGCAAGCCCGTAAACTTTTAGCTTAGAGCTGCACTTTTTCAGCAGACCATTAGATGTAAAAATTCAAGGGTATGTAGTTATTTCAGTGAGTAAATGACTCGACAGCAGGAAGGAATAAACCAAACTATTTTTAAACATTTTTTTTTTTTCCAATTATAAATGGTAGTGTGTTGATTAAATTAAAAATTCACATACCACATATTTTAAAATATTGCAATTACAGATCATGTATAAAACGACGACCAATCGTATCTGGCACAAGTTCAAATTTCATTGGACAATATGGTTAAAGGCGCCCCAAAAAACACCACGTCACCCGACAGAAGTCTACAAGTTATTAAGTGAAGCGAAAGGGCACATTTCCGAGATCTGATGCAGACTGATGGGAGATCCAAAGGTTCGTGTCACACTTTCTCATGTTCCCTGCCTCGCCTTTCTTTCCCTATTTGCATTTGACACTTATGGAGAAGACATATATAGCACCGCGAGATAAGAAAAGACCACATTTGTCATCAAATGGAACATGCTCTTGGATTATGGAAAGCCAGCTGCTGTTGACTTACACTGTTTGCCTTTACCTCATCTCGGTTACACCATTTCATGCATCTCCATTCATCAAAATCAAATACGGCTCAACATATATTATATGCAGTACATGTGTAGAAAGTGTGTGAATGGTAGAAACATACCCTCTATTTAAAAAAAAAAAAAAAAAAAAAAAAAAAAAAAGAGGGAAAGGCTGTTGTAAAAATTTAAATGTGGCCGGCAATGAGTGAAATGAAACAACAAAAAATGGATTTAAATTACATTCTGCTTCGGAACGCTTTTTGCGACTCCAAAATAACACCGCTCTCAGACATTAATCTGTTCTAATCTTTCATTTTTCTCTGAAATGTTCTAATTTATTCTTTTGGTTTTTGTACTTCATAAGTCATTGGTTAGTATAACAGACCTATCTCTTTACATGCATCATTTGACTTTACAACTTACAAGTAGAAGAGCAAAAATCTTATTCCTCATTTCTCTCTCCTTCTTAGAAACGCACATTACCATGGCATGAAAACAGTCCAAATACCGTGTAGTGACAATCTGGCATGGTTTAGTTCAAGGCTTAAATAACATTCAACTTTAAATATTTAAGTTGAATTGATTTAAAACTAACAAAAGGCAAAAACCACCAAAATGCTAGCTTCGTCCCAATTGCAATTATTTAAATAATGAAGTCTGAGGTGCCTTTGAAAAGCTTCTTACCCACATAAGAAAGCCTCAGAGTTTACTGCACCCCAGAAGCCAACCCTTCCAGTGAACAACCAAGCACACTCTCACACCAGTGCCAAAAATCTCTGAGCCAAGCCCACCACTAAATTCAACCACAAAAATCCCCTTCCTCTTTCTCACACAGAAAGAAAAAAACAGCCAACCCATTACATCTCTCTTTTTCCAAAGAGCTGGGAACAAACATAAAACCATACTTTACTGCGAGTTGATGATTGCATGACTGGATTACAGTACTTTCAGACTGCACACTGAATTTGATGAAGCTGAGGTATGCTTTGTATGTAACATGAATACGTTCCTGTATTTGCCATCCACAATTGTAGTTGTGAAGTACAATTTAACCACACATAAACAACTTTAGGATTGCAGGTCTGTTCTGATAAAATCATTGGGGGTTTTGCCATCAGAGCTAAGAAAATACAAAATTATGTAACAGTGCTTGGTTAGGATTTATCAAGATTTAAAATAAAGAAACCGTTTCCAATTCCATATCTTTTGTTGTTGAATTATTATTCTTTTTTTTTGGATTAAAGGAATAGTTCACTTAAAAATAAATTCTGTCATCATTTACTCACCCTCAAGTGGTTTCGAATATCTTTCTTCTGCTTTTTGTCAATTGGGGCGGCAGTGGCCCAGTGGTTCATGTACAAATTGGAAGTTTGGTGGTTCAATCCCCGGTTCCACCTGACCAAGTGTCGAGGTGTCCATGAGCAAGACACCTAACCCCAGCAGGTCCCGACGAGCAGGACGACACCTTACATGGCTGACACCGCCGTCGGTGTGAATAGGGCTGGGTACCGAGTTCGATACTTTTTAGGTAATGACCGAATTGCCTTGATACTATCGAGTATCGAAAAATTACTTGTTCGGTACCAGATTTCGATACCTAAGGGGTTAACTCGTTAAATCAGTACTCAAACAAATACATATTAAAATCACAACGAGACAAAATCAAAAAAAAAAATGTTCCTTTATGCACTGGCTAAGGAGCATGAGTCAAGCTGAAAAAAAATAAAAACCAAAGGTTTTCTGAGGTAATGTGTTATGTAATCTTGTTAAAATGGATTTCATAAAATTGGTATCGAAAAAAGTATCGTTCAGTAACCGGAATCGAAATCAAGGTATCGGTATCAGTATTGGTATCGAAATTTTTTAAACGATACCCAGCCCTATAGGTGTGAATGAGTGAGTGAATGGGTTAATGTGAGGCAATATGTATAGCGCTTTGGTGGCCAGTGGGTCTGTGAAAGCACTATATAAATGCAATCCATTTAACATATTTTGAAAAATGCCGGTAACCAAACAGTTGATCGACTCAATTCCTTTTTAAGTGAACTATACCTTTAATAATATTGCATATTAACAGTACGCATTAAAAAAATCCAGTATTAGAAGAAGAATATTTTGGTTTACCTTCCTACAATAAATAATTTTGGTATTGTATTGGGTCAACATAAAATTCTGAACCAAGACCAATGGAGCCACCAACACAGGCTAAAGTATAAAAAAAACACGCACACACACCAAACATAATGTGCTGATTCCTTTTGTCTACAGACTGATGAAAACCCTCCTGTCGGCTCAACGGTAGCTGATCTCCCTGAAGGCAGCACATTGTTCATGGAAGAGCTATGTTCGGTCTCTTGTGTTCTCTCTGATGAAGACTGACAGGGCGACCTTTATTTTTGACCGGATTATGTTTCAGGGGAAAGACAAGCTGGCTTTTTATATTTATATATATGTTGGAAAACGCACCGTCAGCATGTTTCTCCCTGGCGAGAGCACCTTGTGTGATCTTCGGACTAACAATGTCTGCGAGCACGCGTGCTTCCATTATTTCCCTCCATCCAATTTACATTTCCTCATCTTTACAAGTCTGGGGAATGAGAAAGTTCTTGTCTGATCTTCTTTCATTCGGATGCAAAACCGGATAAGTGTCCTTGACAAATTAAACAGAGCACGTGAAGATGGTGCAGGGCATTTTTCACGACGCCATCATGTAAAAAAAAAATGCTTTATTTGAAGGGATGTTATTTCTTTCTGTCTGTCACTTTACCTCTTAATTTGGTTTCCTAAAGCAAGACTAAAAACACAACATTTAACAAGTTAGTTCTCTGTCCACGGCGGAGAGGGGGGGAACAATAAGTGAGAATTTGTTTTTACGGTGCTCTCAGGATAATCATCAGCGGTCCCCAGCTGGGCTATGGTGATGATTACTCTAAGACCTCCAGAAGCGCAACCCAACTTTCCCACAGTCATGTTTTCCACAGCCAAGACCTACCTTCCTTCTTTTACTCTCTTGACACAATGTAATACAAATCTCTGCAAGCCCAAACTGGTCAATGCAAATGTGTTGTTTGGGTAGACGAGGTCATTGTTTCCCAATCTTTGGGAACACTATTTACTTTAATGGGCATCCACACCAAATGCAGCCCAAAATGAGTTCATTTCAACTGTACATAATTTATCATCATCACTAAAATGGTTATTAAAATCATGTCTACATCAAATCATTTATGCATTATTTTTAACCTATAACCATCCTTGAATTTCTAAAGGAAAAATATGCACGCATCCCTGGTTTGGAAACACTGAACTAGACAACTGCGATTCTCTAAGTGTAATTATGTCCAGGTTAATGTGCTATTTGATGTTACTATAATATGCAACGTTCTTTGTTTCATTTCCTTTTTCAATATGAATGTGCACAAAAACAATGCCATCGCAGTAAACAAGGGTTTGCAATAAATTTCCCCCAATAAAATTAATCTTTACATGCATGACCACACTGATTCGTGTGTAAACACATAAGCTGGGTATTTAAGAAATGCTCGGACTTAATTTTTGTTGTGGGAGAATCAACAAAGAGTGATTATTTTAGAACCCGACAATGTGGTACTTTGCTGGCTTGGCAAATAAATATATAAAAACAAGTGTTCATTATGAACATTTCGTAAGTATTAAAGCTTTAAACGACAAGAAAAGATATACTTCTTCCTTTATGACTACAATGGGTAGCTAGCCAAGACAAGTGCAAGATGCGTGATGGGAGGAGAGCACGATTATCACACGTCCTTTTCCACTGAGCTGACCACGACTGCATGATTCATTCATTTTATTTATCTGCACACAACAAAAATGCCCTGCACCGTTCAATGATCCCTCACTGTACTTCGCAAAGCTGTCAGAAACACTGCCAATGCAGCAGGAACGGATGAATGTCGCCGCGTGGAAATGTGCGCGTGTCTACTTCATTCAAGCTGACGCTCACGGAAATGTGAACGCGCAATACAGCCAGGGTGCAATATTCAACCATATGTATTAGTTTAAAGCCCATGGCTTACATTTCTGGCCATTTTCAATTACACAAACCCTCGGTTTTGTGTCGCCTTCATAATTTGTTGGAACAGTGTCTCTCGCTCGCGCAGTGATTCTCGTGCACGCAGAAACATGTCAATCAAACTTACTGCACGTTCAAGTTCTTAAATAGGTTTTTCACGTCTTTTTCTTCGCGGTCTGGTAATTAAAAGTAGCAATAATATCGCAACTTGGATCAAATGACATATTTCGCATACAAGTGAACACCGTGAAAATAATATTGTTGTTATTCTTGAAAACACATCACAAAGGAGCCGGCTGCTGTGTGTAAAAAGCAATTACGCCCTGCGTGCGCATGGTTTTATCAGACGCAACTGAAAGATGCGTTAAAACATTAGCTAATTAAACTCACCAATGAAGGTAAATCCGGACGAAAACAAGCAGATCCATGCGAGTACAAGTCCGGATCTCCAGCGGACAAAGGGACCCAGGTGTAACGGCATGTTTATCACCTTCTTGTTCAAGTTTAAGTCAGTAATATCAACTGAATGAGCTGCGAGGAGTATCTGCTTTATGGCTGGGTTTAGTTTTTGCAATATTACACCGTTCAGCGCATCTATAAGTCCTTTTTCAACATGTATCCTCTTCCTGTACCTTGGCCATCAGTGTGCGTGTTCGTTGCTCAGAGACAGCAGCGCATCTCAGGTGTGGTAAATAAAGACGCCACTGTAATTTCTTCAACTCACTCACTCACGCACATACACACTCCAGACGTGTGAAGAAAGAGAGAGAGAGCGCAAACGTCCTCACTCTTATTCGTCTTCTCACTCTCCACTGCAGAATGCTTGCTCCGGTAAAGAGAACGGTGTATATTGGCTTCACATCTGACATCTGCTGCTACAGCAATGCAGGAGTAAGGAGACGCGATGTATGGAGCAGTGAGGGAGCAAAACCCGGAGCGGAGTCCGCCCCCTTCACTGGAACGGAGTGGAGAGCCTTGGATACGACGCGCCATGAAAGTGAATAAGTGAATTAAACCGGCTAGTTTTTAAACAGACGAGAGGCAACTAAAAGATAAAGTAGCCGAATCTAAAAAATAAAGGTTGTGCTAAAGGGATAGTTCACTCAAAAATGAAAATTCTGTTATTATTTACTCACCCTCACGTTGTTCCAAATCTGTATGGATTTCTTTCGTCTGTTAAAAACAAAATAATAGGCTGTATTTTGAAAAATGTTGGTAACCAGGGTTATGCCATTAACCCCAGTGATGGTTAAGTTTAGGGACAGGGTTGAGGTAAGTCATATATTTATATAACGTTAAGTCAACGGCGTTCATAAACACGCTGAAAAGCGATTATGCGTCTTGATAGCACGCCAAAAATGCAAATACGAATTGGCGTGTCATACATAGATTAACTAATATGCAGTCTGTCTATTATTGCCCATGTCTAGTTATATAGGCATAGTCAGGTTAAGAAGGTTACAGGTTTTAATGTCCCTATAGCCCCCCAATTATATGTGTTGTGTGTGATTACACATCAAAAAGAGCTTAGCGCTTTCCACCCAACCATTATCCTATTCCACATCAGGATCATGAATTTGAGATATTTCTCCTGATTAAAGAGGCCATTGTAAGCAGTCATGACACTGAATGTAATAATTTCATTCTATTGCATATGATAATTAGATTCAGTCTTAACCAGCAGGGCTTGTTAAAGGGTTAGTTCACCCAAAAAAATGACTTTCCAAACACTATCAGAGATATCGAAAATATAAAAATAAAACAGACAAGTAATTGGCGATGTTATTTGATAAAGACAGACATACGCACCTTGCGTTTTTGTGGGATCTTTTTGAAAAACTTGTATTTTGAAACGAATTTTCAGGCCACCAAATCGGCGTTGTTGTGTAAGTTGTGTCGTGTACACAGCCCCTTACAATCATCCAAATGAATCAGGATCATTTGGGTAAAATGAGAGACTTCAGAGTAAAATAGCTTTATCAATAAGAGCCTCTGAATTGTTTGCTTATCGATCTCGTGATCATTGACTGAAATAAAAACAGCATTTGGGTGGTAAGTTGGCAAACATGCAGCAAATACTGTACTTCTACATCTGGGACTTTTGAGATGAGTATGATTAAAGATTTAGAGACATCGCACCTTCATAATGAATCATGCAGGCCACATAAGCTATAGCCATTGATCAATAACAGCATTCAATGCTTTGCCAAGAGCCTGTTCTTTAAGGTGTTTTGCATCCATTCAGTCGATGTTTGTATCAAAGTAAAAGTTACTTCAGCCTTGATGTACTTTTCAATATTTTTCAAGATAGACTTCTCTGTATTAGCATTATTTATCTGCTCCCCGAAGCAATTAGCTGCAAAGTACGAAGCGGTCAGCATGACTCTTTGTATTCAGTGACTGCAAATCCAATTTTCCCTGAACCTCTGCTTAAGATATTTCATGCCGGTAACTAGGGCAGCGTTCGATAAACAAAATTACAAATTGCTGAAATATAATACGCTATTTAATAGACATGCTATTGCTCACCCAATTAAATTGAAGAAACATCTAAAATGAGTTGTTCTGACTTTGTTTCTTATACAAATTCTTTCGTGTCAACATACACATTTATCAAATTATTCTGAGGGTCACAGAGAACAGGAAAAATATACATGCTAAACACAACTAATAAATACCATTAAATCGTGCATAATTAGGATGGCAAAACAAATAGGCTTATCAACTTTTCAAAAGAAAGAAAAAAATGTGTCTTTATTGGTGCCAAAGGCATGCTTCTAATAAAACCATAAATCATAGCAAAAAAGAAAAATAGACATTTTACTTGCTACAATATATCTTCATCATCTTAAAATAAGTCAAAATCGACCTAAATTACATTACATTAAAAAAAACAAAAAAACGAAACATTTTCTCAGTGTCTTGGCACAAATAAAGAAGCTGTGTTTGTTTTCCACTCAGTACATTTGAAATATTGTTTTATAAATTGTTTAAAAAAAACCTCTTTGACTAAATCAGAGACTATTTATATAGAGACATGCCACTTTGTGAATCCTCAGCAACTATATAGGGAAAACCCATAACGCCAAAGATGGTGGTTGTATGCACATGCCCCGCCCCTCCAGCTGGAAAGCCAATCGTCTGCTTTTAACAGTCAAGCCGAGAAACATGTAAGCCTATCGTCTGGTTCCACCAGTTGGGGCCCTATTTTAACGGTCTGAAACGCAAGTGCCAAAGCGCATGGCGCAAGTAACTTTGTGGGCGGGTCCCGGCGCTATTGCTATTTTCCCGGCTGGATAAATGCCTCTTGCGCCTGGCGCAAATCTAAAAGAGGTTGGTCTGAAGTAGCTTCATTATTCATAGGTTGTTATTGTTATTATATCGGCGGGTTTACCAGGCGCACACCAGGAGCGTTCACAGCCAATGAGACCGACGTTCTTGTCAGGTGAAAGACAGAAGTGACGTTGTATGGGGACGGGAGAAACCCTCGTACATCAGCGTCGGTTAAACGTATGTTTCTTGCCACTATTGAGCAAACAGGTCTGATCCTTCAGTACTACAATTAGCCTTAAAAAATGGGTAATTCGGTTATTTCATCTTCATGTAAACCACAATGATTTCCCTCATGTGTTAATATTTTTCCTTGTTATAATGTATGATTTGCAAAAATAAAAACTACTGCATCTGTGTTGATGAGAGAATCAGTGTATGCGCGTTGTGTACCCGCTACATTATGGGCAAGCATAAAATTGCGCGCTTAAAATAACATTATGAACAACGCGCAACGCGCCACTGACTTTAGACCAGGTTTTTTCCTGGTCAGTGGCGCAATTGTGTTCTGGAAGTGTAAAATAGCACCAGGGAACGTTTGCGCCGAAACACGCCTCCTTTTTGCGCCGATCCGCCCAGGGAGCGCAAATTCATTCCCTAGTTTACCGACGTGCGTCTGTGGGGGGGAAAATCCCGCTTTGCGCGCGTGCAAAATAGGAATGAGACATGCATTTGTGTATAAAGTCATTTGCGCCGGGTGCAAGATAGGGCCCTGATGTTTGCGCAAACTTTACGCAAGCGTAGTAAAAGTATAACCTGTGGGGAAAAGGGTGTTTTAAACCTTATTTTGGGGCAAAGTCATCAAACTTTGTTTTTACCATATTTTTATCATATGTTTCTATACATGCAGTTTTATCTCCCAGGGACCAGTAAAAGTGCATTTCTGACTCTCTGCCCATTCATTTAGACAAGAGCCTGGTCTTGTTAGTCCGAAATAGCAGCCAAGATGGCGGCCGAGTGGCACGACTTGCCTAAAAGGACTTTGGCTAAATAGACTACCCTACCAAGGGAAAATAAACACAGCTTTGGGCCCATGTAACATTTTTTTTTTTACTGTACAAATTGTATATTCTAACCCCTAAACATACTCGTCATAAAATGTTCTGCATTTTTAGATTCACTAAAACATCACTTAGAATGATTTATGAGCTGTTTTCCTCTTGTCGACCAAAAAAAATGTCAGCAAATGTATTTAAAAATACATGGGGAAATTTAGTCCCCATAGGGTTTACCTGAAACACACACACACACACACACACACACACATACAGCCACCTTTAAGCAAATTAGATGCATCATATCATCTTCCACTGTGCTCACAGCCTCTCAGTTTGAACTTGTGTTTTATCAAATTAGATTCCAGCGCCACGATGCAGCGGCTGAGAGACTGTGCGATTATAATAGCTAGTCAGTGGATTTCATATTGTAGAGAAAGTCACTTAACCAGACTGCAGGAAAATGATGGGTTTGAATTTGCATACTTCCCTTTTACTCTCGTTGTGTGCCATCCTCAAATTAGCATGGGTAATGTATAACTGCACATTAGCATAGCATGCGCAATGGCATATCAGTGTTAGATTAAATTCCAAAAGACAAAAAAAAACCCAACAAAAAACGCAGCAGGGATGTGAATACAACCACCAGAATGTAGATTTATACGCAGTCTGACACAGATTACTGCATGGACATTAGCATTATTTGCAGAGAGTCAGCCACATGCACAGATAGACGATTTTTTCGTTGAAATACTACGCACATGGCACCCTTTAGCGTCAATATAACACGCCGAACCCAAGGCGTCATACAGGTGATTGGCATCCTTTAGCGTCAATATGAGACGCAGACCTGAGCACCTGCCCTTTTAGCCTCTCTGACTACAAGTTACCCTCCTTCATTGGTGACAGCCAGCCAGCGATTGTGTTTGCCCTAAACTTCAGCACTGTCACCACTGTGGCATTAAACCACTATTAAAATATCTCAATACAGCCAGTCCAACATAGTCACTAATGTTAATAGCTTAACAACAAGCAAGTTGGTCTGGTGTTGACGTAAAATAGCATTGTGGAATATCAGAAACGCATCTAAAATTAATAAAAATGCCCCAAAATTCAAGGTATGAATTTTCCTTGTATTTTGTTGATAACATATTATTATTATTATCATTTAAACTGGCCCTTTTTAATTACAAAGTTGTAAATTTGGACTATTTTTGTTCTTTTTTGCCTCTCCCAGCAACACACAGCAGTGTTTCGTTCTTGAATGATTCACCATTTTTGAATGACTCGGGTGAGTCATTGATTCAATGACTCATTCATAAAGTCCTTTCGTGAATGAATCAGCTGGTTTGAACCAATCGGTTTAATAAATGATTCAATGATTCACTTATTATGACTTGCCGCCACCAACTGACAGATTTAGTTTAATATATAATGGTATATCATTGTTTCATATAGGACTATTCATTGTTTCCCAACACTTCATATTTAAAAATGTTACATTTAGAACATTATTCAGACAATTGTAGCTATAAATGGGAGGATGGATTTTCTTGATACTGATTTCATTGAATTGGTACAACAGCCCTATAGTCTATAGTGTTAAATAATGTAATGTAAATAAATGATCAACAACTTTACTTTCCATTAATAATTATAAGAGGGGTGCCCTTCTTTCACTGGGGCACCTGCTCCCCAAAATGTCTGTGCATGGCCCTGCATAGAGTAAAAACAACGTGCTAATATACAATTATATAAATATGTTCTTCATTGCTGTCATTGTGAAGAAGTTTCAACACCATTACATCACAAAGGGCATGCAATTTCCCAGTATCCAATAACAAAAGACCTCTAAGAGATCGGTGGTGCTCCAACATGCATTGCCTTGATCATTGTGGCTCTAGAGTACTTTTTATGTCTGGAGATTGCTGATGATTCTCTGCTTCAGCAATTTCACACTTTCACCGACAGTATCCATGGAAGAATTTGACACACATACACAAAAGGGAAAAAAGAAATGACTAAATGATTTGTGTATAATAAATTACAATTCATCTTCAGTTGTTGTTTGTGGGTTCTTGTCTCACTATGTGGTTCCCTAATCTTCACTAGTGCACTGGTCTAAAAGTAAATTAACCAATATTTACCCTGGCATTAAACATCATTAAACTAGGAAGAATTAAACACTCCCTTTGTGGTTCCAATAAAAAAGAAATTCGAAAATGTGTTTATCCATTTTAGAGCATGTTTAATTAACTGGATGCTGTCTCCATTGACTGAATGAGTCCCCGCACTACACCATGTCTGTAGCACACAGCAGCATGCCAATGTTTAGTTTTAAGGGGGGGGGGGGGGGGGGGTTGATGTTTTTGGGTCTCCTATGCTTCAGGATTTAGCACTAAGCTTTGTATTTGTAGGAAACCTCTAGTATGTTCAAACTACCGTGCTTTCCACCGTGCTGAGACGAGAGATTTATGTGTTTTGTTTCAGGAAAAAATCCTCCGATGACGCCAAAATCGTCATTTTGCGTCATCGGGAGATTTTTTTGTCCAGAGGCTAAAGATTACAATCAATAGTAGGGTCTGTTCTGCATGTTTTCAACCTACCCATAGAGGGTGGATCTCACTCACAGAATGAACACAGTGTCAGCCATCTTGTTTTGGAAGCTAAGCTAACAGGCTCTTGTTCTGTGGAGAAATCTGAGTAACTTAGTAGGAGAAAGCTGAGTAGGGGTTACCATCCTCTTTTTTCCCAGACATGTCCGGCTTTCAATTTGTGTCGCTCATCGGTTATCACGTCACCGGCCTTGCGCCTCACTCGTCCTACTCGCCACAGTAAACATAATAAATGGCGACTGTAGAACGCAAAAGCTCAATCCCGGACATTTTGGGCGATCTCGAAACACATTTTCGGGCAGACTAATCACGGAGACTCACTAGTAGTCTAGACTTGTTGTTTAAATACTGCGCTCTGTTACCGGTAGGCGTGGCCTCCTAGGGCAGCGAAGAAAGTGCATTCTGGGAATTGTTGTCTTTCATCCACATAAGCCAAAAGTGCAGTTAATTATTCAGGTAGGGGTCTGTGAGTGATGTTTGGCCTTTTTTTGTGAAAATTTGGTAACACTTTATTTTGATGGTCCCTTCGAACATTCTGTATGTAACTTTGCACCTACATCTCAACTAACTGTAAGTTATGTATAGACAGTCTGCTTAATATCTGCAAACTCTTTGCTGTGATGCTCCCCCAGCAGACATTCCACTGACTAAGTAACTGAGTAAATGCGAGTTAGTAGACATGAGGGTGCAACTTCAACAGAATGTGATAATGGGACCATGAAAATAAAGTGAAACTGAAAATTGTATTTCAAAAACAATAAAAAAAATAAAGATGCTTACTTAACAATCGCACATAATGATGAGTCATAACACATCATGTTACCGCCTAAAAGCTTGTTATCCTTTGGAGTGATCTTCATAATATTTTCAGAATCAATTTAGCACCCTAGGGTTTAAATTCCATATATAAGTTATAATTAGATTCCATAGCTGCAAGGCCTAAAAAATAAACATAAAAATCAGCAATTTCAAGTTTTCCTTCAAGCTTTAAACTCAAGACACAGTGCATATTCTTCCTTAAATTCATTATTTAAAGAATCCCTTTTCCACTTTTAGAAAGCAGAGTTAGCAAGAAAGAAACATATTTCATAAATACATTTGGTTTTTGTTTATAAAATGTTTCATAACATTTGTTTCCAAAACCATTGAACTATGAAATTCAATTTACAACCCTTATTAAATTGGTTCCACTTTATCTAATCTTCAGGCCATTGACCTTCAGAGAGTGTTTAGCCTGCCTGCTGTTTTAAGGGCCCAATGACATCAGTTCCTTGTTTTCAAGGAGTCAAAGCATGAGAGCTACCCTCTTTTGCGTCTCTTTCTTTTTAATAAACTCCATTCACATTATTTGAACAACGGGACAAACAATCCATTCAGCAAATGTTCATCTATCACAAAATGGATTTCTTTAATATTACACACTAGAGGGTTGTTTTAGAAGATATGCTGATTTAATTTTCTTCCAGTCTGCAGTATTGTAAATAAATTTGCATGCAAGAAGGATGAAGGACCAATACCTCTGAATTTATCAACTTAGCCGTAGTTCAGCAAGAGGTTACCACATCAGGGGGCTCATGATGTTCCTATAGCCCTACTTCCCAGCTCTAACATATCCGATAGTACAGAAGTGATCAAGTAATGACATTAGAAACGAGTGCAGAGACAGAACAAACAGATTAACATTGTTTTTCCAAGCTTTTTGTGTGTTGATGAAGACTAGAGGGACACCAAACCAGAAATGTGCACACTGATTATTTATATACTGTGCACAATCATTAATATTATTACAATGATTCCCTTTAAATACAAGAAAATTCAGTTTTTGTGCAGACATGCGAGTATACATACAGTATATAAAATATAAATAATATTAAATCAAATTTGAAAAAGGCAGCATTTCTCATTTCCATTTAGTTTACATTTACTCACATTTACAACTAGACATATTTTTTTTACGTAATGACAGAAATGCATGTTGCATTTGTAGCATGTTTGGCAATAGTTCTTCTTCTCTAACCCCAATTGATGGTGTGTATAGCTTTTCATTTCTAAACAAAAACATGTAGGAAGGCATATCATGGACATATTCCAGGAATGTCAAGATTCATCAGGCTCAAATTGTGAAAGAATGGTTGGGAGGGAGCATGAAGAATCATTTTCACACATGAATATTGGCACCTCTGAGGACAGACCTTGAATTCATTGAGAGTCTTTGAGATCTCGACTCTTGCATTGTTGCATTGATGGAAATATATGTTGTGGTGCTATTTCAATCAAGAGGTGCATCAATTTTGTGTCATCCTGGAATATGTCCATGGTGTGTTTTCCTAAATGGTTGTTTAAGAAATAAAAAGCTACACACTCCATTGATTAGGGTCAAAAGAACTGTTGCCAAACACATAACATGCTAGAAATGTAATAATAATCCAATCATAGACTCTTAAACTTTTGCCTGTTTAAATCCAAATAGCGACTTGGTAGAGTTTATCAATGCCACTAAAATAATACTAGTATTGTGGTACACACACACACGCTTTTATTATACATTTTACAAAATATGAACTGCATGCATTGCAGCGTTAACAATAAAAATCACCAACTTAATTGAAATCATTTACAGCCCTACTTTTTTTACTGTTTTATAGGTTTAACCAAGTGAAACTGATATCTCTTCAAGTACCCCTTGGATCCGTGTAAGTACCCCTGGGGTACACGTGCCTGCTTGAGAATCACTCAATTAATCAGATTTTCGATTATGAGGTAGAATACGTAAAAATCCGCCTCCATTTATTTTTTTCCTCTACATTTATGATTTTTTTTTCTTTTCTGCAGTTCTAGACGGGAACATCACCATTCTTCCTGTGAACGGCGGGGAGTGCGGTGTGATCATAAAATAAGATGCCTCTCTCAGAAACACATGTGCTCATTTGTGACAGGAACTTCTGAGAAAGACGGAATAAAAATGTGAAGTGCTCAAGACACGTTGCCTGCAAGAACTTCATTGGGATCGTTCCCACTCCAAGCGGTGACATCAAAACGCATAGAAAATGTAACACAAGTGTCAACGCTTAAGCAGGAACAGCATCTTGTGACAGTTCTTTGCCTGAATCAGTGAGTAAAGACACACACGTGTATGTGTGAGCAGTCACTGTGCTTCATAGACACTCTTAGAAGAAATGGTTCTATTTAGAACCAGAAATGGTTCCATCCCCCATCATATATGGAACTCCAAAATGGTTCTATAACCTTTTTTTTTTTGGAAAAAGGTTCTATTAGCCAAGTATGGAACCCCAGGGTTCTATTTTGAACCCAGAGGAACCCTTTTTTTAAAGAGCGTATAGAACCTTTTAGGGGTTCAAAATACATAGCGCTGATAGAATCTTTTAAGGTTCTATATAGAACCTTTTCTTCTAAGAGTCCAGGGCCCTATTTTAATGATCTGAAAAGTAAGTATCAAACGCAAAGCGCAAGTAACATTGTGGGTGGGTCTTGGGCGCTGTTGCTATTTTTCCAGCGGGATAAATGACTCTTGCGCCCGACGGGAGTTTAAAAGGGGTTGGTCTGAAGTAGCTTCATTATTCATAGGAGTGGTTTGGGCGTAACGGAAACAAACCAATAAGAGCGTCATATCACACAACGAGGTGTGCTTGTTCCATGGCGCAATTATATTATAATGGCGCATTTACCAGGCGCTCTTCACAATCGGTTCACAGCTGAGGAGATCAATGTTCCTGTCAGGGCCGTAAAAGAAAGAGAAGTGACATTGGGGATGGGACAAACCCACCCAAATTAGCTTCGGTTAAACATGCATATAATAATTTGGGTACGTGTTTATAAGCGTTATGCCTATTTTTCCCATCGTCATGGGCACAACAATGATTTCCCTCGTGTTTATATATTTTTCCTTATAAAAATGTATCATTTGCAAAAACTAAAATGCATCTGTGTAGATGAGAGAATCATCTACAGTGTATGCCGTTGTTCACATTTTGTAGTATTATGGCCAAGCATGTGCACATAAAGGGATACTCCACTTTTTTTTGGAAATACGCTCATTTTACAACTCCCCCAGAGTTAAACTGTTGAGTTTTACCTTTTTTGAATCCATTCAGCCAATCTCCGGTTCTGGCGGTACCACTTTTAGCATTCATCATTGAAGTGCACAAGACCATTGGCATTTCTCCCAAAAAATGACCAAGTGTTTCGATATTTTTCCTATTTAAAACTTGACTCTTCTATAGTTACTTCGTGCACTTAGACAGACGGAAAATATATAGTTGCGATTTTCTAGGCTGATATGCTAGGAACTATAGTCTCATTCGCAACTTTACATTTTCCGTCTGTCTTAGTGCACAATGCAACTATAGAAGAGTCAAGTTTTAAATAGGTTTTAAACACTTGGTCATTTTTTTTGGGAGAAACGCTAATGCACTTCAATGATGTATGCTAAGCTAAGCTAAAAGTGGTACTGCCAGAACTGGAGATTGGCTGAATGGATTCAAAAAAGGTAAAACTCAACCGTTTAACTCTGGGGGAGTTGTAAAATGAGCGTATTTCCAAAAAAAAGTGGAGTATCCCTTTAAAATAGCATCTGAATGTATGCACAACGCGCAACTCGCCACTGACTTTAGACTAGGCTTTTTTTTCCTGGTCATTGGCGCAATTGTTTTCTGGAACTGCAAAATAGCACTAGGGAATGTTTGCCGCGAAACACGCCTCCTTTTTTGCGGCAACCTACCCAGGGAGCACAAGTTCATTTCCTAGTTTACCGACGTGTGTCTGTGAAGAGAAAAGCCCACTTTGCACGGGTGCAAAATAGGAATGATAAATGCGTCAATGTACGAAGTCATTTCCGGGTGCAAGATAGGGCCCACTGTGTCTTTTGGAGAATGGCATAAACAACTTTATGAGTTGATACTGAATTTACGGGGGGTTTTTTTGCGTCAACCTCCCTGAGCTAGACCATCCTCACCTATCATACAGTGGAGAAACCAAAGAAGTTCTCACTTCTTAGTATTTTAGTATTCATGATGAACATTTTAGTATTCATCATGTGTTTCTGGATAGGCCGAGGTATTGGACATATTCTAGAGGGATATACAAGCAGAATAGTCAAATTCTTGATCAAATAGTCAAATTTTAGCATAAAACTAAAAAAAAAAAATAGCAGAGGCGTATTTTATTTAGAGGTTCTTCAAACAACTGAATATGCTTTAATAAGCAAAACTCCACTGAAGACTGTTGTGTTTCAGTTTCCTTTTGGAAATTTCCAGTGGAAAAAAAAGAGCTTATGGTTTGTTTCTTTTTTTTTTTCTTCTTTCTGTATTCTATTCTCTCTCACCAGTTGAAAAATACGTATTTCCTGCTGTATACTTCCTAAGACAGCGTTTCTTTGTTTTCTAAACAATCCTATTGTGTAAGTGCGGGCATAGACCTTGAGTGATGTTGAATGTTTTATGAGTTCGCTTCATTCACATCCACTGACTGGGGAAGGAAGGGCTTTAGGAACTGGCGTGATAAAGTGTGTTGAAAAACTAAGAGAATGAAACAAAAGAAACTTATAAAGTCATGTGCGAATGCTTTTAGTTTACGTATAATCATTGGCACACTGGTAAGTTTGTTTACTTCGTCCTTGGCGCTGATGTCTTGGTTATGTGTGCTTGTGCAAAAACAGTTTCTAGAAGTCCCTGCCAGCTTTGTGAAAGACAGACTTGTGTTTGGTTCACGTTCTGGTTTACCAGCCAGCCATAATGGTCTAAAGGCATTGGTGGAAAGAATACAGGGCTGTTGTCCTGAATAAGCAAATTCACTGCACTCTTGCTGTCAGATCGATTCCACGGTGGCTGTCGGAATGCTGGGGAACTCAGAAAGTTGAAGAAAAGAATGATGCTTCATCACTTTTTAATGCCTGCTCGAATCCTAGTTCTCTTGCTTGAATTGTGATCTTAAAGGCATAGTTCACTCAAAAATGAAACATCCTGTCATCCTTTTATGTCGTTCCAATATGACAGTCTTTCTTCTGTGGAACACAAACGGAGAGTTTTGACATAATGGCTATTTTGTTCCTTACAATACAATGAATGGGAATTGCTGCATTCAAGCTTAAAAAAGGACACAAATCACCATAAAAGAGAGAAAAAAAAATGGCCCATACTCATACAATATATTTCAAGTCTTCGATAGCTTTGAGGGAGGAACATAAGAAAATCTATGTTGTTATTGACTTGTGATCTTTCTCTCCTGCTGCTAACGGATCATCAGTGAGCGACTCAAAAATCAGAAGAGTCAGATTCATAAATAAAATATTCAACCCAAGGCCATTTTAAATGGTTCACTGAACAGATCCAACTCAAAAGAGTGATTCATTCAAGAATCGGGCTTCACTGCTTCTGTCAGTATTTTGATTCTCTCATAATTCTGCTGTATATTTTCAGTGAATAATGACTTGACAGAAGACTTGAAATGTTGTTTACAAGTTGTGTGGACTGGTTTTACTTACTTTAGACGTTACAAGATGTTAATAAAACATTCTTTTTTGTGTTCCACAGAAAGTCATAGGCTTTGAATGGCATAAGTGAGTAAAGGATGACAGAATACTCTTTTTGGATGAACTATTCCTTTATCTCAAATAAAGCCCTATTAGGATGGGACTAAGTTTCCAGGGGGTCGTTAGAGAAATTCGTGTTTCACAGACATACTTTGCAACTTTAATCCCATCCCAATCTGCCAAGTCTGTTTTTCTCAGACAACCTCTGTAAAAATTCTGGAGCAAATTAACTACTTTCTTCCGACCAACTCAAGAAATGTAATCCCCCGTCCAAATGTGAATGTGATGTGTTTTGACCTACCTGAGCTACGGTTTGCTCAACAATGCGATAATTTAATCTCAAAATGGATGATATCCACCGGAAAAATAACATATACAATTAATAAATTGAGCCAAATCACGGAAACTGCGAAGATTGCACATTACAGGTAAGTGTAAGATAAGTTACTAGATAAGTCTAGATTTCTCTGCTCACTTTTATTATAATCAGCCACTGCTATATAAACTTGTTAAATTTACTTAAATTATTTTTTTTATAAAAAATTTAAAATCATATCAACAAATAATAAAAGAAAAGACATATACATGACGCTCACACAGCATAGAACCTTCTGTAACGGAACACACACTCCCACTTCCGTTATAAACACGCAGATGTTAGTCCCGTCTATCTCACGACCAATTCGTACATATTCATACGAGTGATTCAAAAGTGGCTAATTCATACGACCTCACTCGTACGAATTCGTATGATTTGTCTAAACCCACGTGACGGTTATGTTTAGGGGCGGGGTCAGGGGTAGGTCAATCGTACGAATTCATACGAATTGGTTAATTCGTAAAACGTGCGATTTAGCAAAATCGTACTAATTTGTACGAGTGAGGTCGTACGAATTGTTACAAATTAGCCGCCTCGTAAAATTCGTACAAATTCCCGTGAGATCAGCTTGGAAATGACAGACGGTGAGTGATAAGAACTGTAACTCAAACGTTGTATAGAAAACTAGTCCCACCCAAATAATTTTAGATTTTGATCATTTTTAGAAAATATTAAAGATTTCAAAATTGTGCCATGTGGAGCAAAAAGCTTGTCAAGGTAACCACTAATTAAAAACTCAAAGATTCTGTCATATCTACTCAAAGCTTGTCACATCAACACTTCCTAATGAAAACAGAGATGTCATAAAAACACAAAGAACGCTTCCCAGGCTAAATCAAACTGTTGTACTGTCAAGAGACCTCCAAAATTGTGTACGAATATGGCAGGCCAATGATCTCCTAACTAAAGGGAATAATTAACCAGAATGTACAAATTACAGTTTATTAAAAGCAATTCAATAAGCCAGATCAGTGCTAGACCAAAAGGAAGGTACCTTCTGTACATGGCTATCTTTCTCTCTACTTTGGTTTGATCTCTTTTTTGCAGTTTTCATCTTTTTTCTTTTCTTTTTTTTGGACCCTGTCCATTTATCTGACCACATTTCCAGAGACATGTCAGATGGATATCGACAGACAGCCCAATCTAGTGGCAAGTGCAGATATTGTACGCTCCACACATCCTGCTCATTCAATTCTGAGAAATTGGTCTCTTTGAAAAAAGCCTGTCATTATTTTGTCACGCCTTGTCCCAAGTGACATTTACAGCAAATAAGTCTACCAGCCAAACGGCACGAAAAAAGACTACTGCGAAGTCGTGGCAGTTTTGTTGTTCCTCTTTTGTTTCGAGAGAGAAAAAAATGTATTGGCGGACATCTCTAATCTCAGTTGTGTATGTACTATACAAAATAGAGAGGTCATAATTCTGTCTTGCTTCTTTGTTTTATGTTATGATGTTATGGCTCCATTTAGATTTGAATCATATCTCAGACACAGAGTTAGTTATTTTCAAACTTCCTTATCGTTGTCATTGTCTTAAATCAAAACTCATGAGACCGTGCTGTTGGACAGGAAGGTTTTATTGGCCTGTCTGGTTGGACTCATGGGCTGACTATATCTACCCAGAATGATCATACAGTTCGTATCCTCTGTGTGTGAATGGTTGGATGCTCTAACTCTGTTTGTCCTCTGAACAATTCTGTTTGCTTTGAATCTTTCTTAGATTTATGTTCAATTAATACTTGGAGACAGCTATTTATTCCCACACATCTCAGTGGTGGTGCTGGTGCATCTCGTCAATGAAATTACTTACTACTTACTACCAAACTAATGAAAACTAGATAATAAATTGCATTATGGTGAAAATTGCAATATGTTAATTTAAACAATTATTGTCAAAAATATCACAAAACACTGCAAGAAATTATTTAAAAAGATAAATATATTAGAAACGATGGTAAGACTTTACAATAAGGTCTCATTAGTTAATGCAACATGAACTAACAATTGAATTAACAATATAGTTTTACAGCATTTAAGTATTAACCATTGTTAATGTTCATTTTCATTGAATTATCATTTTAACTGTTAAATGGGAGGGTGGGTGTGCCAAGAATGACATCGTATCTCTCTCATGGAGGAGCTTCGGAAGCAAAAAGGAGGGGCGACGACAGTGAAGGATGAGAGAGGACCAGGCCTGGACTTTACGTTGTTTATGTGTGTGTGCGGCTGTCGTCCATGATGGGCTGCCGCTTTACTTTCGTTTTGTGTTTAATTTATACGTTAAAGTGTTAAACGTGACCCGCGTCCATCTTCCCTTATTAGCAAACCTCATTACAGTGGGATTTTATGCTTTCAAAGCTACACTCTTAGAAAAAAAGGGTTCATTGGGGTTCTATATATATTAAGCATAGGGTTCTTTGCACAACTCTAAAGCACATTATATGCTAAAAAAGGTTCTATAATGACAAGAAAGAACCCTTTTGGCACAAAGGTTCTTTATAGGCTATTATTCTTTCATATATTACAGTAATCTGCAACATTTTGTAGTTGTATTTAAATTACTGTTGTAGTATCACATTTTAATCATGCTGATTTTTGGAGGAGAAAAACTGAAATGGCACTCTTCGTGTGATATTGATTGTGGCGGTGTCAATATTAGTTTGCTAATGCTGGTGCCATTGTCCCCTTCTAAACCCTTCAAGGCAACCATTATAAAGTCTATTACTCTTTTTCATCATTTGAAGTCATCCAAATCCAGATAAACAAGAGTATGTCATGCCACAGGGAGTCGCTATCCAGATGCCTGTCACATAAATCAAAAGCCGGTCTTTAATGAACATGCTGGGTAAATCTTATAAAGGAGATGCATTACATCAGTTGTTGAGAGAGGAAATAAAAGGCGGCTGAGCTCCCTAAAACCTTAGAGCGTGCTTTCATTGTTACGGCAGTCACAGGTGCTAAACAGTAAATAGTAAATTATAATGACTCCGATAATAAGTTTAAAGACACAAAGAGGCCCCAAGTGGTGCCGTTTCAGCAGTTATGTTATTACATTTCAGTGATGCAGTTTTATTTCCTTTGGCTCTCTTTCACTCCTAAAAAGATTTTTGTGCATTTCCTTAACATTTGCGTTGGCTTATATGGTACAGTAAAAGCTGCAGTATCACACAGTAATCGGATTCAAACCTTGACAACAGACGGGGGAAACTGCATCCCCCAGCATTTTTTTTTAAAAAAAAGAGCATTCATCCTCAAGTTGTTCTTTTTTGCTGCAATTGTTGAAAACAAGTCTGTAAAAATAGTTCAAGGAGCCATTGCCGTGGTACTCAGAGGTTCCTTTCATCTTTCATCTTCTGAAGCTCTCCATCAGCAAAACATCCGTCATCTGTCTTCACGGCAGAAAATGAGGCCCTGAAATACATTAACCATTGGACGGAACAATTGCCCGCAACCGTGCAATTATAATATCACGGCAATCACTTTAAACCTAGCTGAAATCTCTAGTGGAGTATACGAATGAGTGAACAACCCCCAAAACTTCCGTTTGATACTTGGAGGACAGTGAAAAGGTGAAATTAAAAGGAAATGGGATCGCAAAATGACTTGGAATTTAACACAGACTTTCAACATTAAAAAATAAAACAATGAAAAATAAGTCTTTTGAAACCTTGCGACCCATTTAACTTTCATATTATGATATATTTCATAGCAAATCAGGAAATATAAACAGGAAGAAATGTAGGGCGGGAAATAAATTTCCCTGTGACTCCTTTGCTAGATTTTGCACATCACAAAAAAACATTTATGGATTCTTTATAGCAAACTTTGGTCAAAGTGGTCTTGATTTGTTTTTCTTACAAAGATTTTTTCTTATAAAGTTTTGCTACAATTTTAATTATGCACAATATTCTTCATTATATATAAAATGTATACAGGCATAAAGGTTTTGGGTCAGTAATATTTTTTTTTATTTTATTAAAATTGTTATTTAGCAAGGTGCATTAAAACTATCATAATGTAAGTGACAGAAAATACATTTTTACAAAATATTTCTATTTAAAATATTTTTTTTTACTTTCTATTCATCAAAGAATCCTGAAAAAATATCAAGGTTTCTTTATATATATATATATATATATATATATATATATATATATATATATATATATATATATATATATATATATATATATATATATAAGCAGCACAACTGTTTTCAACATTGATAATAATAATACATTGTTTATTGTTTATACCAAGTCAGCATATTAAAATGATATCTGAATGATGATGGTGATTTAAAAATAAATTAAAATATATTGCATGAAAAAAACAAATCTAAATTTATTTCACAAAATACATTTTCTTTCTATATTTGTATGTGCTGTTTTAGTGAGCATTAAAACATTTTTTATTTTGATTTCACTTCAAAATTAAATGGTTATACGAAAGTTGAAAGGTTGGAGTTTTTTATTCTTTTATTTTATTTGTATGGTCTCTTATTTTGAAAGTATGGAGTGTCTTCAACTACTTTGATTGTTCACTTGTGTTTTGTCTTTGAGGTGAATGAGAATGCTACAGCCTTCTATGCATATTACTGTCATTTTTGTCCAATGTTTTAAATGTAACTATTGCAGTAACTGCGAATCGCGTTTCGCTTTTGTTCAGGCTCTTGTCATGAAAATTATCTATGGATCATCTTGTAAATAAAGCTACACTCAGATCCACAAGACCTGCATTACAACCATAGAGAAATAGTGCTAACTGATGTATTTCAGAGCTGACTTGCACGACTGAGCTGAATGTCAAGCATCCATCATGTTCACCGGTATTCAGATTCCACGTACGGTATAGTGAAGTTGATTAATGGTGTATCTAGAAAAGATCTGCTCAGATTTGACTGAGAGAAGGCATCCCAGATAGATTCTGCGGGAATCAAATATCAACAGGAAACAGCAATACACTCACAAGCGCGAAGGTTGAGTGTGTCAGAGAAATTTTATACAGCTTCCTGACGGAGTTCATTTTTCTCCCCTCTGTGTCCTTTTATAGTATTTAGTGAAGATGCTGCAAAACAAATTAGACCCGTGGCCTCTCGTGACCCGCCGCTGCATCGCTTTAAAGATTGATACGTATCGATGGAGTATGGATATCAAGACAGCAGCTTTCTCGAGTTACCCTCAGTTTGAGTGACTTGACTTGAACGCCTGCCCAGACAAAATCTATACGGAATATATTCAAACACGGTTTATGCCACCGCAAATACAAAACAAAAACGGAATAATATCACACTCTCCAATGAAATAAAATCTTTACAATAGATATTGAATGACTCTCACCTTGAAAAAAACAATCAGACAGCCTCATTCTTTTAAACGTATAAGCCATCAAAGGTGTGCAGAGATCTTCAGTCGATCCTTACATAGCTACCTGAACGCTGACTTTTATGAACACTTTATTAAGTATGAAAGGAACACGCCGACTTTTTGGGACTTTAGCTTATTCACCGTATCCCCCAGAGTTAGATAAGTCCATACATACCTTTGTCATCTCTGTGCGTGTTTTAACTCTGTCTGACGCACCCACTGCTAGCCTAGCTTAGCACAAAGACTGGATGTAAATGGATACAGCTAGCGTACTAATCCCAATAAGTGACAAAATGACACAAACATTGAACTATTTACATGTTGTGATTTGTATGATGTTTCATAGAATTTCAGTCTTTGTGCTAAGCTAGGCTAGCGGTGGGAGCGTCAGACGGTTACGGCACTAACAGAGATGAAAAAGGTATGGACTTATCTAACTCTGGGGGATATGGTGAATAAGCTAAAGTCCCAAAAAGTTGGCGTCTTCCTTTAATACTCCATAAAGTGTTCATAAAAGTCAGCCTTCAGCTAGTTTAGTAAGGATCGACCAAAGTAAGCTAAAGTCCCAAAAAGTCGGCGTGTTCCTTTAAGTAAAAGAACGACATACAGTACAGTGTTCGATTCCTCGCTGCGATTGTAGGGGGATATAAAGACTCCAAAGGCACTCCAAAAGACATAATGCAGCAGGAAGGTTATAAAAACTTTATAAAAACACCATCCGCCGCCGTCAGAAAGGCAGCACCTGAGACTCCAGCAAAACAACAGTGCCTTTTAAATGAGAAACTCAACTCCAAAGGACAGTTCTCAGTCTATTACAGCTAATAAAGTCCACTTAGCTCTTAATTTACAGTCCATCTGTGAAGCATTTGTGTTGTCACCTTTCCAGGCCATAATAAATCACAGTGTTAGATACACCTTTAAATTGTAAACCCTAACATTTACACAACCGTGTCACTAACCACCAAGAAAATCTTGGGAAAAGACACTTTTGTAGGCAAATTACAACCAGAAAAGAGACATATTGGAGGTCACTAGTGTGAGGTCTGTGGATCATCATGGGCTCACAACAGAGTCGCTGCTTATACAGCGTTTCAAATCTAATCAGTGACTTGTGCGGTTCCATGTTGGTTAGGATGCTGTCTTTGAAGGTAGCTGCCTATGTAGAGAGCAAGGAAGCTCACTGCTAGGTTTTTAAACCAAGCTTACGTTCCTGCTGTGTACTTCCACAGACTATGCAATATTTATTGTTATGACAACTGTTCTCTGACACAAATTTTCATTTGTTGTCTTAAATTCACAAACAGATAAAATGCAATATTCCCCTTCTATATTTACAGAACCACAGGCATTCCCAGTGTTATGAGGTGAACTTATTCCTCTGTAAAACACTGTGGAATTAAATCTCTCAATAAAACATGCACTTCAAACCTCTTCCTGTTATTCACACTTTCTAACATCCTAAACCTAATCAACCAATGCGTATCATATGCACATAAAAACTCACTTTAGAGTATAAATTACCTGACAATAAACATGTGTGCTATAAAGACGCATTTAGTGTGATAGGGTTAATTGATTGAGTGAGTGAAGCTGGTGAAATCTTGACAATAACAGTCTCCAAGGGTGTTTTCCAACCCATTCTCATCCCAAGGCGTCATCTAACTGACGCTTTTGAACATGCGTCATCTAACTGACTCTTTAGGCACCCTTTAGCATCAGTTAGATGACACTTTCCTAGTGGTCTAACCCTACCGTGTCATCTAACTGACGCTAAAGGGTGCCTAAAGCGTCGGATGCTGAAGCATGGTCAAAATTATCAGTTAGATGATGCCTTGGGATGAGAATACGTTGTGTTTTCTGTCGAAATGCAAGTTAACCTGCTCTTATGCAATTTTAAAACACACCCTATATTGCCTTTTTCAGCTCTGTAAATGCTGGGAAAACCACTGGGCTGTGCAGACAAACCATTTACCCCGATAAAGAGGGATTAAAAATACATATGAATGCAGGTAAAATCCCCTCAACTGCTTTAACTCTGTCCACAGAGTGTCTGCTTCAAAAGAAAAGCTGAAATGAAGCATGGAGCTAACAAACGGCTTGAACACGCTATCTTACCATACAGATTCTGCATTTTACGAAATGCTCAATTTTATAAGTGCAACAGTATTGTAAAAGGCAATTTTAAAGACATAAACTGGGTGCAACCAAATAGGCCTTTATGCTTTTGTTAATTTGTACAGCGAAAGACAAAGAAACCACTATGTGGCTAAATGGGCTTTATTATGGGTCTCTTATTTACCATCCACACACTGGAAACAGTTTCCACTTATTTTAACTTAAAAACTTAAGCTCAGATGCTGCCTTAAATGTTTAAGGATAATCAAATTGCCTGTAATTATATACTGATTCAAAAAAAAACAACAAAAAAAAAAAACGAGCTGAATCTTAACAAAAAAGTCGAAATTGCTTAAATGACTTTGATTACATAAATGACTTCGATGAGCATAAATTCGTATATATGCTATTTGTCCAACACAGTCTCATGAAAGTGCATATCACGAATGTCATTTCTCGTGGCATTTTTATGCCAAAAATGTTTTTTGCGTGCATATGCTACGCACCAAAAATCCCTCGGGTAGGTTTAGGGGGAGGGGAGTGGGGAGTTTGTGCGTATTATACACCATAAAGTGCATATCATATGCACGTGAAAAACGCGTATACACGCAAAAATGATTTTTGGCTTATAAATGGCACGAGAAATGACATTCGCGCTATAGATACGAACTTTCATGAGAACGGGCTCGTTTATCAGAAGTTTAAGAAGACAACTAAATATTTTGAGTAATATTGACTCATCTCTCTCAAAAAAATAAGTGAATATACTTTTTGCCTTCATGAGATATTTTATTTGCTCTACATACATTTGCAGCTCTCGTGGCTCTTTTTAGATGAAAACAGAGTGAAAAACACAAAAAAATACAGTATAATTAGGCGTTACGTCAGCTATATAATTAAGAATGAATATGGTTGGATTTGGATCCTTAGATTTTCATTGAGATGCTGAAAGACTATGTTACTTTTTAATGCACAGTGAAGTGAGGTCACTTTTTAATGAACAAAAAAAAGTGAAAGTGGCATTGCAGTTTGGTCAGCTCTTTTTGAAAGACTTCTAAAAGTTATTTTGGAGACATCTGAGAGCTAATGACTTTAGAGTCTGGAAGTACACTAACCTCTCTCTACCTCACACATAATCTCTTTCTGGTGGTTTTGTTTCTCTTTTTGACCATTTTAGACCTAAATTTATCTTTTGACTTGATAACTTTCTATAGACACAAACACTTCAAACGTGTGCTGTTACTTTTCTAAATTATCAAACTTACAAACAGTAGAACATGCAATAGCAATGTCAAGGTCATAGTTTAAATTTCCAGGGAATGCATGAAATATTAAAATTAATTCCTTGAATGCTATGTAAGTCACTTTGGATAAAAAGCCTCAGCCAAATGCAAATATGAACGTTTTGCCTGGTAGACAATTATAAAGGTTGAAAAATCCCACAGGCCTGCAAAGGAGTATTCAAATATAGACAAGATTATCAAAGGAATTTGTTGATTTTGCAACCAATAAAGCATCCTAGCAACCACAAATCAATGCCATGGGAACCGCTCACATCATCCTAGCAGCACAGATTCTCTAAGAAAAAATAACTTTAACGAATATAACAGAACTGAAAAGTATTGAAGAGCAATATCTTTCATTCAAAGCACCTATACAAAGAGCGACTTTTATTTTTTTGGAGATCCCCTTAATCTTCTGATATGAGACGCTCCACCAATGAGAGCCACTGGTGGCAATTCAAACAAATTTTTTTTTTCATTACACTGTTGGGAAGAGTATTGTAAATTACATCACCGCAAGGCATAGTGTCTTTGTTATAAATATATATGCTATATCTAGAAGATAAATAAATAAACAGTGTTCAGTAGAAACAAACATCCCCCAGTAGCTACGGTATGCTGTGCTGTATTTGGCAGCAGTGTAAGCTTAGGAACAGCTTGTGAAGGATGCGCTCTGCACTTCCCATCGGCACTACAATCTGGCTGAGTGTGTCCCAGCGGACACCATCCACAGCACCACAACCAAATCGGTTCACACCTATACGCTTACGTGTGCAAACTTCCCTGCTGTGCTTGACCTTAAAAACAAATGCACGCACACACATACACCTGCAGAGAAACATATCCTCATCAGGCTCTGTAATTTCATCTTAATGAACAGAAAAAGACCAATATTAAGACCTAGTGGCTGTCAATCATCAATTTCATAAGCAAGAGCTTATGTTTAGCTTAGCAGGATTAAAAGAATGAATCTGCGCCCAATGCTTATTTGAATCATTTGAGGGACAATGCTAAAAAAAAGACATGCATGCTTTTTATTGACAAACTTAGTTTGGTGGTTTTTTCATTCAATGGCACACTTCTTAAAATGGTTTCCTTTGTTAATTTTTTTGTCCCCTGGAATAAAAATCTGAGGTTACACTTTATTCCGATAGTCTACTTTATTCTTTATACTATAAGTAACTATTATGCAACTACATGCCACTTACTCTCATTAATTTGCAACTACATGTCAACTCTCATTAGAGTATTAGTAGACTTTTAGGGCTAGTAGAATAAGTTGACATGCAAAGTTTTTACTTGCATTGTCAGTAGAATGTCTTTTGGACGACCATCAAAATAAAATGTTAACAGAGTCGACAAATGGTATTTGACCTGTACTTGCAAAATTATTGTGAGTACAATGTCTAAAGTGGACTATCAAAAAATAAATAAAAAATTGTTTGTGACATTTTTTGTGATATTTTTGTGATATTTTGATGCAAATGTGACAATTAGGAACAAAATAACTGAATAAGCTTTGGATTTGTTAATTAAATACATGAACTAGCAACAAAGTTACAGTAGCAATTAACTTTGAATCAGTTATTTCTGGATTTAAATGATAAAGTTTACCACCAGCTGACCCATTTTGCAGTGACAGAATAAAACGCAACCAGCAAAAATCTTGACATTTATATGATCTTCAAACATCTAATCTTAATCAAATAGAAACTGATAGAATAGAAACTGCTGATAATGACAACATTATGGGGACGGTGATCCTCAGATACACATATATAAAAAGATAAATTGTACTACAACAAAATTGCAAATGATTTTGTTAGAGGTGAAATGTGTAATTTTTCCACCACTAGCAAAATCAAACAGAAGTTATATAACTAGGACCCTTCGAGTCATGACTTGAAAAAAAAAAGATTTGTTCATTATGAACGAGTTCGAACAGGAGAGTCACGAACGCTCATCACAGAACAGAGCAAGGCGAGCATTTGTGCTTATAAAAATTAAACTTTTCAATCTATTTTTTAAATGACTGATCGTTTCGCTTGATAAGACCTCTCATTTGGACCTTGAACCGTTTGGTTCCCATTGAAGTCCATTATATGGAGAAAATCCTGGAAAGTTTTCATCAAAAACCTTCATTTCTTTTCGACTGAAGAAAGAAAGACATGGACATCTTGGTGCAAACTTTGCCCGTCGATAAAATAATTGTTGTCTGTGGTTGCTGCTGAGTAATTAAAAAAATAATAATAATTAAAAAACAATAATTTAAAAAAGAAGCTTGCAACATATGGAAAACATATGAACTGAACTTTGAAATAGTTGTAGAAAGTGAACTTTCCCAACACTGGTTTTAATATTTCAACACTGTTAAAATGTAAAGTATTTAAAGTAATTTAATTCATCCCAATTTATAATAAATTCAATTTGTAAAAAAATCTTTAAAATCATACAAGGAGAAAAAAAGTGACCCTTAAAGAAACACTATCTCTGTACAGTATGCATGAAAACTGCCTACAAGATATGTGGCCTACAAAATACTGCGACACTTGGATCTACGTCAAGTCACCGACAAGTCCAATTCTTGTTGGATGGTTGTGTGCTTAGGCTTCGTTAGAACACAACTAATAGGAACAGATCGCAGAGAGCACACTTCCCCTCCTCTAAGTTTGTTCGAGGCAAGAACAGCTGTTGAGGACTCGAGAGGCACTGGGATTGAATCGTAATGAACCAGTCCTGTAGTTCGTCAAACAGTGCTGTCAGACGCAAAACAAAAGAAGACTTGCAACCCCACTGTAACGCAAAATGTCACAGAGTCAATGATCAAAGAAGAGGGAAGCTTTTAAAAGACCTCAAATGCCCAATCAAAAGCCTAAAACTCATTTGATACACTGAAAAATGTGATGTTTGAACAGCAATATGTCACTGCTCTGCGGGTCATTCCTCTTATGCAGTACCTTTTGATGTCTGGAACTTGAAGGAATATGCTTCTCTTGTAAATTATGTCGAATTTATGGCAGACTTTCAGAAAGATGCGCTGGTCAGACTCAAGCACTTAAATGATAAGAAAATCGACCGGATGAGATAAAGAACTAAAGTTATTTCTTTGAGAAGGGATTGGCAGTTAGTTTGCAGTGATGTCAAATTACAGTTGTTGTCCCTCCAAAATGATTTCAGCAAGGAAATGACGTTTGTTAAAGACATAGTTCACTTTGAAATTAATTTGTGGTATGTTTTAGCTTACCTCAAGGGCATCCAAGAAGTAGGTCTCTTTGTTTCCACAGTATTTTCAATTTTGATATTTTTAGGTCAAACCGTTCTTGTCCGTCAGTCTTATAATGCAGGTCTATGGTCACCACCTCAAAGAAGTCCAAATTAATTTAATGACTCGTATATGTAAGTACACATTGATGGCCTAAGACACGAAACGAGCGGGTTGTGTGAGAAAACGAACAGAATTTATATTGTTTTTACCTCTTGTAACCACAGCCTTACACAGACCGCTTGTACAGACAGGTTACAAGATGGTTACAAGAGGTAAAACGATATAAACACTGTTCGTTTTCTCACACAAACTGCTCGTTTCGTGTCTTAGGCCATCAGTGTGTACTTACATATATGAGTCATTAAATTATGTTTAATTTGGACTTCTTTGAGGTGGTGACCATAGACCTGCATTATAAGACTGACAGACAAGAACGGTTTGACCTAAAAATATCAAAATTGAAAATACTGTGGAAACAAAGACACCTACATCTTGGACGCCCTTGAGGTAAGCTAAAACATATCAAAAATTAATTTCAAAGTGAACTATCCCTTTAAAAAAAACATGAACAGAATGGACAGTGCTATTGAGGACGCAAGAAAGCTATAACCAATCCTAAGAAAGACAATGAGAAAAATGGTTTGAACATTTGCTAATTTAAAACTGAGCTCTCTTAACTCTGATAGTGAAAACAGAAGACTGTGATTGCCATCTCTAAAAAGTGAGAGTTCTTCCATTTTATCCATATATTGAAACGGGAACATGATTACACAGGAATATGATAATGTACTGCATTATGACCCATGCACTAGATTTGTATCCAAAATAGTCTGTCATCATCCTGAATAAATGATGTGTTTTCTTTCTAAACAGCCTCCGCTCACCCTAAAAACATCAGAAATCATCTAACTTTGGATTGAAAAACGAAATAAGTGCGTAACATAAGTGTGTCAGTGAATTAATTGCTGGAGACGGTATCATATGGGAATTGTGCTGTCTCCAGCATGATCTTCCACTATTTTTTTCTCTCTTCTCAAGGAACACGATAAGAGGCAGTTATCAAGGGAATTTCCAGGTATATTCAGGCAAGAGCTCGCCCTTAAAAAACGAGAAGTCCCACTGAATCTTGAATCTGAGAGCCTGCACCTAAGCCTCATTAAAACACTGCACCTCAATGGAATCAACAGTCCTGTTCACTGCAATACAAGAGTGGGGAGTTTGTTCTTCTCTTTCAAAGTGAAATTACAGCACAAATGAGGATATATTACACGTATTGCTGGACTGTTACAATGAACCAGAAGCAAAAACCAGCAAAAAATATAGAACATCCACCAATTGACATTTAACGTCCACATGGAATCAGAACCTAATTACTTTTTTAATGCAAGGTCCGGCTCATTGCAAACAATCATTCTGTGTACTTTATTGTAAATAAAGGAAAAAATGTATCCAATATGTTATGATAAATGTAGTCATAATATTGTTGTCATAAAATGTGATCACTACCAGAGTTCTGCACCATTCAGAGTTTAATAATGAATGCCCTTTAAAAGGGATCCTTTACATTTTCAACTTTCTTTAGTGTGCAATGCTGCTGTTTGAGCATGAAAAGGGTCTGCAAAGTTACAAAAAGCACAAAGTCCAATCCAAAGGGAATTATCAGTTCTACAACAATGTAAAATATGTGAAAAATAATGTGTTTTTTGAATATTCCCACATTAAAACAGTCTATGTCATCCAGACTTTGAAAAAGGGCATAGAAATGCTGTTTTAACCTAACTTTGGGTCAAATCCAAACCCAAACGTTGGGTTAAAAATGGAATTAAAATTTTTAACCCAATGGCTGGGTTTGTCCATATTTGACCCAAAGTTGGGTTAAAACAACCCAGCATTTTTAGAGTGTAGGTCCCCTTTATATTCCAATTAAATTCCTGAATTTGATCTGACAAAACAGAAAACAGGACGCAAATTGTCTTTGACTGAATTAAAAGTCAAATTCAAAGAAATTTAACTTTAAAAAACGAGCAAAGTTTGTCTACACTTTAAAAAATATACTTATTTCTACATCAAAATTACACATTTAATTAATTGAACTTGCTGTTTTGAAACAGCCTATGAAATGTACTACATGTCTGAATGAAATCGAATGAGTTTGTACACTGTATGGATGGATGGATTGATGGATGAATTTTTGTGGACCATGGTGTAAGAACTCTTAATTTCAAAGTGCAATTCATATATTTTCCAATTCTTTTCATACTGATTCAAATCCACACTTGTGGCTGAAAGGAAGCCAGTTGTTTGATTTTAAATATTGCGCAACCCCGGACAATGTATTACCACATGCATATGTGCTGACTGAGCATTTCATTTCAAAATCATTTCCATTAATCCCTTCCTTTGCTGCCATGAAAATGTCCACTAGTCTGTGGAAGTGTTTACTAAGCATCATAAACATGTAGTATACATCACATGAAGGAAATAAAATGAGTTATATTACTGTATTTAAAATGACACCAACTACCCAACTAAAGCACACACTGATCACCATAATGGTGACTACTTAAAAATAGTGATTTTCTCCTTCGGCGATTCTGCTTTTTAACATCGGGTGTCTTCAATAATGCTCAATCCTCACTCAATTAATCACTTAATTATCTCATTTACTGTTATCACTGGTGTTTGTGCTGTGTTCCATTTAGGAGAACTTTCTGGGAACCAAAATAAAACGGTACCGCTTCCTTTTACAGTACAGTACTTACAGTGTACTTACCTAGAAAGTACTGGCTAATAGAAGGTAAGTACATGGAACAGGGGTAGGTTTAGGGGTAGGTTCAGGTTATTACCCAGTAATTGTAGTTACTAAAATAAGTACATAGTATTTACATGGGTAACTGGAATGTAAAAGGAAGCGTTACCAATAAAACTACCTGCAGAAAACATTGTTTGAACTTCATGGTAATGTTCCCAGAACGTTTTTAGAACAAGACATTTCTAGCTGGGTAACTGAGGGTTGCAAATGCTAGTTGTATTTTGAGTCACTGAGCTCATCATCTCAAAATTCAATAAAAGTGCATTCAATGTCAACGTGATCGCTTCCATTGGAAAGGAGAAACGGCAGAGCAGGAAAGCTATCTATGGGAAATTTCAATCATCGAAACAGGTTATTGCCCGATCCCGCATCTGTTGGTATGCAATTACGTACGTTTCAACTCAGATGCGCTCTGGGACAGGAATCAATAACGACCAATTAAAAGTATTCATCAGGGAAAAGAGCGAGGCATTTAACAACCCTGACGATCCGGAATAACAAATACTGGATTGCATCATGTTGGACGCGGAGAAAAGGAGAACACAAATAAATAATAATCCTCCATCCTGGAAGTTTATCTCTTCCCTTCCACGAAAGCCAACAATCTGTTTCTTTGTGTGTGTGTGCATGCCAAGCTCCTCATAAATGACATAATCTTCAGCAGCGAGCGTATTGGGTCATTTGCAAACATCAGCGGCCAGAGAGAGCGGTCTGTACCCAGATTACTGCGGCATGCTGGAAACAAACACTCACTTCATGCTTTGATATGTCACAGCACATTCGCACACTGATCACAGCAGAGCGCACAAGCAAGCTGGGTGCTTGACATGCCAGAACCAATTTGTAAGAAGATTACAGATTTCTTCAAATGGTATAGTTTCTCAAGTGAAAAGAACAGAATATTTCCAGACATTAAATGCCTTCTAAAAATGACACGCAAAATGTGGTAAAGTGTTCTAACGTCAGTCTCATAACGGCTCAAAAGTTGCACTCGATGCTGAAAGAACACAGAATATTTGACTAGTTTTTACACTATCAAAAGCTACTAAAGAGTGGCAGTACTTCTAAAATTCTAATACAAGTCTTTCCTTGGTGGAATAAACTGATACCTTAAAAAAAAACGAGAGCAACTTGTAATTAGTTTCCATTTGATTTTTTTTTTCTCAAGTAGCAGGGCAGTAGGCAGGACATGTCCCATTAAAGTAAAAATGTCGCACACTGGAGAGAAAAACTCATAGATCTGTGCCGCTCAAACACTTTCCCCACCATCTGTAACTGACAGCTGTGAAGATGTGCAAATGAAGCCCAGCAGTCTTCCGAACAGACTGAGAAGATTTGATAAGCTGAATGATTTATCTGGTTTACTGAACTTATCATTTACATATACATACATAAAATGGTGGTGTCCAAAAGCCTGAGAGGAGGAGTGCTAGTGCTTCTGTTTGAATGCAAAATGTCACTGATAACAACAAATTAAAGGAGTAGTTCACTTTAAAAAAAAAAAAAAAAAAACTTTTGCTGATAATTTCCTCACCCCCATGTCATCCAAGATATCCATGTCATTCTTTCATCAGCCGAAAAGAAATGAAGGTTTTTGATGAAAACATTCCAGGATTTTTCTCCATATAATGGATTTCAATGGGAACCAAACGGTTCAAGGTCCAAAAGACAGTTTCAGTGCAAACTGGGCTAAAGAAAAGTCCTAAAACTGAATAGATATTACAGTGATCATATTAGAATGATTTCTGAAGCATCATGTGAGTAATGGCTGATGACAAATCAGATTTACCATCACATGAATAAATTAGTTATTCTATTTCACAGTATTACTTTTTTACAGTGTTTTGGATCAAACTCAAACAAAACCCAAACTGAATGTCAGAATGGGAAAGAAACATGATTTAAGCAATGAGCGTGTCATGGTTGTTGGTGGCAGACGGGCCAGTCTGAGTTTTTCACAATCTGCTCAGTTACTAGGATTTTCACGAACAACCATTTCTAGGGTTTACAAAGAATGCTGTGAAAAGGGAAAAACATCCAGTATGCGGCAGTCCTGTGGGCGAAAAATGCCTTGTTGATGCTAGAGGTCAGAGGAGAATGGGCCGACTGATTCAAGCTGATAGAAGACTGAAATAACCACTCGTTACAACCGGGGTATGCAGCAAATCATTTGTGAAGCCAGAACACGCACAACCTTGAGGTTGCTACCACTCATCTCCACTACAATTGAGTCAACAATTTGCAAGAGCTCACCAAAATTAGACAGTTGAAGACTGGAAAAATGTTGCCTGGTCTGATGAGTCTCGATGTCTGTTGAGACATTCAGATGATAGAGTAAGACTTTGGCGTAAACAGAATGAGAACATGGATCCATCACGCCTTGTTACCACTGTGCAGGCTGGTGGTGGTGGTGTAATGGTTTTCTTGGCACACTTTAGGCCCCTTAGTGCAAATTGGGCATCGTTTAATATCAGTATAATATAGTGTTCCCTGAGTGTAGTTTCAGAATCAGAATTCAAATCCATGATTTTCTATGTGGTCTCAGACCTCCCTGTATAATTTATGCAGATGTTTAGTGTTGTTTATGCGTCAGAGATGTGGGAAATAAATGTCTTAGCCTCTCGTCTTTTTTTCTCGCCTTAAACAACTTGCTAAACGCATACCATCTCATCTGAGAATCAATCACTCTCTCTGAATTTCATATTTTACTCCCGCTAGCATTCCCGCTCTCTTACCACATTAGTATGGGACCACTAAAGGAGTGCATTAATGCAATCTCAGAAATAAAATGTATGGTACATCTTTGACTTGCATTTTGTGGAGGCAGGCAATCAATAAGAACAGAATTACAGTGCAGTGGAGTGAGAGATTTTAATCTGGGACTAAATATCATGCAGTGGATTAGTTTTAGACGTTTTCATACCCCCAGTGTTCTTCATGAAATATGGATAAGACAGGGAGGGGATTATGAAAAATAAAGGCATTTTCCCAAACCTGCCTCCACAAGACGGAGATCAAAAATGGGAGATAATGGGCGGCTAAAGGATTTCTCCACGCTGTTCCACAGCTCCTCGGCCCCCGTTTCGGGTTCTAGATTAATGAGAAGCCCCCTGGTACGATACCTTTCAGCAGTGACAGGGCACTTGCTCAAGAGACTCTGCCTTCCTCTCTCTAGGGCATATCTCATGGTCACTCCTGCTATGATGAGCTAAGACGCTTTTATAGAAAGGGGGAAAAAAACACAAAAAAATGCAAATGCGCAAGCATCATTTACATACAGAAAGATTATAAAGGTGACATTGATACAGCACTGATACGCTGTAATCCTTCCCAAGTCCTTGGACAAGCTGTTTCCTGTGTGCTTGATTCAAGGAGGCATTTCAACCTTCTTTGCTGAAGACGAGGAAGTAATTAGGGCCCCCTTTTTCCCTGTGTGATCTAATAATGGCAAATCTGTGTTAGTTCCTTGCAGCTTGTGGACTGTAACTGCTTCATAGTATTACATGAAAGAGGATGATGCATATTAATATTTATGAGGATGCCAACACAATCGTTTTTTTTTTGGAATGTATACGGCATTTCTGCCCTTGTCACCTACACACGTGTTTTGCCCCAGGTGAAACAAGCAACCTT
Source organism: Cyprinella venusta (assembly GCA_038021265.1). NCBI lineage: Eukaryota > Metazoa > Chordata > Actinopteri > Cypriniformes > Leuciscidae > Cyprinella > Cyprinella venusta. The sequence continues at coordinate 5,244,057 of CM075873.1, forward strand.
TTGCCTGGTGTGTGTGATTTGTTTTTGTGGAAAGGCCTGTGTGTGAGCGTGCATGTAAAGTTAGTATATGACTACCACTGTTACGAAAGCTAGTTTGAAACTAGCACTTGCCATGCTACAAGCTACTTGTAGTAGTAAAGTAACAGCTACTGTACTACGAAAAGTAATTGGTCAATTTCTTAATAAATGGCTATATATTTAATATGTGCTGTATGTCTTCTTCTGGATGGATGGATGGATGGATGGATGGATGGATGGATGGATGGATGGATGGATGGATGGATGGATGGATGGATGGCAACCCTGTATCACACGAAATACATCCTGAGGAAACTATTTTGTAAATCGCAATTACGTTACATGCCAACATATAAGCAGTGCTATTACGTTGGTCCTTAACGTAATATGGCTCATTGTTAATACGTAGATACTAATACGTAATTTTCAAATATGTAAAACGTACGTATTGCACGTTTGGATAGATGCAAAAACGTATAATATGGACGTATTTGTAAAATTTAAACGTAACCTTATTGTGTTTTTACAGCTATAAAACGTTAACTATTTACGTCTATTTCATATCATAACGATATCAGTATACTTTCACTTTTAAAGATAAATGTAACAAGATCCCTTAATCCTACTCCCAAAATCTAAACATATTCATTTTATACAGAATATAAAAAGGATAAAACATAAATGGACATAGATGAGTTTTAGCATTGCAATATATTTTGAGCCACTAATCCTACTCCCAGACCTAAACATAACCATTCCTAAAACTACGCAATTATACAGAAAAAAAAAAACATAACAGACAGAAGTATACGTTTTACAATAATTTATTTATTGGGAAAATGTCAAAACCGGTAACGTTAACATTACCAAAAGTCGTTCACATCGCAGTCCTCTGGCAGTATTATAGTAGTTGTGTATGAGGTACAGTGCAAAGTTATTAATATTAATCCATGAAAATGTTAATCTGATTTCACGGCATGGTTTACATCAAGTTAATAAAATGTATGTCTTTTGTGAATGTATCAGTATGTTGCGTTTTATTGGAGAAAATGCTTTTTGTGTAAATACACTAAATACTACAAAACGGTCAAACAAGGTATTTTTAAGGTTAAAAGTGTATCAAAGTCAAAAATTTAATGCCACGATTATGCATAAATAGTAAAGAAACCTGCTTTGGATGTATTATGTTCAGGACAAACGTAGCACTGCAATAGTATTAGGTTAAGGACGAACGTAATAGCACTGCTTATATGTTGGCATGTAACATAATTGCGATTTGCAAAATAGTTTCCTCAGAACGTATTTCGTGTGATACATAGTTGATGGATGGATGGATGGATGGAACACAGTTTTCGTTGCTGTTCAAATGGCAAACCATAAAATTAAGTTAATAACGATGCTACTTTTATTTAACCCCCTGGGGACCAAAAACACGTTTTAAATCCAAAAAAATTTCGTATGTGTTTTGTGACCTTATTTCAGAAACTCTCATTTTTAGTTTTTTCAATAACCATGCATAAACAATATTCTCGCAAAAATACAAACATGCACATACATGTTGCTCACATATTATGGTAGCCCTGTTTGTGCTAAATATTGTGTAATTTCACCTGTGCCATCAATATGTTTATAAGCAACTGAAAAAAGCACAAATTTCACAGCATTTCAAAACATCTCAAGGACTCCGAATACACCAGGGAGTTAATTAGTTCTTACCTCAGAAAATCAGGGAAAGAACGGCGATCAGAGTAAATGCGTCAAAAGAGAAATCCAAATGGTCCAAGAGTCAAACTCTCAGACAAAATGTTCTCAAATTAAGATTAAGCACATGAAACAGAATTTGACTTGTGGGAAGTCCCTCAGAGATAATTAGCTTTGGCTAAAAATTCTCTATTCTCTTGCAAGATGAATTAAAAGCGAGGAATCAATGAACATCTCTGTCTGTTAATGCCCTTTAGTAGCACAGATAAGAAACAGTGATTACAATTAGATGTGTAATTGTCTTTGGCAAAATACATCTGGCGACAGAGATCGATGGGGAGGGTTTTGGAGGGACGCGTGACAGGGAGAAAAGATAATAACAGTAATCAGTCTCTCATTATACAGATAATTCTGATTTTACTAAGAACCCCAATGTCTCTTATGTGCATCTTTAAGTTATTGTGTTTTCTTGAAATTGCAGCCAAGGTCATTTTAGTGAATGCCTCAAGGAATACAGTGCACTGTAAACAAGCTTGCTGGGTGGTTGCCACTTCCCAACTCGGTACAAAATATTTTAGCACATACTCTCGGATGCATGTGCTACATTCGATGAGCCTTCTGCGGGAGACAGCTTATCTACGCAAGGTAAATTAGCTCAGACGGTGCCAAGAACAGTTAAGTTGAGCCCAACTAGCATATCACCTCATCTTCTCCCAACGTAGGTCAAACCACGTCATCCCAGTGATAAAGTGGCCGGTGCTTCACGGTCACCCCTGAATCTGTGATTTACCAGCTGAGAACAAGTCTTCTGTTCTCCTGGCCGTCCCCATCAGTGCATCTGTTTAATTGTTTCCGCACATTTCGAATATATCAACTGACTGCACTATATAGTGAAACAAGCCAAATTGCCGTTCACCCTGCAGTGATTTCATACGACCAAATTGCATTATCCATTCTCCGTTGATGGCAATGGAAAACTATGAAGGGAAAACATTCAGATCTGGAGTTTGTTACTGCTGTTACAATTAGTCATCTAAACAGCTTACCATTCAAGAGCAGCAGCAAAACAACAAGAACTCCCTCCAAATGGACTGTGCCCCATTATTTTCACCTCATTACTATGTATACTCCTATTTTCGAGATATACTCAGTTAACTCTACTGTAATGGATTTAGGCAGTTCTCCAGGAGTCTGCTGTTCAGTTCTGAGTCACACTCTATACTGTGACTTCTATTCTCCATACATACCAGTATAATAGCTGCCTGCCAATCAATAGCCTGGATCAATGACACCCTGAAAGTCAACAGTGGTACACATCGAGACAGACCTGGCTTCTTCAGGACTGCAACATGTTCGCAAATGCATGTCACATTCAGGAGGTGTTTTGAAAAGCCATATTTATCTTACCAAATTATTACCATGGTAACATGAGAAGAAATTACTCGAGACTCAAGATATGGTTAATGAGCCAACACAATGATTATATTTTCATCTTTATTTTTAAGTCCAGCATGTTTGGGTATGGTATTTAACTTAAGGGAAGACACCCACACACTTCAAGATAATCGGGCCACCTGATTATCTTGATGGTTCGACAGATTATCCTCTCAGATTTTCCTAGAGTGACTGAATCTGCTCCAACATGTTGAATATTTAGGTCTCACATTTTGAAAATCTGTGAGATTTATTGAATATCTTTTAGTGTGAGACAGCCTTAAGCTTGAGACATTATATCTTCTTCTTTTTTTAAAGAAAGTTATCCTTTTATTCAGCAAGGATGCAATCAATTTACCAAAAGTGACAGTAATGACTTTACATTGTTTTATATATATATATATATATATATATATATAGGGCTGTCAAATGATTAATCGCATCCAAAATAAAAGTTTGTGTTTACATAATATATGTGGGCGTAGTGTGTATAATTATTTTGTATATATAAATAGACACACATGCATGTATATATTTAAGGAAAATGTGTTCTTAATATATCAAATATTTATATTTATACTAATATTAATTATGTATTAATATATAAAGTATATAATTTCAGATTTTTCTTAAATATATGCATGCATGTGTGTGTATTTATATATACAAAATAATTATACACACTACGCCCACATATATTACGTAAACACAAACTTTTATTTTGAATGCAATTAATCGCGATTAATCGTTTGACAGCCCTAATATATATATATATATATATATATATGTGTGTGTGTGTGTGTGTGTTTTATTTTTCCAAAGAAATGCTGTTATTTTGAATTTTCTATTAATCAAATAATATATTAATAAGAAGAAATATTACTTAACAACTTTCAGATCAGCATACTAAAATGATCATATGACACTGAAGACTGGAATAATGACGCTGAAAGTACAGCTTTGCATCCCAAGAATAAATTACATTTTAAAAACGTTAAAATAGAAAACCATTATTTCAAATTGTAATAATATTTTTCAAAATATTATTTTTTTTACTGTATTTTTGATCAAATAAATGCTGACCATAAGAGACTTAACAAAAAAATCTAACCGACTCCAACATTTTGAACAGAAGTGTACAAAAAAAGGCTATATACTTACATTAAAAGCAGGAGTCAACTTATATCTAGAGGCCAAACTATTTTAAAGATGGTGGGCACTTTTGACTTCAACCAATAAGTGTGTTAAAACCATATAACCACATGCCCTACAAAAACTGACTAAATCGAATCAGTGAATCATTTTGTGAATTATCCAAACAAATTGATTGACTCTAAAATGTTGAATATTAGCAACCAATATAGCAGCCCACTCAGAAAGCCCAAGTGTGAGGACCAAAATCCACAACACTATACGCACGGATTACTATTATGGAGTATTGTCTTGGTCAAGGGGATTTTTTGACAAAGTTACCAATCAAAAAGTCATCACAGAATATCCAGTACACATACATATCACAATGTATTTCTAATTTACTTAAAGTGCATGGAGAACAATGAACAGACTGAACAATATAAATGGGCAGTTACGCCATGGACAGCGCTGTAACCAATCTCCTCTGACAGATCTGGAGAACGGAATTGCTTAGTTGATGTAAAGGTGTGAATCACACGGTATAGACTACATGACTCTGCGCTAAACGCTAACAGTGAGGAGCTCAGCAGAATCAAAGTGCTGATAGATTGAGAGCTTTAGCAAAGAAAAAGGGGTCATCAGTGGCTGAAATGAGATGTGCATGCATAAACAGCACTGCTGGCCTCCGTTTAGTCACTACTGTCGGGCAGTTAGCACAAGGAAACATCTTAAATTTGGACTTCTCTGTGCATGCTCTTTGAGGTGGTGACCATAGACCTCCATTATGTGACTGACAGACAAGAACGGTTTGACCTAAAAATATCAAAATTGAAAATACTGTGGAAACAAAGACACATCTTGGATGCCCTTGAGGTATGCTAAAACATACCAAAACTTAATTTCAAAGTGAACTATCACTTTAAATGATTTGTGCGCATAAACCCACTAAAACTATTTAATCGCATATGGATTTAGTTTACAACAATATCTCTTAAATCACACCTTGTCTCAAAGAGGTGGAAAGAGAATGATTTTGCTTGATGACCAGCAGTAAAGAAAGATTATGGCCATGGATGCACGCTCTCTCCTGTTTGTCATGTACTGCCTTACTCGTTCTCTTTTTCCCATTCTGAATCACTCTCACTTTCTTCTTAAAGACATTAGAATTCCTTTGAACACTCCAATGCCCCATCAAGGATAAATGTTAATTAGATTTGTTTGTGAACTGGAACACTTCTAGCTCACTATTTAGGAGGATTAAAAGCATGTTTCTTTGGCCTGTTAAATATTAACGATTGTTTCCTTGCACTGAAAAGTCCCTCAGAAGACCTTTTTGGGCAATTCTCACATAACAGATTTGTATTTTGCATAGAAATTAAGCATATTTTAAACTGTGATATTATTTTAATTAAGCATATAGATGTTTGTTTGATTGCAATTACCATTAGCAAAATGCAGTATTAAAGTAGAATATTTAAAAAATACATTTAATTCAGCATGATTAATACAACAAATGCTTCAATGATGTATAAATACTTTTACATTTAAACTAGGGCTGTCAAAACGATTAAACGCGATTAATCGCATCCAAAATAAAAGTTTGTGTTTACATAATATATGTGGGGGCACTGTGTATAATTATATTAGATATATAAACACACTTGTATATATTTAAGAAATATTTTCATGTATATTCTGTATATATATATTTATATTATATATAAATAATATTTTTTTTCTTAAATATACATGCATGTGTGTATTTATACACTCTAAAAAATGCTGGGTTGTTTTAACCCAATTTTGGGTAAAATATGGACAAACCCAGCCATTGGGTTACATTTTTAAATTATTTTTTTTTAACCCAATGGCTGGGTTTGTCCATATTTTACCCAAAATTGGGTTAAAACAACCCAGCATTTTTTAGAGTGTATATATACAAAATAATTATACACAGTGCACCCACATATATTATGTAAACACAAACTTTTATTTTGGATGCGATTAATCGTTTTGACAGCCCTAATTTAAACATTATTTTATTTTTACATTAAACTAATTAGAAGGAGATTTTGTACCTCCATTATGGTAAGGGACTTGGATTTGGGGTGTGTTTAATTGTTAAGAAAATAATCTTAACGGTCCTACAAATAGGCTTCATTAAGTTTTAATGAGATTCACCCTCATACCAGTTCAGAAACTGAAATCATGTTGTCATTAAGGAGCAAGAAAGGGAGAGAGAGCGAAGCAAAATAAAGAAAGGTCAGGATCAAATTTTAACATGAGACAAACACACACACAAAAATGTTTTTTTTCGCTTACAAGCCACATTTCAGCTCCCTAATGTGCTCAAAATAAAACAAAATCCATCCATAACCCCTTCAATATACCCGATCCTTCATACTGCCCTTCGGAAATAAACAATGGCAAAACCAAAAACCCTTTAGGCTATTTGGTGGATTCAATAAATAAAAAAAAATTAACAAATCCACTGGAAACATGTTAAATATAAACTGTATGAGAAATGAGAAGCGAGGAGAAGAGAAGCTTTCTAAGTTAGGAGGTAACTGAAGTAGTTTTGGAACTGAATTCCTGTCAAATAATCAGATTTATTTCAGGTTTAGGTTTCAACTAATCTTCACCCCCTGAATTTAGATGTATTGAACGGATACACTGTTTGTCTAACAGGACCCCCCCAAAATAGTTAATCCAGCACCATTTATTGTGTTTCAGTAACACGGACAGCTCGTTTTCCACAAGAGCCTTGCAAAATAACAGTTCAAATCAGCCCATAATTTGTATATGAATACCACAAGCTCACAGGAAACTTGACCAAAATATAGCTTATTCCAATCACACTTGGTCTGACAGTAGGTATGGAAGCGTTCGCCAAATATACAGCTGGCAAATCCCTCAAAAGACTTCACAAACTCCATAAGCTGAAGCTTCTGTGGATGAGGAGCTGAGTGGCAGCACACATTTACTGATTACACGCCTGACAAATCTTCAGGGCAGATGTTTTCACTGCCTCCCCTAGATAGGTTCAGCTGCTTCGCCACATTGCAAAAATTAATTAAAAGAAAAAAAAAAACAGACGTCGATTTTGGATGTTTCCCAGAGTGAGTGAGCTAGAGCGCACTCTTTGTTCTGATGAGTTTGAATGACAGGTGTCCAGACAATATGTGCAACCTGCTTGAGTGCCGGAACAACTGGATGGAGTTACAAAGATATGTTATACTTGCTATAGATGCAGACCACTAACTCAGGTTAGTTTATTGCAATCACACCAATCAGCTTATGAATCATAATATTCAAACACAACAATAAAAAGTTACAAGATGGTGTAATTGAGGTAACAAACAAGATGCAATTTTGTTTTTCATATTTGAATTGAAATGAAATTCAAAGAAAATATTGCCTTTAAGGGGTCCCCTGTTCATTTATTTTATATACTTCTTTATATTTAATAATGAATGCATGGACCATTCCCAAAATACTGCAAATAATCAGATGTATATGAACATTTATGTTTTTTGAGAGTGTAGAGACAGACTCGATTACGTCACTAAGGTTGAATCACATTGGCTTATGTCTTTGACAGAGGCATATACCACCAATTAACAACCTCAGAGATCATGCTAGGTCTGTCTTGAAAGGTTTATATTTCAGCACTAAAATCAATTTCTCTATGGAGACAATGAGAGGGATTTTTACTGCTGGAACCCTGCTGTTGCACTCTATAAGAGAAATATGATCAGATCTGCCAATAGCTCTCTACTGATGGAAATATAACATTTAAAAAAAAAAAAAATATATATATATATATATATATACACACACTACATACATACACATATATATATATATATATATATATATATATATATATATATATATATTAATATATATATATTAGGGCTGTCAAACGATTAATCGCGATTAATCGCATTCAGAATAAAAGTTTGTGTTTACGTAATATATGTGGGCGTAGTGTGTATAATTATTTTGTATATATAAATACACACACGCATGTATATATTTAACAAAAATATGAAAGTATATACTTTATATATATTTATACATAATTAATATTATGTATAAATATAAATATTTTATATATTAAGAACACATTATTCTTAAATATATACATGCATGTGTGTCTATTTATATATACAAAATAATTATACACTCTACGCCCACATATATTACGTAAACACAAACTTTTATTATGAATGCGATTAATCGCGATTAATCATTTGACAGCCCTAATATATATATATATATATATATATATATATATATATATATATATATATATATAATCTTTGAAGGGTACTTGTTTCACCCATTAAATCTAAATATCCAAACTCCAAACTAGACTGTAAAAAAAAAAAAAAAAACATTTTCAAGATTTATCACAACATTTTTTCTTTTGTCAAATCAACTTATTTATAATAATAATTTATAATAATAAAACTTATAATAATTTATTTAGTTGAGATAACTTATTATTTTGAGTTTCTGATGATTAAATTAATCTCCTTCATTGTATGAACTCACTTTTCCCAGTTCAATCAACTTAAAATTTTAAGGCAACCCTACTTTTTTAAGCCAACAATATTTTTTTTACAGTGTATAATATAAAAATATTATATTTTTAATATATATTTACGAATGGTTTGTTTGATTCTTTTTTTTGCCAATTGCACATATGCTAGATTTTTTTCAAGGAATTTATTTCAGAAAAAAAGATAAAATCACAAGCAAGTTATGAATGTTACATTTACATGACATCTCATATAAGAAGCTTAGAAATTATGATCGCATTGCATTCATATGAATGATCTAAACCGCACACAAACACAGACAGAACCTTGAAAACACAACCACAATGGGACTTCAGATATTTTTTTCTTTTAATAAAATAAAAGAGTAAATCTTTCTCTCAAGGCAACATCTACAGAAAAAAAAATGTTTTATATTAGAGTTTGTTTCTATTTCAGCCTCCCTGGACTTCCATGGCCTTGCTAAGGTCAGTTTTTCATAACAGTTTTGGCAATGTATTTATTTGGGGGTTCATTTGCTCTGAAGTGTGTTTACAGATATTCATTAATAACTTGCTCTCTCATTAATTATTGCATGGACAGACTGTGAGCAACTGTCTACCCATATCACAAATGAAAGAGTGCAGTTTGCCGAAATTGCCTCTGATTTATGTGCACTTACTGTATGTAAGTTTTTTTTTTGTCACAAATCCAAGTCAATTCTCAAATTTTTGGTAATAGCCTCATTTGTTTTTTTTTAGCTGGGAAGGAAGGGATGCACACCTTAAAAGTGTATTCATTGGACAACTTTTAAGCAAGGTTTTTTTTCCTCCTGTAAATGTCACTCGATAAAAACATCCTCTTTGATTTCCCCATAGTAAATTAACAGGTAACTATGGTAACAGGTCGATGGCATCACGTTGAAGCCACTGTTTGAACGCATCATTTCGCAAGGAGTGCTCAGAAATTTTTTATATTTATAGAAGACTCTATTCTCTTTGTGTAGCTGGACTGTGCTGTTCAAGAGTTCAAAATAATCCAATTAAGTCTATTTATTTCCAACTGGAGTGTCCATCTCTGCTCTCAAGCTCAAAAAGCACACAAATATATAAATGAATGAAAAGGTAATGTAGGTTCAGAAGATTTGTAAAATTGCACAAGAGTAGCATGGACTACTTTAGTGTGGTGGGGTTTTTTGTGTGTGTCCTTTTAGGAGCTTGAGACAGGTGAAGGAAGATTCTTTAAATGTTGTGTTCTGTTGAAAAATAAAAGCATTCAGGTTTGACAATGATTATATTAGGATGAGTAAATAATGAAAAAACAACAACTTTTTTTAGGGCTGTGCAAAGATTAATCGCGATTAAGCACATCCAAAAAAAAAAAAAATATATATATATATATATATATATATATATATATATGTGTGTCCTGTGTATAATTATTGTAGTGTATATATATAAATACATGTATATATTTAAGAATTATTTGCACGTAAATACTGTTTATATATATATATATATATATATATATATATATATATATATATATATATATACATACATAGTCTATATTATATATAATGTCAAACGATTAATTGCGATTAATTGCATCCAAAATAAAAGTTTTTGTTTACATAATATTTGTGGGTGCACTGTGTATAATTATTATATATATATATATATATATATATATATATATATATATATATATATATAAATACACACACATGCTTATATATATTTACAAAATGTATATACTGTATATAGATTTATAAATAATTTATATTATATATAAATTGAAATATTTTATATATAAATAATATTTTTTTCTTAAATATACATGCATGTGTGTCTATTTATATATATATATATATAAAATAATTATGCACAGTTTACCCACACATATCATGTAAACAAACTTTTATTTTGGATGCAAATGCGATTAATCGTGATTAATTGTTTGGCAGCCCTAATATAAATATTTTATATACGAATAACATATTTTTTTAAATATATACATGCATGTGTGTGTATTTATATATACAAAATAATTAACACAGCACACACACATATATATTATGTAAACACAAACTTTTATTTTGGATGTGATTAATCGCAATTAATCTTTGCACAGCCCTACGTTTTTCAAGTAAAACCAAAATGACAGAATATTGTAAGTGCTCAAAACTGAAAGAATTTACAACAGAACTACAATTGATAAAGGTTTTCACTTTTTCTTTTATTTGTCCTATACTTACTTAAAGACTGAAACCAAGTCCTACTTTTTCTGTTCCTTTTTTTTTAAATCGGTAATCTGTAGTGGAAAGTTCAGAAATTCCCCATCCCTTTTTTCATTAGGTCCAGGACAGACCTATAGATATAGGACTTTCTTTGTTGAAGTACATGTACATATGAAAATCACATTTAAAATGCAGATTACACAGAAATGTAAATTTCTCTTCCAGGTGCACAGCTTTTATTAATCCTGCCTGTCAAGAAGACAAATGACATGATTTAGCTCTCAGTCAAACCAGTTCTGAGGTGGTCAAAAGGGTTGAAGCATTTGAAGTTTCAACCCCCTGAAACTGTCTCGCTAAAAGTGCCGCACAAACACTAGTTATTAGTAGTTTTTTACACTGAACTATTCCCCTCTAGCAACTTTAATGATCAAGTTTTACCCAGCTAACATTCATTTAACATATCTCATGTTAATAGGTCTCACAATAAAAACATGGAATTTGTGAGTCTAATGCTTATAAAACAGTCACGGGACACCAAAGTCCAGTGTATCTGTGGAAAGTGCCAGTGGCTGTTTATTTCCTGTCAAAATAAAGCGCACATCTCTGCATGTTTGTTCAGCTCATTACTGTGTTTGTTTGTACAGTATAACAAGCACTAATTGCCGTTTACTTATTTGAACAGCACTGCAACCACGTAGGCTACTGCTTTTGATAACAGAGAAACAAATGACAAGTTTAGCGATTATTCAAATGATTCATAATTTGATTACAGTCTAACATAAGAGATGCTGCATGCAGGGGCTTACCCCAGGGCTGTCGATCTATTAAAGTGTTTCAAATCAGAATAATTATATGGTATTCTGATGAATTGATCAAATGAATCAACATTAAAAGTGCCCCCTATTATGCTATTTTAAAGATTCCTAATTTTGTTTTGTTACATGAAAGGTAATAGGCTATTTAAAAAAGCATAATAGGGGCGCTTTAATATCAATATTTACTGAGAAAAGCCTTAGATAGACTCAAAGACATTATATTAGTATGGCGCATGAAAACATTGAATAGACATATCCTTCTGACCTTAGTCAGAAGGGGCATGATTAAATGGATTCATTTTTTTAATTGGCTATATTTTTTGAAATAAATAGATGTACTAAATTAACATGTTAAATTGACAGTAGTTGTTTCACAGAGTCTACAGTTGCTGTTCACCCACACAGGCCAGATTCGAGCGTCAACAAGTGTTGTCACACACACTAGTTACCTAAACTGCAATCACATGCAACTTTAACGGAATATTGCAGAATGTTGCATGAACAGTTATGTTGCACATAACAAGCTGGCGTGACATGGCATTTGAGGATCTGCAAAGCAGGAAGCCTGACAGTTTTGTCTCCGTCTCGTACATTCTGTCAGCCAGGTTTCGGGATTGAAGCTCTTTAATGATATACCAGAGCAACTGACTATGGGACGGCAGCCACTTGGTTGCTCATATTTAATTGGATCCACAGAATTGAAATGCTTCCCTCATTTTCAAAGTGTAACAAGTTCCCTGCCCACCCCAGGATATCAATTTTATTACACATATTGTTGACAACAGCATTGCATTATTAAAAAAAAGTTGGATGTTTAAAAAAATACGAGCTAAGAAAGAAGTTTGTTGAATCACCTGAGAACAAAACACAAGACGGGAAAAAATGCATATCGAACGCAATCTCTGCGGGCAACTAACTTGTTACGCTTAATTAATTTCACCGATATTTGTCATGTGCACCCAGCCTGAAGAGTTATGAACTCATCATTTAGATACTGAGAAATCATTGATCAGAACAACTGCATTGATTCGTGCCATTTATATTTGCGTTGCGACACCCACGCTCATTGACAGCAGAATCAGTCATGTCAAAGATGACTTCATTAGCGCTAGAACCATTTGCATGCTGAAGAACGAGCCGTAATGATATGAAATATGAGCCGACAGAACCAACATTACAATGCACCACTGGTTTCTACCCCTTGCGGTAAAAACAGAGGACATTTACGAACACATTGCGGATGTACATTTTTTTTTTTTTTTTGCGACTGAGGACCACGAGAAATTATGGAAGCTTGTTCCCGCCACTGAATAAAAAAATAAAATAAATAATTGTGACTTTTTAATCTCACAATTCTGACTTTTTTTCTCACAATTGCGAGTTTATATCTCGCAATTCTGACTTTATTTCTCACAATTGCGAGATAAAAAGTCAGAATTGCATGATAAAAAGTCGCAATTGTGAGAAAAAAGTCAGAATTGCGAGATATAAAGTCAGAATTGCGTTATATAAAGTCAGAATTGCGACTTTTTATCTCACAATTCGGACTTTTTTCTCACAATTGCGAGTTTACATCTCGCAATTCTGACTTTATAACACATAATTGCGAGTTTATATGTCGAAATTCTGACATCTTTTCTCAGAATTGTGAGATATAAACTCGCAATTGCGACTTATCAGGCCAATTCTAAAGGGGGAAAAAACTAGTATAAATCTCACAATTCTGACATTATATCATGCATTTCTGACTTTATATCACGCAATTACGACTTTATATCTCGCAATTCTGACTTTATATCTCGCAATTCTGACTTTATAACTCACAATTCTGACTTTATATCTCGCAATTCTGACTTTATATCTTGCAATTGCGACTTTATATCTCGCAATTCTGACTTTCCATCTCGCAATTCTGAGAAATAATGTCAGAATTGCGAGAAATAAACTCGCAATTGTGAGAAAAAAAGTCAGAATTGTGAGATAAAAAGTCGTAATTACCTTTTATATTTTTCATTCTATGCCGGAAACAAGCTTCCATAAGAAATAGCCTGTTGAACCTCCACGTCAGTCCATGAACTCTAAATCCCACATGCCCCTGATCGGCGTGTACAAACGACTTTTGGAAAAGGCCATATCAATTTATAAGGACAACCCATACTATCCTGCTAGACAAAGGAACAATGGCTCACGAAGACGCAAAGATTGGTATGGATTTTCTTTTAAAGCTAGTACAACTCTCAGGGGGCCGCCGCCGCTCAGTTTGAATTTAGAGACACAAACGGTGATAATTGAAAGCGACAGCAGGTTGAGTACAATGACTGAATTGATAACAACAATCATAACCCCGTAATCATCTCAGCGAGGGACGCTCGACTTCATAGGTAAACAAAATTACCAGACTGACACCCACCATCTTGTTTCTTTGCCTCTTTGGGCCATTGATCGTGATTCACACACCAAAGCCCGCGAACAGAAGAGGACCAACGGAGCCGAGAACAGTTTGTCCTATATTCGTGCGACAGAGGGAAAGCCATTCGTTGATGCCTCACTCCGCGACCTCAGGGAAGACAAAGGCTAGTAATGGACACCCCCTGCCCCACTTTCCCTCCTCACTGATGTTCTCCACGGTGTGATTGTACAGCGGTATGATAGTTTCCACATGGCTGTCAGTGGACAGGACTGCTTTACACCTTACAAGAGACACGTTACAAGAAAATACAACGAAGAAAATAGATAAATATGACAATATAGAGTGGGAAGTAACACTGTTTTGAGTTTTAAATAATGCAACATCATAAATTCGAAAAGAAATTGGTTTTGGTTTGTGTACATGCAGCATTCATCTTGCAAACAAAATTACTGGTGAAAACATTTTTTTTTAATGTCAACAAGACATTGAAAAAATGATAATACCGATACTTAAATGACTTTAAAGGGGACCTATTATGCACTTTTACAGTCTTGATTTTGCTTTTGGGGGTCTACTAAATAGGTTTTCATGCTTGAATGTTTAAAAACATTATTTTTCACCAACATATTTTTGTCAGTAACGCTCTGAGGTGTGTTTCCCGCTCAACAACTCGCTGCTTAACCACCTAATACGATGAATCGTTGAAACTAAGTTAGTCACAACTGGTTCACAAAAACGGGTCGACCTAGTTTGAACTCACATTAGTTTAATAATATAGGACTACTGTTAATGACATAACTTGCAGGTGGTAGAGTAATAACTTCTATTATTCAATTCAAGATTGTAATTAATGCATTTAATATGATTATTGTTCAATTATATAAACGACAGAAAGCCGTTAATTATTTAATCACACAGTATTTACTCCCGTGTCCATGCTTTCATTCGCTCAGCAGCTTTCTCCGCAACATTTTTTTTTTTAATGACATGTTGCTGGAACAAACTAATGAGTACTTCTTTTTTATTTATTTTTGTCATTTTGCTTTATTTGATGTTTTCTAAAATATATAGATTAAAATGTATGTGTGTGTGTGTATCTATAATATATATCAATAGCCTTTATATATTTGCCTGGGATTAAATATATAGAATGTACCAAATTTTAGCCTGCTTATTGTTCCCAAGAGCACTATCTATTTAAGTCCACATCATTTTAACAAGAAACTATGCTTCTAACCACGTCTTGAGAGCTGTAGTTCTACCCACACAAGTTTGCAATGCTGTTTGGGATGTTAGTTAGAACCAAATCATTCAAATCACAATGTGCAACGTGATTGGTCAGCTGGAACAGCCTGTTGCAATTGGTCAACCGCTTTGAGCAAGTTTACCATAACCATGATTCCAGGCCCCATCCTCTTTTTGTGCATGCTTTGGGTGGGAAATATTTTGGGAATAGGCTATTGTGTCATGTCCAGAGATGGTGCTTACTGACACAGAGAATAACTCCCTTTGGAGCGACATTATTCATTAAAGAAAACTGAAAATGTATAATAAATAAATAAATAAATAAATATTGGTCCTCATACTTGAAACATACTTGATAAAACTCTGAAACAATACCAAAAGATGAAGCACTTTTCTATGGGGTTGATTAACTCATTCAAATGCATCATGAGATTAATCAGATACAACATGAACATAATATGACAACATCTGCACAAGTGAACTTAAAGTTAAATGCTATTCAGCATGCGAGTCTCATTATGATTACACTCTTCATAACACGCAAACTACAATGACAACTGTAGGAGAAAAAGTTTGAACTGAATTTTTCCCATTACAGAAACTCATTATGTACCATTGAAGTACATATTTACTATGCATCCACCAAGCATTAGCATTTTTATGTAGCCTACTTACTTACATAGAGTATGGTCTGGTCTTAAGTATAAACACTTCTGTTCAATATAAAATGCTTGTGAATAACAGCCTTTCATCTTATGTGACTGCCATTGTGTTTCTGTACTCTGCTGCTGAGTGATTTTCTGTCTTGAAAAGAACAGATGTTCTGCAAATCCTGTTATGATCATAAAACTAGGTAAGTGAAAATTATTTTTCAACCACCAGGTTGCTTAAAATGATCCATCAAGAAGACACATCAACCAAAGGTTTCCACCCGCAGTCAACTGCTTTTTTTATGAAGTTTAAAAGATGACACTCCAATCTCTAATCTATCATTTAAAGGGATACTCCACTTTTTGGGGGAAATAGGCTCATTTTACAACTCCCCCAGAGTTGAACAGTTGGGTTTTACCGTTTTTCAAATCCATTCAGTCGATTTTCTGATATTTAGAAGAATATCAGACAGTTTCTGGTCCTATTGACTTCCATATATAAATATTTTTTTTCCTACTATGGAAGTCGATAGGACCAGAAACTGGCTGAATGGATTCGAAAATGGTAAAACTCAACCGTTTACCTCTGGGGGAGTTGTAAAATGAGCCTATTTCCAAAAATAAAAGTGCAGTAACCCTTTAAAACTGGATACAGTGCAAGAAAAGAATCACCCCAAATGCAATGCAAGGTTAAAGGTGAACTTGTTAAAGTTAAAGTTAAAGGTGAAGTAATTACTTTCCCCTTCATCTCAACAATATTTCCAAGTCACACTTGGAAAAACATCTATTATACTATAAAAATGACAATTTACATGTTCCTTGCAAGAATTTCAAAGGATGCATTTGATCGACAGTTAATTAAATACACTCTGTTGGAGCACAATGGTGTTTTCGCACTATTTTGCAATCAATAACTGTTTTAAATACTGGAAGAACAAACCAATGCCATTGGGTGAGTCAGTTTTGCTATTTTCATCTGGCCGAGATGCTCAAACAAACAGATCAATGTTTTAATAACGCCACAGAGTCAGTGTTTACATGTTTCAGAGAAATCGACCCACAAATGGCTCGCTTACAGTTCTGCATATTAACGTGAGCAGCTAAGGCACTGAAAACATTACACACTTCACCTCTAACAGCTTCTATACAAGTTAATGAGTTCTTATGGGCAAAATTCGCATGACTCATATAGACAAACGTCTGGACTCGACGAGAGAAAACATCGCTGCAGGAGCTATAAAAGAGATTCTTGAACAAAGCTACTCTAAATGTGACCTATCTTTTCAGTCTCCTGTATCCCGAGAAGATGTCTGTATGCGCAGTGTTGACTCAAGCAACAGGGAAAAGGAATTACAGGTTCACATCCCCTGGCAGTGTACCTTGGCCCTGTTAAGAAAGAACATGCTCCACTCCGCTTCCCAGAACATCAGATCTAGGCTGCACTGCTTTTACAGGATGTTTACTCCTCAGGGGCTCAGTTTCATCCTCTTTGGGTTCAAGTCACCTCTCTTTTTCGCTGTTTCTCTCACTCCATCTGTCCTAACACCATGCATTACCAACTCGAAGATGGGATTCCATCAACAAGTACATGGGTACTTTAATGAATTGCAAGGCCCTCAGTTGATTAATGCATAAGAGGGGCTTGGCTTTTCACTGGGGTTAAATTAATCTTAAAACAGAGTGTCGACAAACATACAAGCTACACTTGGTGCACTTGGTCTTGTGGAACGGCAAACATAAAAGCTCAAAATTGTCCCTTTCCCTAGAATTAAAACTTTTTTTTTTTTGCAGTAGCCATTTGCACTAGCGATAGATGCTATTTATACTAAGTGATGCTAGTTACGCAAAGTTAAAATAGCATTTTTTCTTGGTGATTTAAACTAAGTGCAAGTAGCAATTTATTCGATTTACACTAAGCGAAAATAACAGCATTTTCTTAGCGATATGCTATTTAGACTAAGCGAAAATAGCAATGACGTTAAAATGGCACGAAAAATAGATGTTAAAATAGTGTGACGTTAAAATAGCATTTTTTCTTGGTGATTTAAATTAAGTGCAAGTAACAATTTATTTGATTTACACTAAGCGAAAAATAACATTTTCTTAGCGATATGCTATTTAGACTAAGCGAAAATAGCAATGACGTTAAAATGGCACGAAAAATAGACGTTAAAATAGCGTGACGTTAAAATAGCATTTTTTCTTGGTGATTTAAACTAAGTGCAAGTAGCAATTCATTCGATTTGCACTAAGCGAAAATAACAGCATTTTCTTAGCGATATGCTGTTTAGACTAAGCGAAAATAGCAATGACGTTAAAATAGCGTAAAAATAGACGTTAAAATAGCGTGACGTTAAAATAGCATTTTTTCTTGGTGATTTAAACTAAGTGCAAGTAGCAATTTATTCGATTTACACTAAACGAAAATAACAGCATTTTCTAAGCGATATGCTATTTAGACTAAGCGAAAATACAAATGACGCTAAAAATAGCGCAAAAAATAGACGTTAAAATAGCGTGACGTTAAAATAGCATTTTTTCTTGGTGATTTAAACTAAGTGCAAGTAGCAATTTATTCGATTTACACTAAGCGAAAATAACAGCATTTTCTTAGCGATATGCTATTTAGAGTAAGCGAAAATAGCAATGACGTTAAAATAGCGTAAAAAAATAGACGCTAAAATAGCCTTTTTTCTTGGTGATTTAAACTAAGTGCAAGTAGCAATTTATTCGATTTGCACTAAGCGAAAATAAGAGCATTTTCTAAGCGATATGCTATTTAGAGTAAGTGAAAATAGCAATGACGTTAAAATAGCGTAAAAAAATAGACGTTAAAATAGCCTTTTTTCTTGGTGATTTAAACTAAGTGCAAGTAGCAATTTATTTGATTAACACCAAGCGAAAATAACAGCATTTTCTTTGCGATATAAGCGAAAATAGCAATTGATCCTATTGAAAAATAACAGTACTTAGATGTTATTTATACTTATAAATAATAAGAGATATTTGCACCACAGTGTTGTTGTACATTAAACTTTATGCAATAACACAGTGTACATGATTACATTTATACAAAATATTAAATGGATGCCACCTTTTTGGGACAATAAAGCCTTCTCTACATCTAATTAAACACACGTTAGACACTTTATTTCCACAATTTGAATATTTTCTTAATTTAGTGTAGCCTGCACTTAGTGTGAATAAGCACACTTTTTCTCCCCGAATAAAGTAAAAGTACAGTCTAAACTGGGACCACATTGAAAGTCACTTGAGCTGCATCCTGCTGAAGAGCGTCCTCAAGATGGCCTAAGTTACTGTGTAAGTGCACGCAATATGCACAAAGTAATGAGTGTAATCTTGGCACTTTGGTGAAGACCCATGTGTCCTATCTTGGCAGGCACACCCGCCTGCTATTGTGACATCTTTACAGCGACTCAGTTGGGGGCAAATGCCACAGACATGTTTCACACCACAGCTTGTATAGGCCACATGGACACATGCCAAAACTGCTAAGGAGACATCTAAAGACGAAACATGTTGCTCATGGGAGAACAGCACTTTTTATAGGGTGTTTGAACAAGGTCTATTTCATCCTTAACATCTGATGCAAAATAAGCAAAAGTGAGAAAATGACTAAGAATTTGAAAAATACAACTGCTATAACAATAATACTACATTCCATTATTTGTATCATTAAAATTATAGTGGGTTTTGCCATTGGCCCATTGTTTTATCTCAAGATGCACACCAGTAATGTTTTCTTCAAAGGCATGTTTATAAAAGCCACTTAAATGTCCTAATTGGACTATGGCCTAATCCTGGCTTAATATAAGCTTTGTCTGTGAAACCAGGCCTTAATGTTTAAATACAGTAGACTGTTGGACTTTTCTGTGATTTCTACAGTTATTTACTTTAAATCGCCCAGTATTATACTGCTATTTCTCTTTACAGTAAATAACTGTGATTCCCATTGCATCATGGCATTTTTCTTTGACGTTAAACACCACATACAGAGATTTACTGTATTTTTTTAAGTTTCGAAGTATACTACTGTATTTGACGTGGCACCATTCCGTCATGCTTTTTATTTCCTAATTTTTGTCTTGACCATTAATGCAAAATGCAAACCTGTTTGTCCCTTGTCAGAAATAGCTTGAGCGCTTGAGCTCGGACTACCGTACGTCAGAAATATAACAGTGCATAACTATACACTGTCTGTCTGCAAAAGTATTGCCAGTAAGTTACTCTAAATATAAGATATATAAATATACTCAGTATAAGACTCTGGATGTTCCAGAGTGCACACTGTGGTTTGTTTTGGTAAGCACAGCGTGCAAGTCCTGCTAGATAGATGCTTCAGAAATGCCAGTGATCACTCTCCAATCTCCCTCACAGAAGAGCATTACAATTAACCATTGTGCTAGGCGACAGTCTGCCCAACTCTCGGATTAGAGCCGGGCTCAGAGGAGGAAAAGAGATGAATCCTGCAGTTCGAAGACCAAATACACATCATTACCACCCAGAAAATCTCCTTCTGTCCATCCCAGCCTCCCTTTCTTCTGTCAAAATGCATCTCCATTGAAAACATTCTGTTGTTATTGACAGTCAGGGGAATCAATTAAAGCCTCGGCAGTTTATTCTCCAGCCCAGTGAGGGCTGTCTACGGGCGGTTCTCCAATGAGGAAGAACAGTTAACATTATAACTCATTTCCTGTGGAGCCACAAAGGGCCTCCTGGTGACACAATGACTTCTGAGTGCTTTCTAGAGCTCTCTGAAAGAAACAGGAAATGTGTTAAAAGGACATAATAGGTGCCATGCAGCAGGATGATGGGCAGACCCTTGTACAAGCAACGATTTGGCGTTCTTCAGATATGCCTTAGTTGAAGTTTCGGCTGGGTGAAGGAATAGTTCACCCAAAAATGAAAATTAGGATCACTTATTCGCCCTCATGTCATTCCAAATCCAAGACTTTCTTCTGTGGAATACAAAAGAATCTGACACAAATGCTGTCTGTTCCTTACACAGATCTAAGGCACCAGAAGACTGCAAATAGCTGTGAGCATGGACCACTCACATGTGCGTAAATGATGTTCAGTCATAGGTATTAAATTAATCTGTGCTAAAACTCCAAATAGTCAAATCATATAATGAATCAAATTAAATATTATTTTGGGAAAAAAAAGTGAATGATTACAAAATTTTTAAATCTGCATGTGCACATGCTACACTAAAAGTGCGTAAAAAATGACGCAGTAGAAGTGAATAAGTCTCGTTCGCGTGAATGGCGCGAATTGTGCGCCTGGAACGTCAAGGGTGTATGATTTAATTTTGACGTGACATTTGAAGTGAATTCGCGCCTGCCGCCCGAGTTGAAAAATCTGAACTTTGGTGTCAATTCGCGCCGCGTTAACCAATCAGGAGCCTAGCTGCTTGCTCACGCGGTGAACTATCTGGATGTTTCAATAAATTATTTGTAATATGACTAAATGCCGGGTGTGGCTCTAATGCACAACAAAGCAAATATTTTATCAGTTAAAACTTTATTTCAATATACGAGACATGTTCATTTTGTATTAAATATTTTTTATTTCATATTTAACGTTAGATTATATGAAATATTATTATAATGTAAAGACAACCAACAACAGACATTTGCATAAGTTTGTGTTTGGACGTGAGAGAGAGAAAAAAAATCACAGGACAGGTTTATAACTTTTGGAGGCTGGCTCTGTTTATCATCAAAACAAAAATAAATGACAGATTAGGTGGATGAGGACAAGGGTGATCCTCACTCGCTCCGATGCAGGACAACAGGTCATCAAACTGGGCGCAGGACAGGCGGAAGTACCGCTGACAGCGGCCGTCATCCAGGCTCATCCGGTGGCGATAATGATTAGGGTTGGGTATCGAGAATCAAGTATCGATTGGAACCGGGACTAACTTTTCGTTTTTCCCGGAATCGTTCAAAAGTTACAATTTCGATTCCTAGTTTCGATATTCACACTCCGCCGACCAGAAGAAGAAACCGCTGAACAACACCAATGAAGAAGCATCTACCGGAAGTTTTGGCATAATCGTGCGAGTCGAACATGAATAGCTTACGTCGGCGGTCCAAAGTGTGGCTTCAATTTTCTAAAAATATCAAAATCTCGGCAAAATGCAGAGTATTTTCCCTTTAGAAAGGAGTATTTCCTTCAGAAAGACTGTTGGTTAGCAAGGTTAGCTAAACTTTTTTGACCCTGCCTCTTAAAAGAATCGGAATCGAGAATCGTTGGGAACCGGAATCGAAACAAGGAATCGGAATCAGAATCGTTCAAATTCAAACGATACACAACCCTAATAATGATCCCCACGCCACTGTTCTGCTCTCCAGAGCAAATACAGAGCGTTGACTCTCTCAATGAATGCTCGATCAACAGAAAAAAGATGGCCGCCAACGGGTTTGAATTCTGACGCACGTAATTTTCGCTTCAAACTTCTGTTTTTACACGCGTTAATTTCGCTCTTGACGCACGAATGGACTAAAAGTGTTCAAGCGTATAACTAGACGCGGTAGGCGCGAATTTGACGCGCTATTCGTGTCTGGTGTGAATGCATAGTAAGAAGGGGGAGTTTCTGTAAAGACTACAAGCACTAGTTCCCACCCTTTCAAACCTGCCCATAGGGGGTTGGACCAAATGCGCTAACAGACCTATCACAGATCAGTGCCAGTGCGTTTGATTTCACCGGCAGAAACATTTTGCGTAGAGTGGAGCTCAACTCTAGTCTACATTGATGGGTGGAGTAGTGGGAGTGGCAATGCACCATTGCAATGCACTATGGGGATTGTTGTCTACAATTCACAAGCACTAAAAAGTCATTTTCTGCCTTTTATCGGCCAAGAAGGCCTATTCTACTACAGATATGACTCACTTTCAATACATATTCATGTCTCCACTGGTGGAATTACCCTTTAATAATATTTCACAATATTACTGTTTTAATATTATGGAATGAATCAACTGTTTTCAACATTGGCGATAATAATAAATGTTTCTTGAGCAGCAAATCAGCTTATTAGAGTTATTTCTGAAGGATCATGTGACTCTGAAGACTGGAGTAATGATGCTGAAAATTCAGCTTTGACCACAGGAATAAATTACATTTTATAATAAAATCTAATAGAAAGCCGTTGTTTAAAATTGTAATAATATTTCAATGTTTGTTGTTGTTGTTGTTGTTGTTTAATCAAATGAATGCAGCTTTGGTGAGCATAAGAGACTTACGATCCCAAACTTTTGAATGGCAGTGTATATTTATTCACTAATTTATATAGCAAGAAAAAAAAGTAGCATGAAAAAGTATCAACTAACATATTGGAAAGCCTAAAATATGCAATGTTCTACTCATATAGCTGCCTTAAATCTTCTTAGGGCTATTTGATTAGTATTATCTACAAAATGTCCATTTAGATAACCTAAAGGGACTAACTAACATTGACTTCAACACTTTGAGATCAGCGATCTCATTATTTCTCACTCGAAAAATAAATACTTGCTTGCATCTTTGCAAAATTGAAAAGAGAGAAGGGGGAAAAAGAGAAGAAAAGCATGCTGCAAATGGATATTGGTGATGGATTCACTTTCACGCTCTGTATTAGGCGGTAAATTGTTGCGCGGCTTCTAAAGTGCGTGGCTTTATCGGCAGGCATGCAGGTCTGCTGAATTTGAATCTGCTGTTTGTAGGCCTGTGCTGTGATGCTGGATGTCAGGCCTGTGTTAATTGACTTTCTGCAGGTGGTTTCCCACATATCCAGCCTACAGAACCCAACTTTCACAGTCTCCATCTGGGCTGATGGGTTTGGATTTTTCACACTGTTCTGCTCAGACTGACTTCAGTGGGAGAAACTCCAGACGCCGCTTTGCTCGGGCTGTTTTTAAAGGCCACCTGCACATCAGCGGCACGGAAGAATATACCACACATATCGCATTAACTCTCCCCCACACGCGCATGTGTACTGCTCACCCTTCTTATTCTCAGCCAATACTTCAAACTCACAACTTATATAATTCGCTATGTGCTTGAGTGACTCAATATGATATCGCAAAGGGGATATTTGAACAGACATCTTGACAAACAATGTATATGTCGACGAGAGAGATACAATTGTTCGGCAAACATGCATTTCAGATAGATGAAGTTGACTTAAGCAGATATTCAGCAAAAGATAAGCCTATTGCTCTGTGCTGTGTAATTGAAAAAAAGTTTCTTTTTGGTTCTGTGTTAGGAATGGAGTACTGTTATGAATACTAAATAAAGTCAAATTCTGGTTGGCATAGGTCATTCTTTGCATATAGAAAAATGTATAGTACACATTCAGAATGGAATTATGGTTACGACATACAGTACTGAGTATATACTTCTACTATTTTTAAGTGAAACAGTAGACACAATGCTAAAACATGCCAAACAGTAGTAGAATATGCATTAGTTAAATATATAAACAGTAGTTAAATATATATATATATATATATATATATATATATATATATATACAAAGTATATCTATCTATCTATCTATCTATCTATCTATCTATCTATCTATCTATCTATCTATCTATCTATCTATCTATATACACACAGTATATATATATATATATATATATATATATATATATATATATATATATATATATATACACACACTAAATATATACAGTATATACATATATAGTATATAAGATATTATCATTTGTTACTTCCAGTTCATTGGATACACTGAAAATGGAAGGTCAAGTTGTGCAAACTGCATTGTGGGATATAGTATTCCAGTTTGGTGCTAAGTAAAGGCACATTTTGCGAAAGAAGTAGGTCATCCGTTCCAAGCATTCAAAAAAGGCATAATGTGTGCAGTTGCAGTATACATACTATATATGAGTAGTGGTAGCTTGCTATTTCGAACATTCAAAATGGAATACAAGCTCACTACTTACTATTAGGCAATGTACAGTCAGTAAGTAGTATTTAGTATGTGGAATTAAACATGCCGTGATGCTTGTTTTAAATGCTAGTTTTCTACATTTTATCATGCTGAATGTTTAATTCAGTATTTCAGGAAACTATCTATTTTGAAAGTTATTTGGGATGTTTAATACTGTTTTAAAATTTGAACACTGCTCAGATTGACATATGTAGTTGCTCAGTCCATGCATGTAGCATGTGTACCATATGCATACTGTAATTCTCTGGAGAAAT
The DNA here is from genome assembly GCA_038021265.1 of Cyprinella venusta. NCBI lineage: Eukaryota > Metazoa > Chordata > Actinopteri > Cypriniformes > Leuciscidae > Cyprinella > Cyprinella venusta. The sequence goes on from CM075873.1 coordinate 5,269,485, forward strand.
AGCAAAAGTAGCATGCTTATCACAAAATGCATAATCTTTGCATTTCAAAAGCCCTCAAAAATTGAGCTATTTGAGATTTTGGGAGCATCAGTTCGCCGTCGGGGTCGGATAAACACCCTGCAGTTAGACTACGCCACTGCAACCTCTGTCTGAGTGCTGTTGCCTGTTTCAGAGAGCTGTTTCCTTGGCAATTCTCATTGGATGATGATGAGGAAAGCTATCATAAAATCTGTGAGTTTTCACATATAGAGTGCAGCTCATCGAATGTAATCTTCAGTGAAGATCCTCAACTTACTGTACTGGAATTCGATTTCACAGGTAAGAGACATTCTGAAATTAGCATCTGTGCTCTTCAGACATGTGAGAGTTCGACCTTGATGAGCATTTAAGAAAAACAAATGAAACAGAGAGACTATAAATCTAGCGTTTCACCCTATCAGAGTTTCATGATACAATCAGAGGAGAGAGAGATGCCCAGAAACCCACTCGGCGGTGATATCTGCTGGCTGTGGAACCTGACCAGAACACTGTGGTATAATGTAGCTGATCAGTAAAACTGACAGACTCTGGGGGTGTGAGAGTAGAGTGAGACAGCTGGAAAGGTCACGGGATACAAAGTAGCTATACCTCTTATTGTAGAATGAATCAGCTTAGTGAAGCTGCCCTTTCCTCTCTGTCATCCCAATAGAATCCAGATGGGCTGTGATGGAAAGCCCGTCCACAACCGAGGCCGTGGGATCAGGGTGTACTTCAACACACATTTAAAAATGATCATGAATCGTCACAATAAAGCAGAGTCCCCATTCAGATTTGAATAAACCACAGTTCCATGCCGATAAACGCACAATATCGACTGCACATCATATTAACGCTCAAGCTGCTACGCTGATTTGCAAACAGCTGACAGACTAATGAATGTTATTGCATGGATCTCAGGAATATTTGATTCTGATTGGTCAATTACCTTTGTTTTCTATCAGTGTTCTGTCTCTCAGTCTCTACAAGTATAAGAATAAAATAATTCAAACCAACATTTCATGTCCACATATGTATTTATACTTCAAGTAGTTGTATTCAGTCAGACATTCATTATTGGAAAAGAAAAACACTGAACGTTGATCTGGTCGTCAATATTTCATTTCATTTCCACAAAATAAACACTTTCTCGGCACTTGGGGGTCTTGATAAATCCTGTCAGAGGTTTATTTAGCGATAATTAACATCTGAAGGTGTATTATTGTTTACATATTACTTAATATTAGGGCTGTGCAAAAGTTAATTGCGATTAATCGCATCCAAAATAAAAGTCTGTGTTTACATAATATATTTGTGTGTGCTGTGTATAATTATTTTGTATATATATAAATACCAATGCATGTATGTATATATTTAAGAATTATTTGCGCTTAAATTCTGTATATATATATATAAAAACATAATCTATATTATATAAATATAAATACTTTATATATGAATAACACATTTTCTTAAATATATACATGCATGTGTGTGTATTTATATATACAAAATAATTATATTCAGCACACACAAATATATTACGTAAACACAGACTTTTATTTTGCATGCGATTAATCGCGATTAACTTTTGCACAGCCCTACTTAATATTAATAATTGTAACGTGTACAGCAACTGAAATGTAAGTAATTCAAATTTGGTGTATCTTATTATATTGCTGGAGCGTTCATTGTTAAGTCTTGTTTTGCCCTACAGACATTTCCAAGCAGAGCGTTTTCTAGTATCCCTGGTTTTCCTGGTTCCCTGATCTTTGCCTGTTCTCTGAACTCTGTGTATGAAGGTTTATGTCTGCTTCGTTTTGCCTTCTGGTGTGTGCTGCAAATGGATCTGAACGCATCTGACTCTTCATTACAGCTGTATGGTGATTTTACCACGACTAGTGTGGTTTTAGGAACTCCAACTCACATGATGCCACAGGCTCAAAAAAACCTGGGTTACTTTTAGGTAAAAGGATACTTTTGGGTTTTTTATTTTTTTATCAGAAAGGCGCAAGTTAATATATTTGCTTAATAAATGCACCCATTATAAAATCACTATATAATCTCCTCTCTAGGCTTACTGCTTAATTTGAATGTAGATGAGATAGAGTCAAAGTCACTCATTTTGTTCAGCTAAAACCCGAGACATTGTCAGGATAATTAGACTGCATTTGTATTTGAGCGCAGGCAGGAACTCGCACCCAAAAATTCTTGAATTTTCTTCTCTCAAGGCATGTTACATATGGAGGACACCGTCACATCTGAGCCTCCACAGATCAGAGCATTTACCAGCCCGAGCAACAACACCATCAATAAAATCGGCCGACTTAGCCGGAGAATTTTACATGCTGTGTGCTTAACAATTATCGAACCGCAGGCAGGAAGGAAAGAGAAGGAATACGAAAGAGAGCAAACGGGGAAAAAAAGGGGGAAATGAGCTTTAATTGGTTATTTAAACCTGCTGGACATCAACAAAGCGCAGCCAGCTGCGATACCTGCATTATTATACACAAGAAACGTGCACTAATTTCATCCTAAAACGATGGCCCTGCTGGTCAGCTTCGAGCGCACAGGGCTTCTTTCCTTCTTATAATCACAAAGCTAATCCACACTTCCGCATTTATAAGACTCAAATCGCAGGATTTCACATCACGCCTTTGATTCGGCGTCCATTTGCTCGCCGCATGTTAAATTGTTTCAGAAAATGACTGCGGATGTATTTAACCTGCGTGTGTCCTGCTGCAATCAGCATTTCCAGGGCAACAACTCTTGCCAAACACGACTCCAAAATGAAACTAGGATGTGAAAATAGTGAAAAAAGCCATCAATAGCTAGTTAAGAGTGCAGATTATGTGTCTTTTTTCCCCTTTCTTGAGCTAGTGTGGCATTAGTCATGGCCGTAAGGGCAGAAGAAAGTGGAGGGATGTCAACTCCATTACTTTGCTACCTGAAATGGACAGGTGACCTTTCTAAAATCAGATCAGATCTGTATGTCACATTCTACTCCATGCAGTGCTAGAAAATCATAATATCTCTAAATGGGATGACATTCGGGGGCTGCAATGATATTCCCGGTGATATGTGCGAATTAAGAATTCTCGATGCAGGCAGAAGCTCAGCTTGAATCGAAGTTTTTGCACAGTGGGAGCTTTCCCTCTAGGCCAAGGTTTTAGAAAGTGATACAGCATGATTTTAGTTCTTCCACTTGAAGTTAAGATGCAGTCAATATACAGAAACTAGCTTTATTGCAAACGAATGTGCACATTCCAAACTAAATGACTGTTTTTAGTGTGGTTTTGCACACAAAGAAACATTTCTGATGTATGCATCACCAAAATAAACATTATTTATGAACGGAGACTAGCAAGATAATGATCAAATTCTCAATTAAATGTAAATGTAGCTATACCTCGATGTATTGCACTTTTCATTTCAGGCTATTAGCTACCGTCGACAGCTGAACATCACCCGGGCGATAATTAATGAGAACAGTTTGTTTCTTCTACCCTTGACTTTTTCGGAAAAAAACAATTGTATCACCACTTTGGCATTAAGGTTAATTTAATGAACGTGCTATAAAAGCAAGGCTTTAAATAGCAGTCCGGTTGGAGCCAGAGGAGAGTGCAGTGAATGAAAAAGCAAGTCTTTCCGGGATCAATGCAGTAGGTTAACCTATACTGTTGTATCAGTGTAGTCGATGTGGACACATCAAAGGAATATGTCAATGAGGAGAGTTAAAAGAAGTTAAAGGGCAACCCTGTGGGATGGAGATCAAATTTGGGTCAAGAAAACATTCCAATTGGGTCAAAAGATGATGTGGCAGTGGTTGAAACAACCCTTCAGACTTGCATGAGTCAAAATGACACCTTGTCTACCTCTAAACAAACCCTTAACCCCAAGATTCGAAGAGGACCTATGCTTTTTCACATATTCAACTTTCTTTAGTATGTTGCTGTTTGACCATGAAAAAGATGATGGTCAGTGTTGACATTGGTCAGTGTTAACGGTGTTATACATTTATATGAATGCCTTAATGAGAAAGAGATTGAGTGTGTATTAATTCTACCTGTGCAGCGTCTCTCTACCAAAAGTAAAGCTGTGTGTTTCAGTAACTAAGAGAAATATGCTAGAACTTTGCATTTTCTTGGCTATTTTATTGATAAATCACAGGAGTGTTGACAATGCATTTCCGCGCAACTGAATGTTTCTGTGGCAACGGTCTGCAAGTGATGTGCGAGCTACTGTCTATATGTGTGTGTGTAACAATGCAGCAGCGCATTAGTTTACATCTGAGATTAACTTACGTGTACAATAAGCTAATTAAAACGTGCGTTCACCCGATCGATTTTAAGCATCCAGATGGTATAATCAAACATATATTGTAGAGTGCTCTCAGAGGATGCATTTATTTGTCATTATAACAATGAACAATTTGTCAACAATAAAAAAAGACTTTCAGTGACACATATCTTTAGTATAGGCCTATTTAGACGTGGACCAGTAAACGACACCCTAGCACCCTAGTGTAAAAGCAATTAAAAACACAATATGTTTTCCATGAACAAACATGTTCATAATAAACCTGTGAAAGTTATCATAGAAAGCATATTGCATTTTCAAATGCTTTTTTTTAATAGATTAATGAAGGTAATGAGGCATTGCTCCAGTTCCTAATGAAACGGAATGGCTCCTCCAGCCGTATGAGGTCCCCGTCCACAGTTTTCATCGCATTCAGCATATTTTTTTTTTACAACAACCCATGTGTAAATTAATCCACTCAGCTAAACAGGCATCTGAACATTTGAAAATACCAAATGTGCTGGAGCAGGCAAGTTAACACAGTCCATGCTAGTAGAGAGTTGTTAAAGCTTTATGGTGCTTCCTTATTTTTTTATTGCTGTTAGTCATGTCTGAATAGAGAGTATTTTTCTCTCCTCTGTCAGATAGTCGATATCAGCTGAAGTTTGTTCAGGTTGTAGCCTTCCGAGGTTTGGTTTACGCTTCCCCTCCTGGAATACAAGTAGATGCTCAGTGTTTGGTTGCAACGACAACTAGAACTGGCAAGTTGATCATTCTCGAAAGGAATAAGACTTTAGTACAACACAAAATGTGCACAAATGACAAAATAAGACGAGTTCTTTCCAGCTGAAAATGACAATGCATTTGACATCTAAAGCTCCTCATGTCAAGGCCATTACTGTCTACATCATATAACCGTGGAAGGAACAATACTGCCTGTATAAATCAATGAGATATGATAGTTCATTTTCAACAGATCTTGTCAAACAATAAGTCTGTTGCTCAACAAGCCATGAAGGTCAGTGGATCTCAACTCTGGGCAATATCTCATATTAGCAATAGTAAATGCACTGAATAAAAAAATAACTTTATTTCTCAGAATTGCGAGATCAAAAGTTAGAATTGTGTGATATAAAGTCGCAATTTCAAGTTATAAAGTCAGAATTGCGTGATATAAAGTTGCAATTGCGAGTTATAAAGTCAGAATTGTGAGATATAAAGTCAGAATTGCGAGATATAAAGTCAGAATTGGGTGATAAAGTCGCAATTCTGAGAAAAAAAGACAGAAGTGCGACTTCTTCTCTCGCAATTCTGACTTTCTGACACAATTCTGACATAATTGTGACTGACAATTCTGACTTTCTCTCGCAATTCTGACATAATTGCGACTTTATATCTCGAAATTCTGACATCTTTTCTCAGAATTGTGAGTTATAAACTCGCAATTGCGACTTATCGGGCCAATTTAAGGGGAAAAATACTTTTTTCCCTCTCAGAATAGTTTAAATCTCACAATTCTGACTATATCATGCATTTCTGACTTTATAACACGCAATTGCGACTTTATATCTAGCAATTCTTACTTTATATCTCGCAATTTTGACTTTATAACTCGCAATTCTGACTTTATAACAGGCAATTGCGACTTTATATCACGCAATTCTGACTTTATATCATGCATTTCTGACTTTACGCAATTGCAACTTTATGTCTAGCAATTCTTACTTTATTTCTCGCAATTCTGACTTTATAACAGGCAATTGCGACTTTACAACAGGCAATTGCGACTTTATATCACGCAATTCTGACTTTATATCTCGCAATTCTGACTTTATATCTCGCAATTCTGACTTTCCATCTCGTAATTCTGAGAAATAAAGTGAGAATTGCAAGAAGTAAACTCGCAATTGTGAGGAAAAAAAGTCAGAATTGTGAGATAAAAAGTCGCAAATACCTTTTATATTTTTCATTCTATGGTGGAAACAAGATTCCATACATTTCAACTTATAAAAAGGAGAAAATTCAGAAACCACTCCAATTAAAAACACTAAATTCATCATATTATTGGGTTTACAGTTCATTATACATTAACACTATATTGATAATAGCACTAAAATAATAACGGTAAAAGTAATATTATTGTTACAAATAATTTCATTTTTGTTGATGTATAAAGTAAGCCCTAAAGAAAAAACAGTTATTCCACTCGTATAGCTTGATGCTTTGTAAATGTAACTTGCATGAAAGCAATATCACACTCTCAGCCTTGCCGTTGTAGCTATTGAACACCACCAGTTTAATTAAACTGCAGACACAAAGAAACCGTATATGTAAGCAGTCTTGCTCGTGTGATATAAAGGAAAAAGACTATACAATTTCTTTATATATACTGTACAAAAAAATGTGGTTACTGAAAGAAAATGAAACAAAAGTAAAAGGAAATGAAAAAAGACAAGTAAAAATAGCACCCTTGTTTGGCAGACAAGGCTATGGGTTAGTGAGTTCAGGGCTCAAAGTGAATGTCAGAGGGATCATCACGGATCTATACAGCACCGAATGGAAGCTGCCGAGCACTGGTCCAACCTCCATGGCAACCACATGCTCGGATAAAGAAGGTGAGAATCGCACATTAATAAAGAGGCCGCACATACACTGTGATTTCAATAAAGCAGAGAGAAAACTGACATGTCTGACATGCAGGACAGAAGTCGATTCCTTCAACCTTCTGGGGATTCAGCATGTGCGCTGAGGCATGCTGCTATTCAGCTCTCATGATCTATGAGAGTCACCATTCATGCTCATAAAGAGAGATCGTATAAGATGCACAACCCTGTCAAGCCAGTTGGCAACTATTACATCTTCTAGTGTGCGTTCTTCAAGAGAACATATTGAGGTATTGAAGGTTAAGGAACTATATTAAATTGTAGCAGAAGTACGCATGTACACATCTTATCGATTTTTGTTCTTTTCTTTCTCAAGCATGTACATCTGAGGTCAATTAGCCAATCATGGTCCAAATCCAGACCTTGAATTGGTTCCATCCGGACTATGCATTCATAAAAATTAAATAAACATATGAGGAAAGAAAATTAGAGAACATATCAACACTGGAAGCTAGTGGCACACTAGCTGTGAGAAAACTAGACTGCTCTCATTATAATCAAGAGTTGTTTACACATTACATTTAGCAGACGCTTGCGACACACAAATGAGAAACATCACAAGCAATTTGTCACAACTGCATATTCTGATGTACATTTTGTCACTTAGTAGGCCACTACTAACTTTGCAATTATTTTTCCTACTTTAAAGGGAATTTTGAATACCACTGAATTTCCATTGAAATAAAAAGGCAGATAGAGATAATTACGCACCCATAAAGCTCCATATATACCAGGGGTCTTCACCAGGGGGTCCGCCAATTATCTCTTGATCTCAAACTGATTTTCGTGTTAAACAAAATACATTATTAAATTAACTTTAACAAAAGCTAAAGTTTGAATAGCTTTACAATGCAGGCATAAAGTATGTTAACACATTAATACAAAATCCAACAAATCAAAAACTAATGTAGACATACTCTCTTTTTTTGAAGACTCCTGAGGGACAGAAATGGCTCAGATTTCATAGAAAATATCTTCATTTGAGTTTCGGAGATAAATGAAAATCTAATTGGTTTGGGACGACGAGATGGTAAATTAGTAAATTAAGACGATTTTCATTTTTGAGTGAACTAACCCTTTAAAATAAGCTTGGAATGTGCATTATATAAATGCATCTCAATGATCTTATCGCAAACAATTTGTCCAAGCACACTTTTCATGGTTAGAACAATATTTTCGACTGATTAACCCCATGAGAGGACAGATTTCTTTCTGGTATTCTTTCTGGTCCTGAAATGCAATGTCGAGGGAAGATTGAGAAGCTCATTGTAGCGGTCAGTAACTTTCTTATAGTTAATAATCCTGTGTACATACAGTAGCACTCGCCGTGCTGACTTTGAGTCTGCTCATGCGAATGCTAAACGCTTCCGTGAACCCACATAGACTTTCGCAGAAGATAAATAGCCGCGATGGCAAAGAGCACTTGCTGTTAATCTTCAGCATCTCATGCACTGATTCCATTTACATTTGGTCTTTTCCTTCCAAAAGGTTTGTTTGTAGAGGCAAGAAAACTGATTAAAACATGGAGAACGCATTTGTGAATGTCATTCATAAACATAACTAGGCAAACAGTAGTGGGAACACCCACTAGAGACCTCACACCGCCAGCCACTGGCGACATGTGAATCTGGACTTGAGAAAAATGTCAACACAAATTATAGTTAAATGTATGTGATCACCTTCTTCAAATGAAAAGTTTGGGCTATTTGTTAACCCTTTACATAAAGCCATATTATATAACGCGTTAAAATAAAATGCATTATTTATTCATGGTAATGCAGCTCATAATGTATTGTATTGTCTCGTGAATAATTGAAACCACATTTATAATACATTTCTATATTAATCTAATCACAGAACACACTTCCAGAAAGCCTAATGCATTAAAACACATGACTAACAACCAATTTTAGATGTAACAAGGAATCTGCAAATATTATAATCCATTTTAACTTTGGTTACAATTATTTATGAAAACATATAATGCATTATAACGAAAACCTTTATTATGCATTATACGTAAAGACTTTAAGTGAGGCCTAATCCTGATGCTGTATTGTAATCAGTCCACTGAGGGCGAGTTGAATGCAAACCCATGTGCTGCTTAAACAACCATTAAAAAAGCAACAAAAACTAAACTTGACAATAAATATAACATAACCATAACCGTGAACCTAAACTCGATGTACTTGACTGCGAACTAGACCCACTTACAGTGGTTACAGACAAGATATAATGGTAACATGAGGGCTATGTAAAACTAAAACGAATGACTTAACAAGAAACTCCTGAACACAATGAAAAAACAGAACTGATGAAGCACGAAGAACATTACACATGAGACTAGAGAAGCACAAGACATGGGCAGCATCTGAAATCACATACTCTCTTGAGCAGGTACTAGTGCTGGGTGGTTTGACCAAAAATTTATATCACATTTTTTTTTTGTTTTTTTTTTTTTCAAAATTAAGCCGTTTCCGGGTTATGACGGGGTTTTTTTTTTAACCACATGCTTAGAACCCCAAGGTGAGGTCTAGTGTATATGTCTATGTTGGATGTAGACGAAATGTCAAAAGCGTCAGTATATGACGCCTTGGAATGAGAACGGGCTGAAATAACCCCATAGTTCTGCATCCAAAATAAAAGTTTGTGTTTACATAATATATGTGGGTGCACTGTGTATAATTATTTTATATATATACACACAGACATGCTTGTATATATTTAAGAAATATTTTCATGTATATACTGTATATAGATTTATATATAATTTATATTATATATAAATACAAATATTTCATGTATAAATAATATTTTTTTCTTAAATATACATGCATGTGTGTGTATTTATATAAATACGAAATAATTATACACAGTGCACCCACATATATTATGTAAACACAAACTTTTATTTTGGATGTGATTAATCGCGATTAATCGTTTGACAGCCCTAGTAATTAAATACATCGGTATGGCGGTATATTAAAATTAACATCATAACAAAAATATACCGTCCAGCACTAGCAGGTACTTCTATTGAATAAGTAATTACTTCACGAACGCCAAATGAGTACCTTCTAGTATGATTGTGTGTAGTGTGAATGACGTACTACATTCACCATGTTGTCATTACCATGTGACCTAGCGTCAATAGTGTCGCTTCACTGCCATTCATAAATCCTCTCCCTTGGCCTCATGGGATAGCAAAGTGTCCATGCACACCTCAGAATCTCGCTAGAAGTAGTAGGTCATCCGGGAACGTTTTGCCTACTCATTTATAAGTACTGTGAATTCAGACATGCTACTTTTGTCACCTATTGTTTTTTCGTGTGCTACATGCAATTTAAGATAGCCTTGAGGGCAAGGAAGTCACATGACAAGAAACCAGGAACAAAGCTTCAAAATAAAAACCATGAACATGAAACAAAACCCGAAACAGACGTGACACACACCATACAAACACCTTCTAAAGAGCAGTGTGCTTGTGGGAACGAAGGGATCTTTTTTAAGAAGGCAATGATCCTGTTCACAAATTCATCCAGAAAGACCATAAATAAATGGTTTGCTAACTGTGACGTGGAAGAACTTGACTGACCTGCACACCTTGGGGATGAATTAGGACGCTAACTGTAAGTCAAGCCCTATTGCTCAATGTCCAGTGGAAAGCATTCCCAGAAGCATGGAAGCAGTTAGGTGGGACCAACTCCCATTAAATGCCAATGATTTTGAAATGAAATGCTCAGTGTGCACACTTTCAGCCATATATTGCATTTTCCCGAGTTTTCTTTTCAACATATCCCCGGTGATTTAAGTACTGGTAATGCGAAATGATTTCAGCATTTGAAGATAGGTCATTTCCCTTTAACCAAAGTAGACTCAGACATACAACCGAACCTCAGAATAGAAGCATTTTACAGATCAGGGATGTGGAAATCCTGCGGGGCGGTTCTTATGGCTCTTGATTGATGTTTAGTTGTCCTCAGATTTGGATTTCAAAGCTTCTCCTCTCTTTCACAGTCTTTACTCCCGAGGCCGCCTATGAATATCTCACATTTCTCAAAGCATTAAATCCGTCCCCCGTCACCATGGTTACAGACAGCTTACGTACGAAAGACCTCCCAGAAAGCCTTAGGAGGTCTTCAATGTCTTCCTTCCCCATTAACACTACATGAAACTCATAACTGGTCCCCTATATTAGTCAGCAGGTTTCCATCCGACTAATGATAAAATCGAGGAAGCCATGCTGAAGACATGATGTCTTCAATACATCGAGAACGAAGAAAATCGTTTCTGATCACGAGCCTCCTTACGGTCTCATTAGCTTTACTTGTGATGAATGACTACTTAGATTTCCATACGCAGTTGAGAGGTTATCATTCAATGGAGATATTAAAATATTGGTCTCGCATATGAAGATATTAAACGAAAGCTTTAAATTATGTTTTTAATCAACAAACCTAATCACCAATATCCTGCGCTAGAGATATTCAAAGGCACATTACCAATCACCAATGAATCTTCCACTGTCACATGACAGATCTTGGACCTGGTGAACAATACATCAAGCTGCTTAGGATTCAAAGAAAGTGGTTACAGTTGTCATGGCTTGTAGTGGAGTGCAGGCAGAGGAAGACAGAAGAGGCAAATGCTCCAATTCCAATTACTTTACTTAATAACTCAGAACAGCAAACAGGTACAGGTACAGGCAGGAAGACGGCGCAGTCTCATCCCATGACGTCATATAACTCACGTTTTGGGACGTCTTTTGACCATACGTCAATGTTCGCCTTTTTAGGGCCCCCTTAAACGTCGGTAGATGAGGTTATGGGATACTAACTGTACCCCAGACCTAACTGACGTTAAAGGTAAAGCATCAATTGTATGAAGGCCCGGGATCGCCATATACCGACGTTTAAGGGGGCCCTAAAAAGGCGGATATTGACGTATGGTCAAAAGACGTCCCAAGACATCAGTTAAATGACTTTTTGGTGCTGTAACAGTTACAGCAACATTCACAAAACTCATGGTAACACTAACATCGACCGACAATAACTGAATGAAACAGAGGGAACTAAATACAAGGAGGAATCAAACATAATGAGGTGAAAACAAGTGAAACAGATTATGAAGACGATCAACAGGTGGATGATTGTGGGAGTGAGTTCAGGTGAGGAGACAAGAGGATCCTGGGAAGTGTAGTGAAGAAGACGCAGACAGAACGGTGCAGACGGAGACTGTGACAACAGTAGTTTATTTGCTGGAAATAAATGTGGATTGAAAGATGATAGACATATTCCCAACTTATACTTTTTGCTACTGTATGTGGTTTGTATTGCCCTCAAGGGGAACATTTTTCCAAATAACCTGGTTACTAAGGTTAAATAAAGAAAAAAAATCATTGCGCATATTTTGTAAATATTAAATGCATTGCCCAAACCACAGACTAATATTTTCTGGTTGCACAGAGTGATTCAGCATAATAAAGCATTCATTTATCCAGCCGATCTGATAAGAATTCAGATATATGCACTGAAATAAACAAAATATATGTATTGATGTCATGTAAAAAAATATCTAATGTATGTATTTTAAAAAAATACATTGAATGTACAGCTTTAAAAAAACGTAAAATCTTTAGATCTTTTATAATATAAAAATATTTAGGTACATTTTACAACGATATTGATATTTTTTAGCTCTTACCTCCTTCCCTATACCTTAAACTTAATGTAAAAAAATAATAATAGTAATAATAATAGGTTGATAAATGTATATTAACCATAATGTAATTATAATTAATTAATTAATTAATAATTAATAGTAATTGATTTAATTTACAATTTATTAAACATAATTACAGTTTATTTTAATCTTTAGACATTCTACTAACGATAAGTAAATGCAACTGCATATGAGGACACAATATGTAAGGTTTTGGGATTTAAATATCCAAAAAACAACGTGTACTTATCCCAAAAGTTTCCAACAATGTTAAAATTTTAGATGCTTTAGTTTAACATTTTTAGATGTTTCATTTTTGATGCTGTCATAACGCATGTCTGTGCAAAGATATGAAAATGGATGGGTGCTAAAACTGTACTTTAAAAACCTGTGATTTATCATGTACAGCAGTTAGGTAATTTGGGGATGGAAGGTGGGTATCTGTACCAATCAAGCCTTTATGAAGCTCTGTGGCTCCGAGGCAAAGATGACAGTATGCAGATTAAGTCTCCTGCACCCATCGAGCAACATACGTTGTGATTAACGGGAATGCTAACGGATAGTTTTCTTCAAGTGTTCTACACTGATGTGGCTGGTGGACACAATAATATCCCCTGTTCTCATCTAAATGGGGGGAAAATATCCAGAAAACTGAGGCTCATTCTGACATGGTGTATGAAATTATTCACACGGGTGATTCAACATTAATTTCCCTCTTTATGCTTGGCAGAGATGAGGCTCATGAGAGCTTCATTTTGTGTTAAATAAATGTATTGACACAGGATTTTGCATAAGGACGTGAAGCTATTAATAATACAGTTATCCTCCTCGTCCAGCTCCAAACTTTAAAACGACAATCCAGCATATCTCACTTTTATAATCCTTAGAACAAAACCAGAACTTCAGGCAGCTGCACATTCATTTTGCCATATAGACTTTATATTAGGGTTGTGCAAAGATTAATTGCCAATAATCACATCCAAAATAAAAGTTTCTGTTTACATAATATATGTGTGTGTAATTATTTTATTTGATAGATAAATACATAATCTATATATTATATATAAATATAAATATTTTATACATGAATAACACATTTTCTTAAATATATACATGCATGTGTGCTTAGTTATATATACAAAATAATTATACACAGCACATACATATTATGTAAACACAAACTTTTATTTTGGATGCAATTAATCACAATTAATCTCTGCACAGCCCTACTTATTATGCTTGGGTATTCACAATTTCAGAGATTTCTGTTGTCATTAACTATTTAAAACTAACAAGGACTTTCTCAGAGGGATTCATTAGCCACTGTGTATTTTGCAATAGAGGAGCTAAGAGAGACTAAAATAATAGAAGAAACAAATATACCACATTTTAAGGTCTTTCATTACTGAAGATTAGGTATCTGAGCCATGTGTTTCCATTGAACCTATTCCATGAGTAAAATATGGATGTGTACGTGGGTGTGCGTGACGTTTCAGGAACATATGGGGCAGGACCCCTGACCTTAGGGATGGCCAGTTTATTTCAGTACCTGTTTGTGTCCTTAAGTAGAGACTAAGGACCTTATCTGGGTGAGTGAAAGGTACAGCAGGTGAAGAGGAACCTTGAAAAGACTATAAGAGCTGTCTCATGTCTCCCTGAAGGCGTCTCACTCACTCCACAGTGTAACTGCTGTGTTGGCGACTGGGCCTATTCTCGCAAGAGTAAATACTTCTCTTTCTTTATTAATTTGACTCTGAGTGTCTCTTACACAGTGAAGAAGTTTGACAGATTTTTTTGCTACAACAGTCTTCTGAATATGCAATCCCAGTGTGTTTAATATGCTGTCGTGCAAAAGTAGTGCTCACAATTCATGGTAAATTTGAATAATAATTATGAATAATCAATTCACAAATATTAACATTTGCCAAGAAAGCTCCCTAAATGACAATTCAATGAAATGATATGTGACAAGTGAAGCTTCAACTTAAATGTTAAGATGATAAATGTTAAGTAAACTTTCAAAATTAAGTTGACAACATGTCTTGTCTTCTGACACCAATTCCTTATTTTTCACTTATAATTACGGCTGTCAGAACGATTAATCGCGATTAATCGCATCCAAAATAAAAGTTTGTCTTTACATAATATATGTGGGTGCACTATAATTATTTTAGATATATAAACACACACACATGCTTGTATATATTTAAGAAAGATTTTCATGTATATTCTTTATATAGATTTATATATAATTTATATTATGTATAAATATAAATATTTTATATATAAATAATATTTTTTTTCTTAAATATACATGCATGTGTGTTTTTATATATATACAAAATAATTACACACAGTGCACCCACATATATTATGTAAACACAAACTTTTATTTTGGATGTGATCAATCGCGATTAATCGTTTTGACAGCCCTACTTATAACACAAGATGCAATCAATTCCTAATGGATAAAAAAACGGATCTTTATAATAAATAATCAGAATTCAAGAAAGCTCGAAAACTCAACCAGCTTAACAACTTTTATTGAGGACACTGAAAAAATATGTTGTGTCAACTTAAATTAGTCTGTGCTTTTGTCAAACTCAAAACATAATGCCTTTACACGTAAATCGTTTCAAGTTCAATAAGCTTGCGTTTTAAGTTAAGCTGCTGAGCACTAACATTATTTTTGCAGAATGTAGTTTGCTGTTTCAGTTTGTTTCGTAACAACAGGGTTGTTTCACTCAAATCTGTAAAAAATTTCAAGATTTGTTATCACAACATTTTTTCTTTTGTCAAATCAACTTAAATAATTTATTTAGTTGAGATAACTTATTATTTTGAGTTTCTGATGATTAAATCAATCTCCTTCATTGTATTAACTCACTTTTTCCAGTTCAATCAACTTAAAATTTTAAGACAACCAGGTTACTTACTTTTTTAAGTTAAACCAACAATATTTTTATTTTACAGTGTATTAGTGGGGTGATGAATGGAATAGTAAACAAGGGTATAGGGGCGATTTCGGAAATTCCTTCGGAAGGAAACAAAAACTAAACAGAACAGGGAAACAGGAACTAAAGAAAATGGAACAAAATATCAAAATAAGAGTCAATAACCATAACACTGACTAAAACGGAGTTGCATTTTTTTTTTTTTTTTTTTTGCAGAGTACATTTTTCACTGTATATCTTGTTTCATGTCAAAAAACAAACAAACAAAGGGTTTTGAATGTATTTGAGTTCTACAAGCTTGGATTGCCTAACATAAACTTATATCCTTCTCTCATTTCTTGCAGTTTGTTACCCAATAGGTTAAGACCTGTCAAGCTTTGTGTAAAAGTGTGTGTGTACGTTTTGTTTTTTCTTTTACTTTTTTTTTGGCACAGCACAGGTGACGTGTCGGCATTGTCAGAATTGTTTTTGTCGAGTGTAGCACTTGGCACCCCATAAATTTAGCTCTGCTGATAAATTACTGTCACTGTGGCTTTCCATCAGTGACTGTTGGTGACACAGTAGCTTCTCTCCAAAGTGCTTACTGTACTATTGTTGTATTAAAATAAACAAGAGCCTGGAGGTAAATAGATGCATGCCAATGAGACAAGTATGCTCTCATGCAAAACAGGCAGAGACAGATGAAAGAGCCGAGGAGAGTAACTATGATAGATACGCCAGGAACATTAATGAACAATACGTTTTGAAAGACGTGGCTAAATTACATCTCGACAACAGGGTTGTGTTGACATGTATAATTGAATAGAGAATGACTTTAAAATTCTATCATTTGAATTGACAGCAAACAGGAAGTAGAAGGCAATAACTTGGTGATCAACAGTCAATTTGAGAGAGTGGGACGCTTTTTTGTTACGTAACGCTTCTAGGAAAGTTTTTGCTGTGTTGGGTTTTGGGTCTATGTAATCACAAATTCCTGGCTTATTGTTTTACAGGCAGAAATGCTCAGATTTCTGCATTAAAGATGCAGCCTAATAAAATATTAAGATCCTTTCCAGAAGCCATGAAGTCTGAACACAATGAGAGAGAAAAGAGCTTTTTCTTTCCTATGGGCACATCCACACGGGATAAGCTTTATGCTGACTTCACATGCTGGGAACTTCAGAGATAATTTTGTTACCTCATGTTACCAATTTGGGATGACCCATAACCTTTCAACATGGTGGAGAAGAGGACAATTTCAATAGCAAATAGTAGGTAATTATTCTTTTTTTTCAGCTGTTGCAGTTTTGATGATAAATGTGTATCTACATCTATATGAAGAGTTCAGATGCAAAAGCCTCTAAATGCCATTTGAAATTTTCTTCTTAAATGACCATTTTTATCAAACTTGTATATTTAAGTTCAGTAATTTCACTTAAATGACAATTAATAGGTAATCTTCATTGCCATTTAAGTGAAATTACTGAACTTAAATATACAACCTTGATAAAAATGATCATTTTAGAAGAAAATTTCAAATGGCGCTTAGAGCTCTAGGCTTTGGCATCTGAACTCTTCAGTTCTACACATATGTACAATTTTACATAGATTTAACCAAGTATACAAGAATTAACCAGTCTTCCTCCATGGTTTATATTCTCTCCAACCCCAAAGAAACTTCAGAAGTGGAAAGAAGGATGTTCCAGCACATGAAAGCGGGATAACACCAGAGACCAATCCGTTTAAAAGATTCATTGATCAAAATTGGTGTAGAGAGCATATTAAAACACAAATCACTGATCAGGCAAAATTCTAATTTCTTCAACAGCATAAAAATTAATTGCAACACCAATGCAAGTTAACGATTAAAAAATATAATCCCACCATGTGCACATTTCAACAGCCTCTTCTTCATCTGAACTTTGACCTTTGACACTACATTTTGCATTTTCATAATATAAGCCTACATTGACAACACCTGACATAAAATAAAGGCATAAATGGTATATCAACTAATATGTATCAATGTATGTTTATCAGTGTTGAGTGGAAGCATGATGTGTGATCACTTGCTTGATATTCAGTTTTATAACAAATTTTCATTATTCAAAGGTACCTATATACACCTGCAACCTTTTAGACCCGATGAAAGCTTGTGCGCTGAGATTAGGGTTGTGTATCGTTTGAATTTGAACGATTCTGATTCCGATTCCTTGTTTCGATTCCGGTTCCCAACGATTCTCGATTCCGATTCGTTTAAGAGGCAGGGTCAAAAAAGTTTAGCTAACCTTGTTAACCAACGGTCTATCTGAAGGAAATACTCCTTTCTAAAGGGAAAATACTCTGCATTTTGCCGAGATTTTGATATTTTTAGAAAAGTGAAGCCACACTTTGGACCGCCGACGTAAGCTACTCATGTTCGACTCGCGCGGTTATGCCAAAACTTCCGGTAGACGCTTCTTCATTGGTGTTGTTCAGCGGTTTCTTCTTCTGGTCAGCGGAGTGTGAATATCGAAACTAGGAATCGAAATTTTAACTTTTGAACGATTCCGGGAAAAACGAAAAGTTAGTCCCGGTTCCAATCGATACTCGATTCTCGATACCCAACCCTAGCTGAGATGTGTTGGCAAACTAAAAACAGTATTACTTTTTCAGCTCCACTTTTTGTTTGTTCTGACCCCTTGACGTCACAAGTGTTGCTGGTATTGTTCAAAAATAACTAATATAGCCCATCATGTGCACAATTTCATTGAATTTAGAATGTCTTATGGGGTTTTTGTCAAGGGACATGTTTGCCTCCAAATGTGAATGACCTAAAACTGAACTCATTGTGGACAGCAAGCTGAAATGAATTGCATGCACACACACTCAAACAAACAATCCCTGCAACATGTTGACATTACAAGATTGGCAGGTGGATGCATTAGCACAATCCCCTTGTAGGTGACAGAATGATTCGCCCTATTTCACTCAACCAGACAGTTGGGACAGATACGGGTAGATAAGCTGAATTCAAATCACTCACGCATCGTGGAGAAGCCCGCAGCGCATTCACTTGATCTCTAAACCCTTCAACAAAGAGAGGATGCATCCCCTTGATCCCGTGACAGGCTTGATGCGTAACAAAGAAACCCATTGTGGCAAAATGATCTTCAAAACATATTCGTTTATTCTTAAATATGAAATATTGCCATTTTGTGTTTGCTACAGTGCTCTGTTAACCGATCTAGGTATAGTGAATCATCTGGTGCTTTAGAAAGCACTTGATATTCTAAGTCTCTTCCCAGACGGATAAGATCTTGTGTCCAGGAGCAGCGCTGGACAGGCTGAATGACTGCGACTGCCCTGTGTGACTGATCTACAGCCTCTGAATCAGTCCGTATCCCTCGGCCACGGCCTGTAGAACCTCACTAATAAATGACACTGGAGGACAATGTCCTATTTCTACTATGGACTTACCTGTCATAGCATGGTGTGAACAGCCCAGAAACGCAACTTAAACTGCTAACAGACGACAAACATGACCAGGCTAGAGGAATATTTGACACTGTCTGTCTCATAATAAATTTCAGACAGGCCGCCAGACCAGTTTCTTAAGCTCCAATCTGATTGGCTGCCTGTACACAATTTGCGGGAGTCAGGGTTCACAGGTTTTTAATCAGTCTGTCAGGTAGTTACACTCTCAGAAAAAAAGGTACAAAAGTTGTCACTGGGGCTGTACCTAAACTTTTGTCCATTTCATGAGGTAATTTTAAGTACATTTTAGGTATTAATATGTACATTTTGGGTGCTAATATGTACATTTTAAGTGTTAATATGAACATTTTAAGTGTTAATACATACATTTAAGTGTTAATGTGTACATTTTAGGTGCTAATATGTACATTTTAGGAGGTAATATGTCCATTTCAGGAGCTAATATGTCAATGTCATGAGCTAATATGTCCATTTTGGGTGGTAATATGTACATTTGAGGCACTAATGTGTACAATTTAAGTGTTAATATGTATATTTTATGTGGTAATATGTGAAGTGTTCAGATGCAAAAGCCTCTAAGTGCCATTTGAAATTTTCTTCTAAAATGATCATTTTTATCAAGCTTGTATATTTAAGTTCAGTAATTTCACTTAAATGGCAATGAAGATTACCTATTAATTGTCATTTAAGTGAAATTACTGAACTTAAATATACAAGCTTGATAAAAATGGTCATTTTAGAAGAAAATTTCAAATGGCATTTAGAGGATTTTGCATCTGAACTCTTCATGTCCATTTTAGGTGCTAATATGTACCACTAAGGTACCAATATGCAGCCTTTGGGTACAAAAGTGTACCTTTTGAAAAGGTACAGCCCCAGTGACAGCTTTTGTACCTTTTTTTCTGAGAGTGTACAAGACTATCATACATGCGCCAAAGAAAGAAAGTCAAATTGGACTGGTCAAAGGCGTGTGGCATAAAATCTTGGAAAGATATTCAGTGCTTTAATAGCTAGTAAACGATGTACTTGAGCACTATTGTATTGAGCACTACTGTATCGATGTAAGAACCTTTTCAACTCAGGACGCAAGCTAAAAATGAGAGTCTAAAATAAGAAATCACTTAAAACAAATGAAATTCTGTCATCATTTACTCACCCTCAAGCTGTTCCCAACCTGTATGAATTTCTTTCTTCTGCTGAAGACAAATGAAGGTATTTCGAAGAATGTCAGTAACCAAATATTTGATGGACCCCATTGGGGCACATCAACTGTCCCACATTCTTCAAAATATCTTCATTTGTGTCATTTGTGAACTATTCCTTTAAGTCAACTAAACCTTCATTTGTGAACTATTCCTTTAAGTCAAACTGTGAGATATAAAGTCACATCATGAGATATCGAGTCATAATGTGAGATATGATGACACATCGTGATAGTCACGTAAGATATAAAGTCAAATTTAGGATTTAGTGAGATTAAAGTCAAAACATGAGATGTGAAGGCAAAATGTGAGACATAAAATACCACAGTGAAATATAAAGACATATTGTGAGATATAAAGTCAAACCACGGGATATAATACCAAATTTTGAGACATAAAATACCACTGTGAAATATAAAGACGTATTGTGAGATTTAAAGTCAAATGGTGAGATATAGAAAATACAGTGCCTTGCACACCTGAATCATTTGTAAGGGTGTTGAATAAAAAAGTCCAATATAAACCCCAAAAAATGTTATAAATCCTGCACAGCACTCAAGCTTTTATCGTCACAAAAAATTTATTTGACAAGGCTGAATTCCTTTACGCTGCAAAGTAGCATAGACTATCAGTCCAAATCCCAGCTATGCAAGACTACTGAAACCATCAAGATTTCAGCCGCTATCCTCATTATATCCATGCTACACAGGCACTACATCTAATTTGGTGTATTAACTGCTTAATTAGCCTTCGGATTGTATTAACGGAGTGCCAAGAAAGACATCTTGAGATTTAATATCAATTTGTAGGTTAATCAGGTCAGCATGCGTCACCTGCCAAAACTCACAGAGCCTTTGAAACACTGTTTTAATTACCAAAAAATCCTGCAACCTGCTCTTGTATCATTTACCCGCAAACTTTATTAGAATGTTCTCAATATAGCGTTTTTTTTTCTGACAGTTGTTTTAATAATCTCTCAGAGTCTGTGGAAAAGTTTAATGAGCTGGATTTAAATTACAGTAATGTGATTTTTATTGAGGCTGCATTAGTAGATTAAATGGGTGTAATAATTCATATTTTCCAGTTCCTCGGGGGGTGAAACCCTGGTGAATAAGTGAATAAGTTCTCAACATTTTTTTTTTTTTTTTTGCATCCACATGACATTGACAAACTTTATTAATATGAAAATGCATTTGATTTCACCTTACTACAAATTACAGCTAAAGTCAAAGTTGGGAATATAAACCTAGGGAAATATATAGTATGTATTTTCTATAGGAAAATGTATAGCTGTGAAGTAACTCGTGTCACATACTTAAGGGTAAGCTGTGCCAGTGGCTCAAATAATTAGTTATACTTTGATATTGAGCTTTGTACTCAAATGAAACACTATTATAATGCTGAAAAATGTTTCACTAATACATTCTGAATGGTAAACATTCTTCTGAATGGTTACTGCAATGTTAATATGCAGCAACATAAGACTTGAAATTAAAATAGTGCATTAGAGCTGATTTTTGGAGGAGAAAATCTGAAATGGCACTCTTCGTGGTATATTGATTAACAACATATGATATAAATATATACATTTTCTAACCCCCATATCTTGAATTTTGATATAGAAAATTTTAGGGGTTCCAAATACGTAGCGCTTTAGAACCTTTTCAGGTTCTATATAGAACCTTTTCTTCTAAGAGTGAACCAGAGCTGCGGAGTCAATAACTACTTTCAAGAAGATGCATCTTTTTCCGCAGCACTTCGGTTCTATCCTATTAAAAAATGCATTGTCCTACTGTTAGTTTAACTGCTTCTATTGTTCTCATTTGGATAAAAGCGTCTTCTAAATGAATAAAAGCAAATGTAAATGTAGCTTTACCTGCACTTCATTTACCCTTGCCTAGAGGACAAAGTACAAAGCGCCACAGCTTCAGTATCAATATGCACCGGTGCGAATTCTCTCAACCCACAATTCCTAACGGTTTCTCTCATTTGCACAATCAAAAATTAACACAAAACAAAAACATTGCTCATTTTCAACATCCAAAATAGAACCAGCAGTGTGATACTTCTCACCTGGCTTTCTTCAATCCCCCCTCCCCTCCTCTTTCTCTCACGCAAACACCCCTTTTCTTCTCTCTCTCTCTCTCTCTCAATACCTGTTTCTCTGGTGAAAAATGTTATTTACATGGTGAGAGGAAGCGTTGAGAATGCTTAGAGTGAGGCACCTGGTCGTTCACAGGCAGAGACAGAGTGCCTGCAGATAGAAATCTAACAGCACAATCTATCTGGGTTATTAAACCTGCCCCTCAGGATTCTTCTGAACAGAGGACTGGCTATTATGTAGGCCAGAGAGAGACAACACAGGAAAGGCCACGTCACCAGGACTACGCCTACGTAGGACGACGCTGGAGTTTTGCACACGCGACTCCAGCGTCGCTGATCGCCGTTTCACAGTCCATCAAAGCCAAAGTCGCAAAATGACAGCTAAATAAATAATGCGCCAGATCCCAGAAGCGAGGAGAAAGAAACAATTATGCAATGCCAGGATAAAATATGCACTAGTGCATTTTACCATAAATAATTGTTTTGTTCTACAGGGAAGCAATTTCGACACAGGGAAGGGAATGAAGCAGGAAAGCGTGATATTGCAAATTCCGCTGTAAATATTAGCACATGAGAACGTTGTTTGCCAGACTCCAGAGACGACAAAGCGAGGCAGGAGGCGAAGAGGATGGAGTAATTGATCAGGCTGCAGCCCTTGTACTCCCTGTTTTGAATGTTCAGAGAAACGCTGCTCTGGCTGATAAATTAAATGCAATGGAGGATGCGTTTCGGGGGGGAAAGTGCACCGACGCCTATTCCGTCGTCCCCAGGTGGGAGGGAGGAGCGCGTTTGTCGGTGTACATAAGGACACCGAGCAAATTTTAGTTGCTCTCTAGCGACTCAAATACTTCTTGTTGTTTACATTAGTTATTAAATTAGCAGAATAAATTTCTCATTATGTAACTGCTCACACTAAGGTCCCCGCGTTCGTTGCCTTGCAATGGAAGTGAGCAATACGAGAAGACGACTTGTCTGAAATGCAATAACAGATGTGTGGGTTAATGCAATAAGGTGGAGATTACAGTATAATGTGTGTGCGTGTGTGTGAGAGAGCATCACAGCCTCATTTTTTTTTCTTACACACACACCTGCAAAGCAATTCTCAAACAGTCAAGTCATTAAAGGGATACTCCACTTTTTTTGGAAATAGGCTCATTTTACCACTCCGCCAGAGTCAACCGGTTGGGTTTTACTGTTTTTTAATGTATTCAGCCGTTTTTCTGATATTTAGAAGAATATCAGTAACCAGACCGTTTCTGGTCTCATTGACTTCCATAGTAGGGAAAAAAATATACTATGGGAGTCAATGAGACCAGAAACTGTCTGGTTACTGATATTCTACTAAATATCAAAAAATTGGCTGAGTGGATTTGAAAATGGTAAAACTCAACTGTTTAACTCTGAGGGAGTGGTAAAATGAGCCTATTTCCAAAAAAGTGGAGTATCCATTTAAGGCCGACGTTATGCTGCGTTCACGTGCAATGGAAAATAGGATATTTTCCACTTGTGAACTGGTATTAACCAGTGTGTTGCGTTCAAGTGATTTTGTTGTCGTAATGTTGTAAAAAGATGGAGATCCAGACCTGTGATTCAGCTAAAACTATTTTAGATTGCTTAAGTCATCTGCAACGGCAAGAAAATGATTTATCATACTCAAAACTTAAATAATATGCTGTATATTTTCTAGATCATGAATAGTAATTATATTTTTTACTAGGGCTGTCAAACGATTAATCGCGATTAATCGCATCCAAAATAAAAGTTTGTGTTTACGTAATATATGTGGGCGTATGTATAATTATTTTGTATATATAAATAGACACACATGCATGTATATATTTAAGAAAAATGTGTTATTAATATATCAAATATTTATATTTATACATAATATTAATTATGTATAAATATATATAAAGTATATACTTTCAGATTTTTCTTAAATATATACATGCATGTGTGTGTATTTATATATACAAAATAATTATACACACTACGCTCACATATATTACGTAAACACAAACTTTTATTTTGGATGTGATTAATCGCGTTTAATCGTTTGACAGCCCTATTTTTTACCATTCACGACTCTCGCGGTGCTCTCCGCCATTTTGAAATGGTCAAAGCTTATCTCATCTCGGCAACTCGTCCATCAAAATATTCTACGAGTTGCCCAGACGTAAAAACCACATGAGAGGGTGTTCATGTGCATTTTCCACGTCGGCTATTGGTATTTACCATAATTACCATAGCACATGAATGCAGCATTAGTCCGCGGCATTTAATTAAAGCTTAAAAATGAGGTCAGCTTCAGAAGGACAAACATATTCTAATGGAGTCTGAATGCACCTCTTCAAAACCGCTCATGGACTGACGAGGCCTAGAAGATCCTTTACGCTGCGGAAACCAATCTGGACAGGTGGATCTCCGGGGCCTGTGTTTGAAAGAGGTGGATCACTAGTGCAAGGTATGCTCGACCTTGACTCTATGCCGGTTCCGGGCCGATCTGCATCGTATGTCAGGTGGAGAGACACTCGGGTCACCCACTTTCGAGCACCAATGCGGAAACATTGCGGGAACGCGTTCACCTCCGGGAACTCAGAATGAGCCGCTGGTAAAATGTTAGAGCTCTGAAATATTTACACACGCCATGCGTGTGTATCATCCCGGCTGTCTTCTACTGTTTACTGACGGCGCACAATCTCATCTCCAGAGTCTTTTAGCACACATGGCAAAAAAAGGTCATCGGATGTCAATGGCAGAGCAGAACGGACTCCGATATCATGTGAAATTACATTCGTCATCTTCATAAAACCACTTAAAGATTTCATAAACTGTGCATGGTTGTTGACAAAGTAGGAATTCATGCGTTACATGGGACGGGACAGGCTTTCAAAAAGATTACGAGCGATGGGAATGGCGTGGATGCTAATGGGAGCTGCTATTCTTGGATGGTAATCGCTGGCAAATGACTACAGGAAGCAAGCAGACAGGCAAGATTTCCTTTTGCTCTCAATTTTACTTATTTCCCTTTCCACAACCACAAGCTTCATATGAGAGCCCAGACAATTTATATGCTGAGTGGAGTTTGAAATTCTTTTTCATCAGGACAAAACTGACAGTTTGCACTCTTCACGCATTCTTGCTCCTGCGCGTGCTGACGGCTGTGGCGTAAAACAGGCTGTCGTCGGGGTGAAAATTAAAGCGAGTAATGGTATTTTTTCTCGTCATATATGTATATTTTTTAACATCAAATGCGTTTTAAATATTGATCAAATTAACACAGCAGCTCATGCCATCATCCTGAAGCAAGAGTGTCACAACAGGGGGAATGTACAGTGTTAAAGAGCTGAATGCTGACTGTTATAAATTATAAGGCATCTGATTAATATTCAGGCGCCATCTAGGGAATCTAAAACTATACTATTCATTTTCAGTGCCACTGCACAGGTTCCCATTACTCATGGCAAAAATGAATCAATAAATCATGACTCATGGCAGCTATATGGAGGCCAAATATTGTGCGGCCACTAGGAAGCCTTTCAGGAGGTTATTTGCCACAGTCGGATCAAATAGTACCGTATGTTGAATGGCGACGTGACTGCGGTACCACCCACAGCATTTCAAAGGTCTCAAGCTGATGTCACCAATGATGTAAGTTTGGGTACGGCCTTTCACAATAATTATATTAGGAGTGTGTCAGCTCCTGCCATGCACAAATCAAAATTTGCGTCATGATGGAAAACGTGACTTTCAGTGCTACTTTGAAATAAAAGAGTTAGAAATAGACAAGCAAACACAAAGCACCCTTTCTAGTACGTCAAGAAAATGTATGGAAAGTAAAAAGCAAAATCGAGTAGTGACACATGCAGCAATTAAACTAAGATTCAAAATCGCGAAACAAAACTAGACACATTATTATTAAAACTCTGTCTGAAAATGATAATCATTCAGCTTCATTAGAAAGAAAATGGATAAGCATTTTGAGATTGGATAAAGATAACAATTAAGGGTGTTGAACGTTTATTTGTTGTACAAAAATAATTCAATTTTAGTTGAGCATTGGAAATTGGGGGAAATGATCTATATGTCAAAATAGTTACAATAGCTACAATTAAATATATAAACGGATTAAAAAAATAAATCTGTCCAAACATTAATAGTACATTTACCAATACACACTGTAAAATGTAGAAAGAATAATAAAGGTTATCAAATGAGTCATTTTGAAAAAGGTACGGATTAATTGAAATCGACTCATCCAGTGAGATGAATCTAAATTTGAATTCAGAGAAACATTAGCCTGACTTCGTCATACTCATATTCAAGAAAGAATATGAGTCTGAAACCACTCAATTGAGCGTTAATTATGAGGCGTGTCGTAACCGAACCAGGACAAAAAAACCCTCTGCATTCAATTGGATAGTCGGTAGACCTACCAACCAATCAGAGCAACGCATAAGTCAACTCCTTTGCATAGCGCAGTTTTCAAATACAGAACGTATCCTACTTTATTTATTTTAGAAGTTAAATAACGAGTGTTACTTCTTTTACTTACTCCTCCATGAGTGCCACCAAAGGAGAAACCACAACGACCACAGGCTTTTCATTACGTCCCATCTTCTTAGCGACCGTCAGAGCCAGCTGATAAGTTACACTTTTCCCGAATCATGTAGGAAGGACGCCAAAAATATATTTCCGATCGACAAATGCCTTGATTGCAGTTCTCTGTTTGTCTATTAAAATGAATGTGCTGTCGATTTATTTTACAAAAGACGCGACAGCAGTATCTATACATCTCAATTCTCCAGCTGCACTCATCTTTGACAAGCGCTCTTTGACGACGTGAGGATTATGTTACTGAAGACCACCTGTCAATCATCGTATAAAAAAAGCCCGCCCTGGCAATTTGATTGGCCCGATGATTTCTGAACCGATCATAATTTCTCCTCAATGGATTGAGTCCAGACCGAACTTCCCGTCCAAAATATGTTGTGGGCGGAGTTCGGGCTGGCATCCAGGCTAGAGAAACATCACTGACCAAGTGCAATTCAAAATCATGGTAATATCACATTGTTGGGTAAGCAAATCATGACAAAAATGGTTTACATTTATTATGAAGGCCTATACATAGATGAGAGCATACTGTAGCATGAAAAAAATAGCATGTTTTATTCTAAAAGTCATAAGGAAAAACATTCGCTTAACTTATAAAAATCTGGTCCAATGCCGCTCCCCATCGGCCACCAGGGGGATACAATTCTGACACCATTCTGTGTTTCTCATGTTAAATGTCAGAGTCCATTTGTCTTTCAAGTCGCCTGTTTGAGATCTTACAGGAAACAAGAGAGCCTGGAAGCCTGCAACATTGGGAAGTAGCTCTCCTGCAGCTCCAAACTGCCATGTCACACCATTACAGTTAATACATACTCTGCTCTTTGAAAAGAGGGCATTTGGAAAACTGCACACCGCTGTGATAACCGGGGAGATGACAGGTCTTTTTCTCCCTCAGCCTCACCTGCCACTACCTGTCCCCGCCATCTCCACTCAGTCAGCCAAATGTCACCAAACAGAACCCGAAATATCAAAATGGCATCTGATCCACCATTGAAATGACGGGGCGGAAGGAGGCAGCTTCTGAGATGTTGTCCTCTGAGGTGAAGCAAACATCATGCAGTCCTGCTCTACTGGACTCACACCATTCCAGTTGACAGCTAACCTTCAGAGACTCAACAGGGACGGATTACAGCTTCATATGTTTGTCACAAGACATCATGTGAGAGTTTGACACTAATCTTACCTGTTTCAATGCTGCCACATCATATCAAACTTTGAGTTTTTCCAATCATACTTTTTTCTTTTTTTACATACTTCAGAGTGCAATGTAAATGCCAAGCTAACTACAGTCTACAAAGTACCATAATTTTATAATAACTGCAGCACACACTCTAAAAAATAAAGTTCTTTATTGGCATCAGTGGTTTAATGAAAAGCATTTAACATCCATGGAACCTTTCAATTCCACAAAAGATTGTTATAGTGGAAAAAAAGGGTTTGGGGAAACCAAAATTATTCTTCTTTGGCATCACTTTGAAATCTGAAAATACCCTTTTGGCAGATTTATTTTTAAGAGTGTGGTGCCAATAACGTACTTTTTTACCCCTTTTCCACCGAAAAAAGAACTGGTTCGGAACTGGTGCTGGTTCAAAGTCGGTTCGGAGCTGGTTCAACTTGCGAACCCGTTCAGAACCTGTTTTCTTTTCCACTGACTAGAGCGCCGAGGGAACGACGTCGTTACGTCATTGTGTACGTCGCTTGCAAGTACATTGCTTTGGGATTATCTCCAACTCGTGGACCAAGAAAACTTTAAAAACAATTGAAATACGTAAGTCTTTTAATCTTTTCATTTGATATGTAATCTTTTCAGATAAGTTATGTACCCCTGTCTTGTGTCTTTTTTCTTTCCATTTATTTGTTCTATCGTGAATGTTTTCTTCTTTGCTTGTGTTTCAAAAAATAAATAAATAAATAAAAACGCTTGCGTGTCTCTGCAGTTTCTCCTGGCTTTGCGATGGTCAGAAAATATGTTTAGAAGAACGCATATAAACCCGCCCCAGCCCCCGATGTAAACATGACGTGCTAAAAGAACGGTTCTAGTCCAGCAAAGAGTTGGTGCCGCTTTGGAACCAGTTTTCACGGCCGCGAACCGATTCTTTGGCAGTCGAAACACAAAGAACTGGTTCGCGCGCAGGCACCGGCTCCGAACCGGCTCTCAAAATGCTTTGGTGGAAAAGGGGCTTTTGTAAGGGCATTCAATGCCATCATTTACATTTGAATACCATTTTATTAATCTTTTGGTCCCAAGTAAAACGGTTTTATACTTACACTCACCTAAAGGATTATTAGGAACACCATACTAAACTGTGTTCCACCCCCTTTCGCCTTCAGAACTGCTTTAATTCTACGTGGCATTGATTCAACAAGGTGCTGAAAGCATTCTTTAGAAATGTTGGCCCATATTGATAGGATAGCATCTTGCAGTTAATGGAGATTTGTGGGATGCACATCCAGGGCACGAAGCTCCTGTTCCAACACATCCCAAAGATGCTCTATTGGGTTGATAACTGGAGACAGTGGGGGCCATTTTAGTACAAGGAACTCATTGTCATGTTCAAAAAACCAATTTGAAATGATTCAAGCTTTGTGACATGATGCATTATCCTGCTGGAAGTAGCCATCAGAGAATGGGTACATGGTGGCCATAAAGGGATGGACATGGTCAGAAACAATGCTCAGGTAGGCCCTCTTCTATCAGCTTGAATCAGTCGGCCCATTCTCCTCTAACTTCTAGCATCAACAAGACATTTCCGCCGACACAGGACCGATACTGGATGTTTTTCCCTTTTCACACCATTCTTTGTAAACCCTAGAAATGGTTGTGTGTGAAAATCCCAGTAACTGAGCAGATTGGGAAATATTCAGACTGGTCCGTCTGGCACCAACAGCCATGCCACGCTCAAAATAGCTTAAATCATCTTTCTTTCCCATTCTGACATTCATTTTGGACTTCAGAGGATTGTCTTGACCAGGACCACACCCCTAAATGCATTGAAGCAACAGCCATATGATTGGTTAATTAGATAATTGCATTAATGAGAAATTGTTACTAATAATCCTTTAGGTGAGTGTATGAAGTACTTTGATATACACCATCCTTACATCATTCATGTGACAAGGCCATTCCTATCCTATTTTGCACCATCGCTGCAAACCATAGCACTTCTGCAATAAAATTTTGTGCTAGGAGTTCAAACTCAGAAACAAATACAACTATATTTATTCTAGTTAGTGCGAATGCACTCCTATAAAAATATATCCGAGCACTTCACCGGGAAGGCAGGATTTAATATTCAGAGGGAGCCATGCACCATCCCAACGGTGTTTAATAAAAATGATCCTGCTTTATACACACAGTGTAGTTTAATAAAGTACAATCATTTACTGTTTCTGCAGTTATCTGCATAGAGTGCACACGTTCTGTGGCACAAGGTCATGTTTTGTGAGTGCAATTGCACAGCTTTCAAATCGTCATGGTCAGCGTCAAAACACTGACATGAGCTTGCAGCACTTTCTCTCCTGGAACTGCCGCGT
Source organism: Cyprinella venusta (assembly GCA_038021265.1). NCBI lineage: Eukaryota > Metazoa > Chordata > Actinopteri > Cypriniformes > Leuciscidae > Cyprinella > Cyprinella venusta. Next base: position 5,300,046 of record CM075873.1, read on the forward strand.
TAACCTAAGCCCAACGAGCTGTCAACATGTGGCAGCCAGGTAATCCTATTCAGTTTTCTAAGTGTTGTGACTTTAACTTTGAAAAGTTTCCTTGCTCTCCAGGGTCACATACAGCATCACAAGGCTTGTCTCCGACCTTATATGGAACAACAAGATGGCAACGAATCAATGTGGTGGAAAAAAATCATTAATAATAATCACAGGGTTTATTGGCATTTGTAAGATGCCAAATCCCAAGTGTGCTATTTCGATGACTAGAATAATTTTAATTCATGGTGCAGATAGATTTATTGTGACCCTAAATGACAAGATCTGCAAGACTATATGAATGTTCTGGAAATTCGAAGACACAAATCCACATGATCCAAACCAATAAAAAGAAGGTCCGATCTGGCCAATATTTCTCAAAATATTATATTTGTATAAATATAATAAAATGTCTTTCTTTTTATTGTTTCATACAATATACTGTATATATATATATATATATATATATATATATATATATATATATATATATATATATATGAATATTGTATGAAACAATAAAAAGAAAGACATTTTATTATATTTTATAGGTAACACTTTACAATAAGGTTCATTATTTAACATTAGTTAACTACATTAGTTAACATGTACTAAGAATGAACAATACTTCTTCAGCATTTATTAATCTTAGTTAATATTAATTCCAACATTTACTAATACATTATTAAAATCAAAGGTTGTATTAGTTAACATTAGTTAATGCACTGTGAACTAACACGAACAAACAATGAACAGCTGTATTTGTATTAACTAACATTAACAAAGATTAATAAACACTGTAACTAATGCATTGCATATCGTTATTTCATGTTAGTTAATGCATTTACTAATGTATAATGAACCTTATTGTAAAGTGTTACCATTATATATATATATATATATATATATATATATATATATATATATATATATATATTAGGGCTGTGCAAAAGTTAATTGCGATTAATCGCATGCAAAATAAAAGTCTGTGTTTACATAATATATTTGTGTGTGCTGTATATAATTATTTTGTATATATAAATACACACACATGCATGTATATATTTAAGAAAATGTGTTATTCATATATAAAACATTTATATTTATATATTATAGATTATGTATTTATATATATGCACAGAATTTAAGCGCAAATAATTCTTAAATATATACATGCATGCATAGGTATTTATATATACAAAATAATTATATACAGCACACACAAATATATTATGTAAACACAGACTTTTATTTTGGATGCGATTAATCGCAATTAACTTTTGCACAGCCCTAATATATATATATATATATATATATATATATATATATATATATATATATATATATATATATATATATAATATTGTATGAAACATTTGATATATATATATATATATATATATATATATATATATACATATATATACAGTATGTCTGTGTGTGTGTGTGTGTGTGTGTGTGTGTGTGTGTGTGTGTGCAATTTAAAATTCCTAAAATATATTGACATATTTTTGAATATTTTATGATTTCTTTATAAATTATTTTTATTAAAATTTTTTTTAATTAATTAAATTTTAATTAATTGAATATTTTAAAAATATTAAAATTTAAACTGATAAAACAAATATTTCGCCAACGATTCATGAACACATTTATCATGGAACCAGAGAACATGACACGTTTTTATATTGATAGGTCTGAAATCAGCAAAATTCCCGTTTCCTTCGTTAAACAGATCTTTTAAAACAGGCGAGTCCTTTTGGCTATTTGTTAATCAACCTCTTATCTCACACCTAACACGAGTGTCCAGAGCAAATCCCTGTGAATGGTAATCAAGGCTATTTTGCATTGTTGAGAGGACTTTTTCCCTCCAGTTGTTTACTAATGAATTCCTAAAGTGCTGCAGCAAAGTTGATTAGAATGGATTAGCTGACCTCTCCTCGTCTCCATTTGCATTCGCAGAGGAAAGACCAAGTGCTCGCCTGGCCATACCGGCAGCCAACCTTAAAATATCTCAATTTCCCTAATGGGATTGCCAGAGATCCAATGGAACTTTCCTCAGCTGGTCCTTCATGCCTCATCCGGTCCGGCGGCGCACACGGGTTTAAGAGCACCGAAGCTAAAGAGGCACGTCTGGAAGGACTGGAACCAAGAGCTGTGGGACTTCTTCAGAACATGACCCCTTGGGCGCATTCTCCAATCATTTTGGTCAGCTAATTAAAGAGCAATGTTCCAGCTGATTAGTTTCCATTGTGTAATTACCATGCGGTCTGTTGTGGGATGTTTCCGTATGACTGCCAGCCGCTCGTGACTCACCGCAAACAGAGGAAGGAGACAGTGGCCTTGGAGAGAAAAGAGGGGTCCCTCACAAATGCTAAAAGAACAGATCCGGGAAGAAACTAGCAAGAAGAGATGGTGATCTACATAGTACAGACACCAGCATTTCACTGTTCTATTATAATTAACAGCGTCGGAAAAACTCAACTTTAAAACATTAGCTTGCGAAACTACAAAAAACAACGTTGTTTTCATGAAATGCTTGGTGGTGTAGACTGACAGGTCCTTAAAGGTGCATTGCACGACATTTAATGTTAAAAATAGCCGTTTTTCTAACCCATACATGCTTAAACAATTGCCTGATGGGCTGAATGAGCCCTTCTCTGATCACTGCGATTGCCTTTGTAATCCTGTACAGTAAAATAACTCAGAGGGATTCGGAAGGGAGTTTGAGACGTCATGTGCGTTCACGCTCACCTGGCTATGTCTAGGTTTGTGTATTCGCCCCCATTCTCCGTATCAGCGAAGACAACTCGAGCGACACAACTTTAGTCAACTTTCGACAAAAGTTGAAGATGGATTCAAAGAGACCGGCTTGTAGCTCATTCCAAACCCCAACGCAAACTCCACGTAAGACAAAGAAAATAAAACTTTTGTCTAGTGCCAGGTGTGAATAAGACGAGAGTCAACATCGGGAAGGCTTTCAACAAATGGAGAGATCTCCGGTCTGCTCTAGGGCTCAAAATTTGGCTAGGTTTAGGGCTAAGTTTTCCTCTTACACATAACTTAAGTGTGTCATTTACTCAAATGCCTTTCCTTTCATATATTTAAAATGACATGCAGATTCATAACTTTGTTACCTCACACAAAAGATTTGCGCGGCTGATGCTACTTTGGTTATGAACAGCTCGTGCAATTGTGCGTGTGCGTGAGGTCCATGAGCGTGCACACCTCTGGTTGCAGTTTCGCTTGTCGCCAGAGGGGGCATAGTTCTGCAAAAACTCAGAGACTTGCAGAATTCACCTTTAACTCAATTTGTTTGTGATCAAATCAATATCTACATAGCGCAGCTAAATGGTTAAGGCCATTGCACACTGATCTCGAAATTCGCACGTTAAAAAAAAACGCTTGTCATGACAGAACTATTTTTAAAGTTAAAGGTCACCCAAAAAATATAAAATCTGTCATTATTTATTCCAAACCTGAACTACTTACTCATAAAAGTGCTCCAAGCTGACTTGCACTATAATAAAGGATGGCTTTTCTGAAACTATACAGTTTATATAAGGAACAAATCAAAATTGACTCACTGAAAACCAGGCATTTTCATGAGAGTTTATAAGAAAAGTAGCAATTTCTTCCTTAGTGTTCCATTTAAATAGTAGTTAAATAGTAGTTAAATAGTAAATGATTACTTTTCATACAAAATTTAATTTCCATTTTTTTTTTTTTTTTGGATAAACTAACCCTTTTATTTGAACGTGGCAGGGTAATAAACGGTAACACTTTATTTCGATAGTCCACTTTAGACATTCTACTAACTATAAGTAACTTTTTAACTACATGTCAACTAACTGTCATTAAAGTATTAGTAGACTGCAGCTTAATATCTGCTAACACTTTATTTTGTTAGTCCCTCAACAGACATTAATCTGACTAAGTAACTTGGCGGTTACAAGTAAACTTATTCTGTTAACCCAAAGCCTAACATCTGTCTCTAACCTAACAGTCTACTGACAGTCTACTATAATATACTAATACTCTAATGAGAGTTAGTTGACACATAGTTGAAAAGTTACTTATAATTAGTAGAACATCTAAAGTGCAACCGAATAAACTAATTGACTGCATGTCAATGTAGTCACTTAGTTACTGCATGTCACATACTGTTTTTTTTAATATCAATTATGCATTGTGTGAACAGCAACACTTATCCTCATATGTAGTGTTTACGCCTGATTCTGTTTGTTCATATTATAACACATAAACCCAATTTAAAAAACTGATTCACTGACTAAACTCTCAGCTCTTCTTTATTATAGCATGCAACATGTAAAGTTAAATAAAAACATAAAATGTTTTTAGCTTTTATCAGGTCATTTCAAGTTTATTTATCTCATCCTATTAAAATTGTTAATTCATTCAAATGCATATGTATATTATTTATTTAAAAAAAAGAAAAAGAAAAAAATCTTATCTGGCTTGAGTGGAGTTACTGACTGGTTGTTAGTATTACTTTTGTTGAACTACTTTAAATTATGAGTAGCTTGTAGCTTCTGCAACACTGGAAGGGACAAATCTTTGAAAAAATATTAAAAGAAAATTACATTTCTCCTGACCAGAAGAACCAAAGGCCACAAGTCAGCAAAACTGCTCCATCTAAAGGAAAATCTGGGCAAAACCTCACTAATACATTATGGAGTTGGAGCACAAAAATGTCCGAAACACTTTTTAATCACAGAAGGCCATTCAGGGAACCACTTTTTCCACAATACTTTCAATTTATCAGATGAAAAACGATTGTTGCAAAGAAAAGACTAGAAAATTGCTTTTTTTTTCGCCACACACCCAATACGGCCCATTCAATTGTCCAAATGGCGCTTTAATAGAGGTACTTGTAGCGTAATAACAAAATAATCAACGTACTTCACATTCAATATCATACAACGATTTTACAGCCGGATTCCGCATCCTACATCTCCCAGCCAGGCCAGTTTATCTTTACAATACACAAATGGCTCGTTTCCACTGAGGGGTACGGTACGGTACAGTACAGTTCAGTACGGGTCGGGTCGGGTACACCATGATCAGGCTTGCGTTTCCACCGCAAACAGTACCCTTACTTGATAGGCGTGGTATGCTGGAAAGCGATCGACGTCATTTTCGCGCGAAGAAAGCGACATAGTAAACAACAATGGACAGACAGCAGATCTTGTTCGTGCTTCTCGGCATGTTTGTCACTAGAAATAAGCGCTGGCATATATGCGTTTCCAAGAACCCAATGCAAAAAATCCGAAGCCAAAGCCGACCCAGGAGAATGATCCCGAGGACGCGAGTCCAGCAATTCTGCTAATGGAAAAGCGCGTTCTTGAACGCGGGACTCTACTCGCTCTGGCTGTGACTCCGGTTATCTCTGTATGTTCATTTTAGGCAACAGTAAAATGAAATATGTTATAAAACACCACTCTGCTTCTTTTCGATTTCATTTTAATACATTTTAAACATTCTAAAGCACACAAATGTGGTTCAGACAACGCATAGCCTTGATTATATTCACTGCATGTATTTAACGTTATATTTATAACAAAACTAAATATAAAACAACCCTGCCTCTTTTCGTTATATTAAACATATTCCAGGCAATATGTAATGTATTCCATATCGCATTGGTACAAATGTTGCAATAAACAACATTACAAATGATCTTGCAATAAAATTTAAAAAAGGAAAAAATCTCTTTTGTTGAATTTCAGTTTTATCAATAATAGCCATTATAAAAGTATAAGTAAAAGGTACAAAAGATATACAGTAAAGCTTAAATAACATCAAGAAACAATTCAGCCAGTGAAATATACAAATTCAGCGCTCAAAGATATGAAACTTCACGTAGACTTCTGCCAAAAACTATTGGCCAGGGAACGAATTATAGTTTCACGAGACCAAAGATCACCTGTAAGGTTTATACAAGACGAACTATATATCATGTTCAACCACTACAGAGACGTGTCAGCCGAGTCAGCGGCAAACATCAGAACGGCTAGCCGAGGAAAGGCTGCTCCAGGCGGGGGACACGAGCGCGAGCGTCCGGTGATCGCTTGGAATGGATCTCAGTCAAATTATCATAAATCTATAAATGAACCACAGATTTGAGCTTTAAAAAACTACTTTCTCGCCTGAAATACTCTTAAAACTACATTTCGTGGCACAATAACAGTAGAATTTTATTTCAGCTGTATGCTTCAAATGCCCTTGTAGCACGCGCGAGTGACGATCCTCTGTCCACCAATCACCGTTCTGCAGTGAGTCTAGCTCCACCTTTTAGTACCCTTTCACTGTGCTAGGTACCCCAACGGAAGGGTACCCAAAAAGTGGTACGGTACGGTTCGGCTTTTTGGTACCATTCACAAGTTTTGACAGTGGAAACGCAAATAATTGCGTACCGAACCGAACTGTACCGTACCGTACCACTCAGTGGAAACGAGCCATTAGTATTTATAAACTCTGTAAGCCATGCACAACTAATAACCCATTTCCTCGGATGTTTGTCACGCTCCGATAGCTCAGTTATATTGGAACTGGCTTGAGAATTGGTGGCGGTGGTATCGGACATATGAGCCTCAGCTGCTCGGCTCCCATTTGGTGGATTTGAGGTGGCTGGGATGATGATAGAAAATGAAATAATGCAAAAATCCATCTTCCCCCCGCATCGTTGAGCAAGCAAACTGAATTTTGCTTAATCTACAAAGGGCTCGCAGTCAAAAGCAGGCTATTTTCGGAGAGCAGGGAAAGAAATCTTACCTGACAGTCTACAAAACACACGCTACAAATAGATTGCCACCCGTATCAAAAACGAGTTTCCTGGTGTGATTAAGGAAATAGCGAGCCTGCTTTCATAGTGGAATTTGCTTACCCTTGTGTTTCATTTGAAAAAACTGCATTCAAAGTGCCGTGCGCTTTTCGAGCACCCCTGCGGGAGAGCATTTGTGTAATGATGACGCTTTCGTGAGATGCAACAAGAGGCAGCCAATCTGTGTCTGGAGCCAATTAACACTTGAATCAAACTAGGGTGGCTTCATTTGCAGTTTTAGAATAACTGACAAACATGTTTAAACAAGCGTCGAATCAACTACAAAGGTGCCACAGGCCAGGATTCGCAAGCAAAACAAACCGAATGAACAACAAGATTTCCCCGCCTATCGCTCTTCCTGTTTGTTCCAGGTTCCAACATCATGATGTGGATGATCTAATAGAGTCCTCCTTAAAGAAGCAGTAGGAAGCGTCACAGATTGCTTTGATTGCGAGAAAACTCGACTCGAAACACTGAAGCAATATGAGGCACTATAGAAACGCATAATGCCGTGCCATTTCTTCCCAGCTGGTGGGCAATCTGGGCAAATCTCTCACCGTGAATCGGGAATAACACGAAGACGGCTGAATGCCACAGCAGTGTTTTGTCAAAACATGACCCGTCTTCACAGAAGCAGAATTCATTTGCTGGAGAGCTCGGAGAGGAACAAAAACAGTGATATAAAAAGAAAAGATCATTTCATCTGACTTTTCTGTATTTTTAGATTGATCTCACTTGTGTAATGGTTTTATATTTTTGTATATAAAGCTTGAAGAGCTTTTTAAAATAAAGAATATTTTTCCGATATAAGAAAATAAGGTTAAATGAAGGTTCTTCGTGACTGTTAAAAAAAGAAAAAAAGTTTCTGTCTTAAATTAAGTACAATAATATGGTATGGAGCCTCTAAAGGGACCTTTACAAAAAAGTAAAAAATAAATAAATACCATTGCATGCACACGCGATATGTTTCTATTTTTTTTAATAAATGCTCATAAAAAACATCAACAACAATTATTGTCAATGTCATAATACAGTAGAGTTCTTTTTAAGTCCAGATTAAGTTCCTTCACTCTTTTTAATCCAGATTAAGTGCCAAGTCCATAAACACAGCCACTGTTCGCTTTTAAGTTTCTTGAAAACTCAATAGATTCAAAATACATTTTCATTTCATGTTTAAATCTAGAAATTTGAAATATGTGAAATTTCTATACGTAAATCCAAAGTTAGGATTCTCATAACATTTGATAAAATTATAAAGTCCACACCAAACTGTCACCAAACTGTCATTAGTTTCAAAATAAATGTAAAGTAGCTTCAGGTTTTTCCAAACAGAAAGAGAACAGAATTTAACTCGTAAATGTAGTTCACTTTTAAAAAAACTTTTGCTGATAATTTACTCACCCCCATGTCACCCAAGATGTCAAGAAATTAAGGCTTTTGGTGAAAACATTCCAGGATTTTTCTCCATGTAATGTACTTTACTGGGAGAACATCGTTATCTTTTGAGAGAACACTTATAAAACCTATGAATTAACTTAAAGGCAATTTCTCTTTTTACAATTACATAAGAAATTACACATGGCATAGACTCCTCCTGAAACAAGACTCAAATTTTCTTATTGTTCTTTGATTTAGAAGAAGAAAGGCACTGTTTACCTACACGCGTCTTACACGGATCCATTGAATTTGAGCAACAAAGAGATGAAAAAGAAAAGGAAAGCATGAGAACTCCTTGTGGCACTGCATCAACTCGTTTGGAGTAACAGGAATCCCATGCTTTACCAAGAACTCGTGGTGAAGAACCATTTTGATATACAAAAATAATTCAATTTTTAAACCAATTATCAAAGAAAATAGATTTACGCTATAGGTCCTTATCATTCCAAATTTAATAAGAGTGAGGTGTAAAATTGTGTTTATAGATAAGGGACCAAGCTAATAACATTTGCCTATGAAAAGGGATAAGATAGGGATTTTCATTATGTTATAATTACAGGTTTATTCACCCTAGTTTAGAAAAAAAATAACATTAGGCATCAGATTCCAGATAGGCCATCAGTTTTGGGTAATAAATTTATTCCCTTTAATGACAGATCTCACTGGAGCCATATATAACATATATAAAGCCACAAATGTTTAAATGTGTTAAAATAAGGGTTAGCTTCTTTATCAATTGTTTGTATGTTAAAATATTTGTTAATATTTGTTCGTATGTAAAACCAATTCCTTATAAATAAGATTTATTGGTGGCGTTGTAACCAACAGTTTAATAACACTTGGTATTTTTTAATCAAGAGGAGAAGTTGAAACTTTGACATCCATGCTCTTGTTTTCCTCATAGTAATGACAGTGACGCAAATTGTACGCAAACCAGAAATTTTAATGCGTGAGCACAAGAAACGGATCGCATGCGTATACGAGAAACTACAATAGTCTTTATTTTTGCAAAGGTCCCTTAGGGGCTCCGTACTATCACCTAACAAGTCATTTCAACTTTAACTACTGTACATCAAACTGACTTAAAGCTACACTGTGTGATTTTTACCCCCATCTAGCGGTGAAAAGGTGTATGACCATCCAGTGAATATTAGTTTCTGTTCCTCTCAATTCTGATTTCGTTTTAACTCCTACGGTGGCCAATGTAGTCCAAGATTAACATGGCTTCCAGTTCGACCTCGTCCATGAGTGTTAACCGAAACGTAAACGCGAAAGGCGAAGCTTGAATTAGTGGGTATGTCCCTCTTTGGCTAATGTACTTTCAAGATGGAGGGGCAACATTAGAACCCCTTACCCGTATGTATTTTCAATGGCATATTATACACTCACAAGAATACTTTATTACTTGAACGAAGTAAATATACATTAATGAGCACATATATTTTTGAAAGAAGTGTTTTTAGCTAAGAATAAACTAAGAGTTACACAGTGTAGCTTTAAAAAAGAATTGTTGAATCTTGTAGCATATAACATAAAAAAGAGTTGAGAATTGCTCAAAACTTACATTGATGAGTTTAAGTAATGTAAAAACATATGTTGTCATAACTTATATTCTATTTTAGATGCCAATAAGTCATCTCCGTGACAAAAAAGTAAGTCGATAACATTTCTATGCTTCTATTTTCCCACAACTGAGAATCTACAAACGTAGAATTGAAATGTTTTATTCAAGGGTCAGAGGGGCTGAAAGTGTGTGTTGAGTGATATCTTGATTGTATTATGCAAATGAGGGATGCTCATCTCCTGCCTTTCTTTTCCCGGGAGTGGACAGGGTTTAATCCCAGCCTCTCTACTGTTTTGTCGGAAATGTCAGTCAGTAAACAGGAAGCATTTGCGGGACCTGACAGGATCAACAATGCAAACACCCCCTCAGATGTGTGCGGGGTGCTAATCCACGTCGCTCCCTTCGTAGGTGAGAAATTATGCACGGACATGAGCGCAGTCTCATGGCCCTGTCCATCTTGAGCTATCAATGAGATTATTCATCCACAGTTTACCATCCCTTCTCATTGTTCAGGGCAGCTGTAAACATTCGAAAAGAGGTAACCTAGCCTAGCCTAGCGGGTTAGCACTCCCGCTAGCCTGCGAAGCCTTGAATTTAACACTGTGGCAGATGTCAATATGAGTCAACGTGAGATCTCTCTCTCACACCACCTACACGTTCAAGCTGACGTGCGAGAGAAACGTTTAAAAAAAACAGAGCCGAGGAGCTGGTGTCAAAATATATTTGATGGGGATATGAAATGCCATGAGCGTTGGTCAGTGGGGCCCATGTCGTGTTGCTGTGGAAATACTGCAGGGTTTCATATTGATAACCGTGCTAAGAAGGAGCCATGCAACTGGGCGGCTTGGCTGAGGATAAAGGCAGTGAGGAACAGACAGGTGGACGGCTTAGTTTGATATCTCGTTACTCGCATTTTATCTCAGTACGCCGCCAAAGCAAGGCATCGCATGAAAGCCCCAGGGGAGCAAAACACAAACATCTTTCTTCTTCCTTACTCTCTCTCTCTCCACTGCCTGTTATTTATATATTTCTTTCCGTGCATCACAGACTGTTCGGTTTCATTAGTTTTTAGTTTAAGTAGCTCCGCCTGGCTGAAAACCCTCATGTGGAGCAAGGTAATGTCAAAGTTTCTATCTGCAAAACAGTCAAAGTCCTATTGTGTTTTCGTGTAGTCTATGTGTGTGTGTGTATACAAAACATTCTTTCAAGCCAAATTAAACCGCCTATTTGCGTTAAAGGGGTCATCGAATGCAAAATTCACTTTTAAAAATGGATTTAAAAAAAAAAATCCATTCACCTCTCTTTTAATCCTCAAAAAGTCTAAACACTCTCAATAATTAAGCTGTTTGGATATTCTGAGCGATATGATTTGGGAGTCATATTGGTCAAGCTCCACCCACGTCCACTGATTGACTGTCCCGTATTAGTATATTTTCGCCCTCTGCCATTTTTTTTACTGTCCACTAATGCAGGTTTCCAAGGAAGTCTTGTGTCGACAGCCACCAGACATTACCCGAAACGGGTCGCTGTGAACAGAGTGGTTTTTGGGGAGGTAAAAAGGCTATTCTTTCACACAACCATTGATGAATTTTAAAGAAATAGTTCACTTAAAAAAAAAAAAAAAAAAAAAAAAACTTTTGCTGATAATTTACTCACCCCCATGTCATCCAAGATGTCCATGTCATTCTTTCTTCAGTCAAAAAGAAATTAAGGTTTTTGATGAAAACATTCCAGCATTTTTCTCCATATAATGCACTTTACTGGGAACCAAACAGTTCAAGGTCCAAAAGACAGTTTCAGTGCAAACTACAAACTTTTCAAAGGACTTTAAACGATTCCAGACGATGAATAAGGGTCTTATCAAGAGAAATGATCGCTCATTTGAAAAAAAAAAACTGCTTTGTTCTGTGATGCGAGTTCGTGACTCTCCTGTTCGAACTCGGACAAAATGGACGAATCTTTTTTCGTGTCATTTGGTTCATCTAACGAACGAAACGAACGAATTGACTGAGAAAACGATTTGTTCATTTTGATGAACGAGTTCGAACATTATATGGAGAAAAATCCTGGAATGTTTTCATCAAAAACCTTAATTTCTTTTCGACTGAAGAAAGAAAGACATGGACATCTTCGATGACATGGGGGTGAGTAAATTATCAGCAGACGTTTTTTTTAAAAGTGAACAACTCCTTTAAGTATGCTGATATGTAATTGGAGTGTAACTTCAAATTTCTGCACACATATATACTAGACATTTAATCTACAATAGGGAAACATTTACATTCATACTCGATTTTCAAATGTTATCTTTCATCAAAATTTAATACATTTCCCCACATCTAAAATGACTTTCCTTTCCATGTGACATCCCCAATCCCTTAACAACCAAATCAACTCCTGTTTTACAACATTAAATATTGCATAAAGTATTTATTTATTTTAATTTTTTTTTATTCAGAATTAGATCACGTTGTGGACGTGAAACGCCAGTTTAGCGCTAACCTGACAGAGCTTTAACAGTGAATCGTATTTTTTTTCTTTGTCAAATTTGCGACCGCCATTCAGGCGACAAATACAGCTGTCACTTCCCTTCAGACAACCAGAAACATAACGGACGTGATCCCTAACACAATGTCTGACAGAGGGACTGGTTATGCATTATTACTGAGAGAAGCTCATCCTGCTCCCTTCAACCCACGGCGCGTGGACAGACCTGTATAGCGGGGGCATCCACAAAACAATGACGATCCGGCAAGCGTCTCAAAATAAGAACCTCCAGCTGTCATTTCGAAATCCTGGAGACAAAGTCACCTTGCGTTCCTCTCTGGACAGGTGACATGCAGTGAGTGGGTCGCAGGGCCGAGGGTGGTTTTGATTTGAGGAGTGAACCGAGGTGACAGGCCTGGAGCTCCGAGCCCAGGGGAACGAGCGCCACAATCCCACACCTGCAGCACACAACATGCTGCTTCAGCAACATTTGCCTTTATCTTCCTTTCTCTTTCTCTCTCTCGTGGTTTTTATCCACCCCTTCACCCCACCGCCCCCTCCACCTGCATCTGTTCACCGTCTCACCCTAGACCCTCAAGGCAGGGGCATAAAAAATGTATATGGCTAGTGTCTCGCGTTGCATTTTACAGTAACGGAGTAAGGGTATATAGATTTCATCGTTTGCTTCATCGATACTGAGAACAAAGCAACAGTGCGTTTTCCTGTCTGCAATGCGGTTGCTATGCATCCGACTCTCTAAAACTGACCCATCGCCACAACATTACACCTCTATGAGCAACATCACACCAGCACAACAGGTGGTTCTAAAAATCAAATGTCATCTGAAAAGAAACGCTGTTTTTGAGGAGGAGGCACAAAAAAAATCATTCATAATGAATTAAAAAGGGTTCATTTTGACTTAATATTGACTTGAAATGCAAGTACATGGATGCGCTCTGTGTAAAGTTCAGACTCTTCCTCTTTCTTTGTCTTTTCTTTGGTCATTTATGAAGTGAGTTGAAGATGCGAAGGAGCAGAGTGCATCATGGGAGGCTGACACTCCCCCCACCCCCCAGCTCAGCATCCATCTCGGCTCAGGAGGTTGTAGCTCCTCTGACAGCTTTGTCAATGGAAATTACTCCAATCCGTCTGGAGTGGTTGCACACGGCACCAGCTTTACCTCTCTCCTCGGGCTTTAAAGTGGGTAAGCTCAAAATAACAGCCCCAGGGGTTAACCCCCCCAGAACAAAACAGTCAGGTTTCTGAGATCTTTTTTTTTTTTTTTTAATTTTATAGAAGAGAAAAAAAGCTTGAAAGCTTGAAAAAGGGGTTGAATTTGCGTAGAGTTTGTTTTTGTTAGTACAAAAGTGTCTCGTGATAATTCACTATTTTTATATACTATTTATTTCTAGATGAAAAGGCCAAATAAGGTAGGCCATTTTGTCTCTTTTTTTTCTAATTTTGTTGGATTTAATGATGTTTTGCTTGAGGAAGATGTGGCCTATTTTTTTGGGCTTAAAATAAGGTCTCAAAGGGGTATATTTAAAATTAGCAAAGAGCTAAGAGAGATTTTATTTCAGTTATCATTCATCATCACTCATATAATGTAATAATTATTTGTGACACAGAAGATGGCTATAACCATTCATTCACAAGTTTGAAACTGATTAATCTTGACACTGTCAACCTGGAATATGTCTTCCTACATGGTTGTTTAAGAAATGAAAAACTACACACTCCATCAGTTAGGGTTAGTTGCCACAATGATCCAATCATGAACTCTTAAAGGAGTAGTTCACTTTTCAAAAATCTTTTGCTGATAATTTACTCACCCCCATGTCACCCATGTCCATGTCTTTCTTTCTTCAGTTGAAAAGAAATTACGTTTTTTTGATGAAAACATTCCAGGATTTTTCTCCATATAATGCACTTCAGTGGGAACCAAACGGTTCAAGGTCCAAATGAGAGTTTCAGTGCTAACTGCAAACTGTTCAAAGGGCTTTAAACGATTCCAGATGATGAATAAGGGTCTTATCAAGTGAAACGATTGCTCATTTAATAAATAGTTAACAAATTTTAAGTTTTATAAGCTCAAATGCTCGCCTTGCTCTGTTCTGTGACGCACGTTTGTGACTTTCCTGTTCGAACTCGTTCATCAAAATGAACGAATCTTTTTCCAAGTCATTTGGTTCATTCAACAAACGAAAAGAACGTAAAGTGCATTATAAGGAGAAAAACGCTGGAATGTTTTCATGAAAAACCTTAATTTCTTTTTGACTGAAGAAAGAAAGACATGGACATCCTGGATGACATGGGGGTGAGTTAATTATCAGCAAAAGTTTTTTTGAAAAGTGAACTACTCCTTTAAGCATTTGCCTATTTAAAGCCAAACAGCCTGAGGTCACTTCTGTTTGTGATATCACCATGACACCATGACACCCAACCTTGGACCAATTTACTCACAGTGAGCATGCACGGGTTATGTGTAGAGGTCAAACACAGTATAATATGGAGATTATGACCTTGACTGTCACCACACTCCACACACATCCATAAATCAGTGTTAGGGACTACCAAGCTAAATGTAGCAACACTACATTTCAGTACCATAACAGTGGCCATTTACAAAAGGTACTCTAGTCAAACAAGCTACGTTTTACATCACATAAAGGTGTCACATGACAAAACACTACATAGTTGCTTTGAATATCTTAGTGCATTGGCTGAGTCAATGTGTCTACAGTAGCTGGTCAGGATGCACCTCCGAGCAAATCATCTACAAATGGTTTACTTAGTCATCTCCACAACAGAGATACGTGAACCTATTTAACAAAAAAAAGTCATACTTCAGCTTTAAATTATATGAGCTATACTTGTAGCATGGCAAGCTACAGTTTTAAAGCAATTTACACAACACAGCATACAGCCAGCAAAAACACTTCGGTATTCATTAGTCTAACAGAGAGGGAAACCCCACTCAATGTGATGTGTGGGTTGAGATGCTTATTGTCTCTAGCTGTGTACAGTGAGGCCTGCTGTAGACTAACAGCAGCTGTTTCAGAGCTGGTGTTATTACTGTAGGGGGGGTTTGGCAGTGGAAAACATCTCTAAAGCATCTTTGCCAAACACTGGAACTCGGGGAAACTATTATTGGCCAACACATCAAACAGCTTGCGCGAACGCTGGCCCCCTGCCACTGCGAGGGGGAGCAGAGGAACCAATTATTTAGCAAAACAGCCATAAAGAGGGCTTCGTTTTAATGATGTGACACCAGCAATCACACAGGTTTTAAAGGGGAGGGATGAGGGTGTTGTGGGTGGCGATAACACACAACAACAAAAAAAGGAGGGAATGAACAATCAGAAAGTTGAGCTGTCATTTATGCACTCACTGACTGCCTAAAACATGGTGTACGGTACATTATTACTATACACAGAAATATCTTCAGAATACTATATCCTATTCTTTTGAACTTTCCATTCGTTAAAAAAAATTAATCAAGAAAAATATATATATCCCATTTCCCACAAATAAAAAATGTTTATTGAGCATCAAATCAACATTTTAGAATGATTTCCGAAAGATCACCTGACACTAAAAACAGCTGAGAAGTAGATGATGCCATCACAGGAATATTAATTAAATTATATAACAAAAAAAAAAACTATAATAAAAGCGAAGAAAATATACACTGTAAAAAAATAGTTCTGGTTTAACTTAAAAAATTAAGTAACCTGGTCGCCTTAAAATCTTAAGTTGATTGAACTGGAAAAAGTGAGTTAATACAATGAAGGAGGATGATTTAATCATCAGAAACTCAAAATAATAAGTTATGTGAACTAAATAGGCTAAATTATTTAAGTTGATTTGACAAAAGAAAAAAAATGTGATAACAAACCTTGAAAATATTTTTTTTTTAAAGTACACTGTAAAAAAAAATATTGTTGGTTTAACTTATAAAAGTAAGTAACCTGGTTGCCTTAAAATTTTAAGTTGATTGAACTGGAAAAAGTGAGTTATTAATTTAATCATCAGAAACTCAAAATAATAAGTTATCTGAACTAAATAAATTAAGTTGATTTGACAAAAGAACAAATGTTGCGATAACAAATCTTGAAAATATTTTTTTACAGTGTATTATTTGTCTTCCTGAGCTAATCACTTACTAAGTCAAACCATTTCCTATAAATTTCAAGAAGAAAAAGTAGAAAAATAAATACAACTATTTAAAAATAACTAATTGAGCTGTTCGATTCTGGAACAAAGGAATCAATTCCAAGAGCGATTGAATCTATTAAGTGAATGATTAAAACAATAACCCATATTCTTAAAGAAGATGCTCACTCAGTCATCACCATCTACTGGTACATTGATGTAACATACAGAAAGAGTCACTGAATTGATCGGTGACAGTGAATGAATCTTTCTGATGATCTGAATCAAAATGGCACATGGAGTAGAACTTCTCTGAGTGGAATCGACTCCCAATCTCTCAAAATATAAGAATTGATTCTCTTTGGAATAGACTTCAAGCACTAGAAACTGGTCCTTGTAAAGAAACACCTCGACAACCATTAGTGTTTGCTCCTCATAAATTAGTTTAAACTCTTACCAAGACGGATGATCTCAAACGAAAGGTAAAAACAGTCGATAAACAACTATTCTACAAACAATATAATCAGTGTGGTTTAAAATTACATTTCATAATTTAATGTAGTCTAACACATTTCCCTGAGTCCACAGTCAAGACATTGAAAACCTATTAACCCCTTGCCTGGCATAGGATCACCGGTGATCCCAAGTTGTATTGTTTACATTGATCGCGAGTTTACAATATCTATTTGTCAAGTTATAAGGTTAACCAATACATTGTTGGAAAGCTACGACACTGTATATTAATTTCGGTATAAGCATTATACAATAAAGATAACTTAACAGCCGTTTTTTGTTATTCTGTATCAACAGTAACAACGTGATACAACTCTGAAGGGGGGTGGGGGGGCTTACTTTTTTATGTTGTGGAAATGTAATGCTTGGCACAATAATGATGACATCGGTCTTTTTACCATGTGAAGAGTCCAGTATATGATGTCCATGGTAAAAAAATTGTCCAAAAACATGCAAACTGTTAAAAATATCCATATTACTTCTATTGTTTACATTCTGACATTTGCTAATCACATGGGGCGTTGTCCTGTTTATTCGACGAATTCTCCAAATCTAGCGCATTATTCAATGAAAACAACATAACAGTGTTTTTAAACAGGCTGCTTTACAAAGTTTGCACATCACGTTACTTTAATGAGGAAACCCTCCAGTGTCTCTTGTTTTCATGCGCCTAAAGCTAATCAAAAGTTTACTATCTGTTTTTTAAGTACATTTTAAACATGTTTTTGTGCGCTACTTTTAATTGAGTAAAAGTTTGGCATACTTAAACTCCAATCTTACGTCTCTGTATACAATTTCGCACCTTTTCTAAAACAGACGGCAGACGTGTTACATCAAAGTCATGCTTCTGATCTCGCACGAACCGAATCACATACGGTGCTGCGCTCTTCTGTGCCGAGAGCTCACAAACATAAATCAGCATGCATTTGCTGCAACGCATATGCTGCGTGTATCCCACTTGCACCTGTGCTATCAACACTCGTGCGACCATTTTTATGCATTCCGTGGAAATGAAAGCTGATAAGGGTATAAATATGTAATGATGTTGCTGTAAAGCTTCAAACTGCTTTTGATCTCAGCTGGGTATCCAATACCTGGGAACTGGGAGCAGAACACATGGGCTTGGGCAGGTAAGATTGCCTGCCTTCAAGCTCGGAGATACGGCCACCTGTCACTTGTCCGGTAACACAGCATGCAATCATCCAATTTCAGTCCCACTCACGAAGAAGGTCACCGGCAAAGTGCCCCATGCTTTGCTGAGAGACAGAATCACTCTTACTTATAAAAGCACCCACCTCCAAATCCTTTGACGCGTGCTGTTCCCGTCACTGGCACTGCAAAACACTGCACAGCCGATGCACAGATGGGCCTGCAATGACAGGGTTCATTTCAAATTAAAATGACAAATTTGGTAAATGCAAAGTGCAAGTGTCAGAGACATGGAGAATGTGCTATATGTCAGTCATGGCTCCGAATGCCGTGTCTGACCTAGATGAGAAAGCAAAACAGAGAGAGAAAAGTCTCTCAAACTAATTCTCTAAGTTACGTGCATGGACCATCACATTAAATAATACAATATTTAATAAACTCTGTGTTTCTCACTGTGTGAGGGGATCCAGAAGATACTCAGTGATGCAAATACAAGCCAAAAATGTGCTGAATTCAATCTGCAAGCTGCAGTTTCATTAAAGTCTATCGCAATATGGCGTGAATTACAGAGACTGCAGAGCATCACTCACTCCACCACTGCAATCCAAGCACCTGAATCAACTGTTTTAAATGCTGAAAGTGTGCTTGACTGCAGCCAATTTGGATATATGCCTGGATATAACACTTTTCTCAATCATTTGATCATTTTTTGATGATCTGCTACTGTAGTTTATGGTCAATAGTACTGTATATGTTGTCTCAAACGGGTCTAAATACACTTTTTAAGATGTTATGTAATGGCAGTAATAGCCACACTAAAATAATAACAATAATAATATAAACAAATGTTTAATTTATTATTATTCAATATTTAAACATTCAATTTTGAGAATTAATCATTTTAAACATTATTTGGTGATTATTATTATTATTATCACAATTAAAGCTGCAGTCTGCAGTTTTTCCTCTTTGTCGCCATCTCTGTATGAAATTTGCAATTGCAGATATTTGCGGAATTATTAATTCTACGCGAGTTGTAGTCCGACACGGCACAGCGCGGATGTTTGAGGAGAGTGTGTGTCTGCCAGTCGCCACGCCACTGGCATTCGCAATCACAGATTATTCTTTATAATAATTATTATTGTAATTTATTATTATAATTTTATAATAATATTATTATAATTTAAAACAATTATTTTTTTATTCTTTTTGGAAGTATGACCAACGTAATAATTTTCACGGGAAAAAGTCATCTGAACAAGTAAGTAACATCCGCTTTTGGTTCTGACATTGCAGTAAATCGCACTGATTTATAATCATAAGATTTTTAACAGATTTATAAATCTACCAATCGCTTACAACTTAGCATATCATGCAAAAACCGTGCAAATTATACTTTGTTCTCAAATTGTTAATATTAACAACGCAAGTTGCGTGACTACAGTACATGCAATGTTCTTCCGATATGATCCTTGTTTTCGCATGGGTCCGGTTGCAGTCTCTTTTTTTTTTTCTGTAGCCACTCCGAAGTCCGAACGAAGACTTTTGTATTTTACAGCGGGTGAATCTCCAGTTGTCACTGGTGATTGTCGTTTGAACCTTTCTGGATCCGCCATCAAACTGATAAGTTTAATTATATCAAGTGCCGTGAGAAAAGGCTATAAATCTCCACCTCCAACATCCTCACACACAATATAGCTTATACTAGTCGAGACTCCTTCTTTATGTGTACAGATGTGACGTAATGACTCAATATAGCTTATATTAGCCCGAGACTCCTCCTTTATGTGTACAGATGTGTGTGTGCAGATGTGACGTAATGACGCAAAGACATGCTCGAATCTCCCGTGGAAATCCACCAGTACCACTGGAATTAGAAACATTATTACAAGCTTACCGCTTTGAATCGAGCTAAAGCAAGCAGATAGTGTTGAACACTGCCTGGTTATGTACTTTCTCAAATATTATGAGATATTAGTATTTTGGATCATTTTAACCTCCAAAAAACTACGGACTGGAGCTTTAAACAAGTTACATATAGGTTAAATAAAGTTTAAATATTGAATAAATTAAATAAATAAACATTCAATTACTATTCTCATCAGTAGCAGAATTATTGCAGTTATTATTATTTTTACATTTGTAATTATTACAGAAATTATTATTTGAATTCCTCTCAAGAAAGTAGGGCTGTCAAACGATTAATCGCGATTAATCGCATCCAAAATAAAAGTTTGTGTTTACATAATATATGCTGGTGCACTTTGTATAATTACTTTGTACATATATAAATACACATGCATGTAAATTTAAGAAAAAAATATTATTTATATATATATAAAATATTTATATTTATATTTATATATAAAGTAAATTATGTATAAATCTTTATACAGTATATACATGAAAATATTTCTTAAATATATACAAGCGTGTGTGTGTATTTATATATATAAAATAATTATACAGAGAGCACCCACATATATCATGTAAACACAAACTTTTATTTTGGATGCAATTAATCGCGATTAATCGTTTGACAGCCCTACAAGAAAGTTTCAAAGTCTATTAGATTAGACTGATAGAAGCTACAAAGGAAGAAAGAGATACACTGCTGTGTATCTCTATATAGAGAAGATCAAACTTATTGCATCAGTTTAGATCCTCAACAAAAAAAGAGAGAGACAGAGAAAGACATAAAACCTGCAGACTTTGAGGTGAGAAAAGACAAGAGAGATATCTGAAAGATAAGAGGCACTTCAAACGCTCAGGGCACACGATACAATCTGACTGTGAAGTGATCAACAACACACAGCGATCATGGAAAGTGCCAAAATGGATTCAGCCATTGCGTGGCCCCATGAAATATTGAAGGCTGAGGTGTGTTTGTGTTGACTTTGACCCCACAGCCGGCTCACATCAAAGTCGAGACTTCACTTTAAGAGTGAGAGATTTACCCTCTTTCAGATTCACACACAGCGGCTTATCGCAGACGGCTGCAACTGTTCACCCTGTCTTGTTCTCTTTATTAATTTAGTCTCGAGAAGACAACGAGTACGACAAATCCACTCTGCCTCACGCAGCTTCCTGACAAGTCATCGGTGAAAACGGATGCAGGTGATTTTTGGTGAACCGCGGAGGGTTTGACTGACAGGAAGCGCTTCTGCTGCTGTGCTCAGGTGTTACCTACAAAAAAAAAAACACATTCCCCTCGAGTATAAATGAGCGCAATGTCAATTTCTTCTCAAACAGGGCAGAAGTTCAGTGAAAGATGGCATGAGTGCAATTTAAACTGTGATTGAAGAAACAGCTCAGGTGTAGATATGGTGACGGGAGGATGCAGCGCTTTTTTTTTCCCACCTACAGTAAACAAAAGAATGCAAATCGATCCAATTGCAAGTAAAAGATTCATGGGTTCTTTACATCAGTTGCTCCGCGCAAGTAGACGTTATCTCAAAATAGCTTTTTTCTTTTACATTCAGTGAGGTAAAGCGCACATTCCAAGACAGACGCTCATTATCCTGCACGCATGTATAAGTCACGGTTTTCACAGCAGACTAGTTGTACCAATTAAAAGGTCGTTCTCCTACCCGACTGAGACGACGAACCCGGAATACATTCACACGCATAACATAGCTAGTTTATTTTTGACAACATTTCAACATATAACACAACACGAGAATGAGCTTGCACTGCCAAAAAGCTGCCACTTCAAACTAGAAAATCGAAATCGAAATGTGTTGTATGTATATGTTGTCAATAACTCTAGAGAGCATGTCACAGATGTACAGTAACATTAAAAACATGTTTTGATATTAAAGGAGTAGTTCACTTTTGAAAAAACGTTTGTTGATAATTTACTCACCCCCATGTCATCCAAGATGTCCATGTCTTTCTTTCTTCAGTCGAAAATAAATGAAGGTTTTTGATGAAAACATTCCAGGATTTTCTCCATATAATGGACTTCAATGGGAACCAAACGGTTCAAGGTCCAAATGAGAGTTTCAGTGCAAACTGCAAACTGTTCAAAGGGCTTCAAACGACACCAAATGATGAATAAGGGTCTTATCTAGCGAAACCATCGGTCATTTCGAAAATAAACAAAACCGTTTACGTTTTATAAGCAAAAATGCTCGCCTTGCTCTGTTCTGTGATGAGCGTTCGTGACCCTCCTGTTCAAACTCGTTCATCAAAATGAACAAACGTTTTTCGAGTCATGAATCGAAGGTTTCTAGATTCATCGTGTCGTTTAAAGCCCTTTGAAGCTGCACTGAAACTCTCATTTGGACCTTGAACCATTTGGTTCCCATTGAAGTCCATTATATACAAAAAAAAAAAAAAAATCCTGGAATGTTTTCGTCAAAAACCTTAATTTCTTTTCGAATGAAGAAAGAAAGACGTGGACATCTTGGTTGACATGGGGGTGAGTAAATTGTCAACAGACGTTTTTTTAAAAGTGAACAACTCCTTTAATATAACATATGGAATGTATATTATATAGACCATTTCAAAATATGTAAACAACACTGGTCCAGAAGCACTTCCTGTTTCAGTTTTTTAACACTACATAAAAGCTGGGATAAAATACAACCAACAGAACATTTAAAACTGAATCAAAAAGTTAAACAAACATCTTTAAGAAGTTTTCTTTACATGTGAAATAAAGAAAACAGTTACAAACTGAAACAGGAAGTGCTTCTGGGCCAGTGTTGTTTACATCTTTTGAAATGGTCTATAATATACTCTATAGCCTATTATTATTAGGCATTGTCAAAAGGAAAAGCATCTCAATGAACCTAATTTCAACCACCGAGCAATTTCATTTGGGAATATCCGGACTGAATTTCTTCCCAAATATCACCAGAGTTCTAAAGCAAATAAACCAGTGAGCGAGCAATTGAGCCAAACGCATGAAAAACAGTAGGGTATCTCAGAAACAGATGTCAGACATGGATTCCGTAATGAGCTCAGCGCAGATCCATTTATTCCAGAGGCCTTCCAGATCCCCTCACACTGTGAGAAACACAGAGGTCAGAGTTCATTTCCCATCGCCCCCTCCGACAGGAAGAGACGGAGAAGATCCGTCGTGCCCAAAACACAAAGAACCCTCTGTAACGCGGCAGTGACAAATGGCGGAATAACGAGTCTAGGGGAGCGCCGCCCGACTTCCGAGAGGAATTAATCAGCGGGGATCCTGAGAACAGGACGCAGGGAGGATGATGACGTTTGCCTGAGCGTGTTCTCTAGAGGTCAAGTGACTAACATGTTGCCGGTCCTGACGCTGATGTGTCATCAGTAACCTCTATAATCTGCCCATTGTCTTAATGATGCTGTCAATGGGCACCTAATGGCGGTCCACCGGCATCGCCTGGCTGCTCCATATTAATTTGAGCGGGGCCCTTACAGCGAAGGTTATTTTTTATTGTGTCTGTCAGGGGCTGATAAACCTGCTCGCTGCCATCCATCTATCAGCGCCGTGGCTCTCACTTTCTATTTCCCACCACCCTCTCACACACGCTCGCCTCCCCTCCGTCACTCCCCGCTTGCTATTTCTAAGCCTTTCGCCTTGCCTCGCTGCCAACTCCCTCTCACCCCTTACCTCCATGGGGCTTTTTTTAAAAACCCACTGCAGCCTTATGTTATCTGGTGTGGCCCGCCCACTTCTCTCACGCCGTGATGAATGGCCATGGCACGGGTATCGATTTCCAAACCGAAACAATTTGGACACAAAACAAGTAGCAGTTTATCATATTGATTTTCCTCCCAATTTAGTTTCTCCCTTTAAGGTGACACACCGACGGGAATGAACGAAGGAATAAATAAAGACAGGTGCTGAGTTGTATCGATGATGCTGTCCGACCCAGCCTGTCATTGGTGCGTTTCATGGTTTTATGCTCACTCATGTTTTTATTTATGCTTTTTTTTTTTTTTTTTTTTTTGAAAAGAAGTCCTGAAACTTTCTGGTTCACTCTTGATTTATACGTACATCCATGCATGCATGCATGTATACCACTCTCGGGTTAATATGATGAATCGAGTATTGGGATATTGTGACAGCGATTTAAAAATACAGATAAAAATTACCACCCTGTCACATATTGCTGTGGAAGTGCTTTCAGGCTGGTTAAGAAATGGAAGATTAATGTAAAAGTCACTGGAATAAGAAACCCAGGGTTTCGCAAGCTGTGACACGCCATACTGAAGCATTTTTATAATTCTTTTATAGTTATTATGCATGTATATTTAATGAGCTCTCATTACCTGAGAGACTACACAGCATAATAGCCACACGGCTTTACCGCATGCAAGAGGTGTTCTTTGGCAAACAAGAAGTGTTTTAACTTGAACAAAGCTGAAAGTAACATGATGGAGAAAAAACACATAATTACAATTATGTAACTCAATACTAGTAATCAAAACAAACAATCATTAACAGCACAAGAGAGAAACACTGATTCTACTCTGAGATGTTCATGTCCTCAAACTAAAATATGACTCGTTTCTATAGCAACAGTTTTAATGCCAATATGGATGCATGTGAAGTATTGCTTATGATGATGATGATTTATCACTTCATTTACTCACCTTAAACTTTTATTCTCATCTGGTGTGTTATCTTAGTTAATTAACAAGTATGTCACATACTATATATATATATATGAAGAGTTCAGATGCAAAAGCCTCTAAATGCCATTTGAAATTTTCTTCTAAAATGACAATTTTTATCAAGCTTGTATATTTAAGTTCAGTAATTTCACTTAAATGACAATTAATAGGTAATCTTCATTGCCATTTAAGTGAAATTACTGAACTTAAATATACAAGCTTGATAAAAATGATCATTTTAGAAGAAAATTTCAAATGGCACTTAGAGGCTTTTGCATCTGAACTCTTCATATATATATATATATATATATATATATATATATATATATACACACACACACTGAATTATTATAAATGTTGGAAATAATATATTTTTTATAACCTGTGATACTTTTTTTCAGGATTCTTTGATGAAAAAAAAGAAAAAAGAACAGTATTTATTTAAAATAAAAAAAATTGTTTGTAACAATATATACTGTAATTTTATTCTTTATTTTTTAAAGAAATTAATACTTTCATTCAGCAAGGATGTGTTAAATTGATTTAAATATTTATATTTTTAGAAAAGATTTATATTTTGAATAAAGAAAATATTTATGAAAAAAAAAATATTTTTAATAATTAAATTAAAATTTTAACATCAATGAACCCTGAAAAAAGTATTACAGCCAGGTTCCAAAAACATTAAGCAGCAAAACAAATGTTTAAAAAAAATCCATAATTGATAATAAAGTATCAAATCAGCTTATTAGAATGATAACTGAAGGATCATGCGACACTGAAGACTGGAGTAATGATCTCACACTGAACATTAATCTTACACAAAAAAAAAACATTATATTGCACTTAACTTTAGCATTTACACTCTCTTTCGAGTGCCATCGGCAAAGCACGCTGGGAAATAGATATCCCAGCCGTTTCAGTTAAACTTAAGTTCGTCTAAATTAAAATAAATAATTTCATAAAACTCAAAACAATGAAACGGTTCAGTTTACTTAATATATATCCTGTGAACTTGAAAGAAAAAGAAAGTGCTAAATACTCATAAAAAAAATTATTTGACTGAAATAAGTTGTTGAATTTAAGTTTGTCCTACTCAAACCAATTAATTATTTTGAAAGTTAGGGTTTACATTCAAATTAAAAATAAATTATTCTCCTCAGCAGCAGCATAAGAAGAAGGCCGTTCCACACTGTGAAAGTGTCTAAGCTCATAGTCTTGTAGGGGACAACACGACTTCACTTCAATACAACACTCCTTTGAGATCAGACTTCACCAAGAGGGGGTGAAGAAAAAATAAGATTGCATCACAGGAAAACCTATTAACACTTTTCATCTAACATATAAACAATGTAGAGAGTGTTTCTATAGCTGAGAGAGCACAGCGGTACCCGAACATGAAACTCAAGAGGAGAAAATATGTTTTCGATCCTGGTCTCACAGTGCTACTCTCATTTTAATAGAAACCATTCAAATCGTATAGAGGAACGAACAAGCAATTCTCCGGCAGCACAAAAGAGGCCGGTCGCCGGGGCGAAACAGACTGAGGCGAGCGAACGCTGAAGATGCAATATTCACATCGCCTCGGTCATCGGGGACTTCGCTTCCTCTCCAATCGCATTACACAAAGTTTTTGTTTTTCTTTTGATGGAGCCAAATGTCAAGAGCATCTTTTAATAACAGATTGGATTTGATTATATTGTGCTGACAAGGCACGATGCTGGGCACCTGAAAGGCGTGAAGTTCTGCCCTGAATACATTAGCTCTGACGGGAGGGGGGTGGGCGCTGCGACCGCCGCTGCCCTTGGCTCCTGATCTCACGGCCGCTGCGGCAGACAGCCGGAATATTGCGAGGGGCCTCAAGACAGGGATGATGTCCCAAAATTGCGCAGGGAATTTAAAGGAAAAAAACAAGTGGCCATTTAAAAAGCCAAAGATGAGGAACCATAAGCGAGGGAGGTTAATATCAGCTGTATATTACAGAGTTAACCTCGTGTCCTTTCCCATCCCTGGCTTTTTAAATTAGCCCGACACCCCACCGCGTCCTCGATTGAAATTCTCTCTCCATGACACTCTTCCTCAGTGTGCAGGAATAGCTGGGCGGTAACAGGTGAGCTCACTGCCGCTTTCGCGAATAATGGTGATGATGAACATGCTTGGCAACAATCTAAGCTGGGTAATGATGGGAGGAACAGCAACTCTCGTTTCTTCCGCTCTTTATATAACAGCAGCACACAGAGTTGTGCTGATGATGTGCTAAAGGAGGCAGTTGAGAGAAAGCGAGAGAGAAGGTGAGCCTTTTCTGTAACCTCACCGTCACATGTGAACACATCAACCGCTTCCCTGCCAGCTGGAGAGCCGTCCCCAGGGTCTACACAGGAAAACTGTCTAAACCAGCACAATGTTCCCTAATTTTTCATCTACGCAATGAACAGTTACACAAAGTCAAAGGTCTTCGAGTTTCACTTCTCAACACAGCTGATAAATTATCCGATAATGAGTCTTTCTTCAACTACAGGTACATTTTTGTGCCATGGTTTGATTCAAATTCAAATCCAGACTTCGCCATTCTGACCCAATATCTGAGAGAAAGAGCTTTTTGAACAAGAAAAAAAAAAAATAAATCACATTTTTTTTTAAAAAAGACTTTGATTTTGACCATTGGGAATTTTACACTGTAACACTGAAAATAAATGAAAATTACATTTGTAAAAATAGGAAACAAATCACATCAATACTTATAGTGTGAAATTATATTGATTTTTGCACTAATATCCCTTTCATCCATGACAAACACTTTTTTCACTTTGTTTTTATTAAGGGGTCAAAGAATATTTTGACCCCTTAATCATCAATAAATGGGGAATCAAAAGGGAATCAAATATATATATATATATATTATATGATATAATATACTATATATATATATATATGAAGAGTTCAGATGCAAAAGCCTCTAAGTGCCATTTGAAATTTTCTTCTAAAATGATCATTTTTATCAAGCTTGTATATTTAAGGTCAGTAATTTCACTTAAATGACAATTAATAGGTAATCTTCATTGCAATTTAAGTGAAATTACTGAACTTAAATATACAAGCTTGATAAAATGGTCATTTTAGAAGAAAATTTCAAATGGCATTTAGAGGCTTTTGCATCTGAACTCTTCATATATATAAAGCAAGTTAAAGGAGTAGTTCACTTTAAAAAAAAAACGTTTGGTGATAATTTACTCACCCCCATGTCATCCAAGATGTCCATCCATGTCTTTCTTTCTTCAGTCAAAAAGAAATTAAGGTTTTTGATGAAAATATTCCAGGATTTTTCTCCATATAATGCACTTTACTGGCAACCAAACACGGCTTTAAATGATTCCAGACGATGAATAAGGGTCTTATCAAGCAAAATGATCGCTCATTTAATAAATAAATAACAAAGTTTAAGTTTTATAAGCTCAAATGCTTGTCTTGCTCTGTTCAGTGTCGCACGTTTGTGACTCTCTTGTTTGAACTCATCCATCAAAATGAACAAATCTTTTTTTCCGAGTCGTTAGGTTCATTCAACTAAAGAAACGAACAAATTGATTCAAAAAATGTTGATGAACGAGTTCGAACAGGAGAGTCACATAGTACAGAGCAAGGTGAAAATTTGAGCTTATAAAACTTAAACTTTGTTATTTATTTATTAAATGAGCGATCGTTTCGCTTGATAAGACCCTTATTCATCGTCTGGAATCATTTAAAGCCCTTTGAACAGTTTGCAGTTTGTACTGAAAGTGTCTTTGACCTTGAACTGTTTGGTTCCCATTGAAGTCCATTATATGGAGAAAAATGCTGGAATGTTTTCATCAAAAACCTTTCTTTTCGACTGAAGAAAGACTGACATGGATATCTTGGATGACATGGAGGTGAGTAAATTATCAGCATTTTTTTTTTAAAAGTGAACTACTCCGTTAATAAATAAATCTTAAATAAAGCATCTTTAGACACTTTGCACCAATTACCTACTTCAGTTTTGAGAATGACGGAGAAAAAAAAAAGGTAAAATAATTGCACATTTTTCAGGCAAAATGCTTGCATAATTCCCACCCCCCAAAATCCAGCTCTCCCAGACAGAGCTCGATAACTCTTGTGAGATAACTACGTCTGTTTTCTTTCTCTCAGTGCAATTCGCTGCACTTGGATCACGTTCTGCAAATGACCCGCTCCTGAGAGACGCTGACCTTTTGTTGACACGCTCTGTGATTCGGGGACAGAACATGCAGCTGTGCACGAGCGCAAATTTAATTCCTCTGGATCAGGAATTCAGGGACTTGGAAGTCGGGTTGGGTCATTCCTGCTATGCAGCACATTTTCATGTCACCAGCAAATGGGTCTTAATATACTGGATAAAATATTAAACTCACAGTTTTTAAAGTCACCATGAAATCAAAATTCACAATTCATTTTTTAATGGAGTGTTGCAGTATTTATATTGGGTATTAAAGTATTTC
This sequence comes from Cyprinella venusta, assembly GCA_038021265.1. Taxonomy (NCBI): domain Eukaryota; kingdom Metazoa; phylum Chordata; class Actinopteri; order Cypriniformes; family Leuciscidae; genus Cyprinella; species Cyprinella venusta. Next base: position 5,329,318 of record CM075873.1, read on the forward strand.
TTTAATCAAAACTACTTCCCCTCGCCCTACAAGCGACATCTCTGATGACGTGTTTACTGGTGCGAGGGCGGGACAACCTGTCACTCACATGAGAACGACCAATAGCAAACTATCCAATCAATTCCCAATGGACAAAATCAAGTCCCACCCTAAATCTTTCCTGTTCGAGAATCTGTTTTATTCATATATCCATTACAATAGGGAATAAAAGACTCGCAACTTGTTTCTGACGTTAAAAGATGGAAATCATATTAGGGGTTTTTTTTTTTCATAACAATATCATAAGTTACAACTGAGGTGAATTTTAAATAATGTCACTACTTTGGTTTGAGCAAATGGCTGATATTTTGTCGGTTAAAGAGAAGAGGGAAGAGAACGCAGGTTAGTGTATTGCGAAATACTAACTTCTAGACTATTTTCTAATTTTTCTTTGGCTAGATTAGAGTTAGATTACAGATTGTTTAGTTATATTTTGTTCTTTCTTTTGTCGCCGCTTTTTTCTTTTCCCATTTATTGTATGTTTGTTGGAATTGACTAGTTCATAAGCCAGCCCGTTCTCATCCTTTAGAGTCATATAGGTGACGCTATATGACAAAACGGCGAAATTCTACGCACATGGCACCCTTTATCGTTAATATAACACATGAACCCAAGGCGTCATAAATCCTTTAGCGTGAATATGAGACTACCTTACCCTACTCCACACCTAAACCTATCCATCACAGCGCGTGTTATATTAACGATAACGGGTGCCATGTGCGTAGTATTTCGACGTTTTGTCATATAGCGTCAACCAATATGACGCTAAAAGATGAGAATGCGTTGACATAGCGCACCTTATTATTGTTGCTTTGACTGGGTTCAGTGGCATCGGCTTGTTGTAAATAAAGTCCAGTTTATTTTTCCCTTCAAAAAGAGTCTTCAACCACATCTCACCTTCAGCAGTACGTAAATAGATAAAAGTTGCGGTCCCTGCCCTGGACCTCTTAAGGTTCGTAACACGAGGTATAATGAAGTTTAAACGCCTCAGCTTGACCAGAGTGTATTCCTGAATGTCTGATTTACCCTTTTAGAGAAAAATGCCCTTAAATTTCCATATTCATAAGTAAAAAAAAAAAGCAGCTATGGTTCAAAAGGCACTGCATAGCAGAAAATGTTCAACTAGAGAGTTTTGGTGACCTGGCCCTGACCGCTAAAAGACCATTACAGGCGAGTTAAATGTGGCCAGCAACGCAGCAGAAGTGAAAACACTTGATTAAGTCTTTTTCACAGTCAGCATGAGAGCAGAGGGACGTTCAAAGTCAAATATGTTGATTGTGCTGGTTATCAAATGATGATTGTGATGAACAGAGTGAAGAGAGAAAGGTGCAGTAAAGCACTGAATGATTTCCTTCAACAGTGCCTATTCAAAAAAAAAAAATACTTTAATGGTGTCAAAACACTCTTTGTCCAGTATCTTCACAAAATATTATCAAAACTTCCCACAAAGACCGTCTTCTGGCAGCAAGAGAAAAATATCGTAAACACAACCTGGTGACCCTGAGTAAATACTACGTAAAAGGTCCGTGTTACATTTATGGTGCGTTCATGGTAAATCCCAAAAGTCGACGTGGAAAATGCACATGAACACCCCCTCATGTGGTATTTTCCACTGGGCAACACGTAGAATTAGGGCTGCACAATTAATCGAATTTGTAATCGCGATTACAATTATGGATGCCACAATTATCGTTCAAAGGCACAATTATAAAAAGTCCACTTACATTATTCTGTGTGCTTAAAATGTTTTGGTTTTTTTACAGCTTATCTTAAGGGTTTTTTCCCCATTGTTTTAATTTTAGTTAGTGTAACAATATAATTATAATTAGCATTAAAGCAACACTATCTAACATTGTTTACTTAAAATAATGTATCCAAAATCTTATCAGTGGTTCATCAAGTCGTAACAGGGTGAATAGCACTTCTGCCGTCGCCTGACGGGGTCTGTATCACTTTTACTGGCACTATGTAACTTTGGGTTTCGGGTAGGAACCCGACCACAAAAAGAACTACAAAATTCGACTGCTTTACATGAAGCACTACAGTGCTCATTATTTCGTTTTTCTTCGTTTCTGATGTCGCAATACATCATCCTTTCATGAAATCATGCAACATACTCTACTTTGTCTGTGGACATCGTTCATTCTAAAGCCGTTGCTGGATAAACAGCGAGCGCGCGTGCGACGGTAGGCTAAATTATTTATGACAGCGGTAATGGACAATTTCATTTCCAACCAGTAGGGCAACCGAATAGGAAAAGTTACTTAGTGTTACTTTAAACCATAGAAAAGCATTGAAAGTTTTTCAGGAGTTTTCAGCCGTTTTATTTTGATATAACAATTTGCATGCTGTCACTTCGAACAATGGCATTAAGCTGTTCAAAACATCATTCAATATAAATTGTGATAATCGTAATTAATAATCGCAATTACAATTTCAAAGCAATAATCGACAATTATGATTTTTGTCATAATCGTGCAGCCCTACGTAGAATATTTTGATGGACGAGTTGCCGGGATGACCTTTGACCATTTCAAAATGGCGGAGAGCACCGCGAGAGTCATGAATGGTAAAAATATATACTATTCATGATCTAGAAAATAGTTACAGCATATTATTTACCTTTTGAGTTTTGATAAATCATTTTCTTGCTGTTGCAGATGTCTTAAGCAATCTAAAATAGTTTTAGCTAAATAACAGGTCTGGATCTCCATCTTTTTACCACATTAAGCATTTGAACGTAACACACAGGTAAATACCAGTTCACAAGCATCCTATTTTTCACAAATATCCAAATTACCAGATTACCAAATTTCACAAATTACCAGTTCACAAATATCCTATTTTCCATAGCACGTGAACGCACTATTAGCCCCGCTACACACTCCCTCAATTAGGGTTAGAAGAAGAACTGTTGCCAAACATAAAAACATAATAATCACTGCAAAAATGACCAAATCATAGACTCTATATCATAGAATCCAAACGGCAACTTTTTTGGCCATCAGGCTGTGCATGTTTGGGAACAGAGCAAAAGTTTGGCTACTTTATTCCTTAGATCTCACTCATAATAGCACCTAAATATTCACTCTCTAATTCTGAATTATTGTCCCCAGTTACGAAGCGGGCACATCTGGCGCAGAACAAAGCATCCGATAAACAAACACGGACAATGCGCTTCCTGAAATGTGGGTCAAGGTAGATAGAGCGGAATATCCAGCTCCCATATGTTTGGATTCCTGGAGATCCACTGTTGTCTTCCCAAGTGTCACAGCAAGCTGACCGAATGTGGAAAAAATCTCCAGGCCCAGCGATTCAAGTCTCGGGGGTCTTGTGTCGCCTGAGAGTTCTTAAACTCAAACAATAGATTATGGTCACCTCCGCAGTGCAGTGTGCTGTGTTAGGGAGAGCTCTCTCAAAAGGACAATGGCGTGCAAATTGATTTATGAGGATTCTGGGAGCCATAATGTGCAGTTGTAACAAGGAATCAATGGGCTAGAAAAATGCTAACAGCAGACCTTTATGTCCTGGGCCTTTGTCCCCGCACAATTTAATTAATTTTCCTCTCTCTCTCACTCTTTTTTTTTATATACGGGCTGTGACGGGTGATGGAAAGCTACATCAGTGCTGCTCGCGGTTCAGCAGAGTTGAGCCACGGCGGTGTGAAGCTCATCTTACAAGAAAAAGAAGAGTAAATATGACAGACAGAATGAGGTTTCTCTCTCCGAGGGATTGTCTGCAGGTGAGAAAGTTAACTGGAAAAAAATTAAAAGGTGAGAGGACTGTGATTTGGGGGCAATGCTCAATATTGAGCCGGCTGTATATATATTTTTTTTTCATGCGTCCTACAGAGAGGGAAAATTACACAGAGAAAATAAAAGATGGCGACAAAATGTTTGCTTTAAAATCTGCTGTCGTACTCTCTTCTCTCTCAGGTCTAATTTATTAGTTCCTTGTATTTTAGCGGTTGACGTATGAAAACACTGACAGTACAGACAAATTGTTGTGACATTATATAGTAATGAGTGTTTCTCCGTGCAACGCTACCAGCCATGCGCATCGTGCCAACGGCAAAAACGAAAGCATTATTTTCCTCTGATAGGGTGTTTATTACAGTAAACAACCAGACATCATACACTGGGATGTGTTAGGCCTATACTTGCTTTGTTTTTCCTAAAAATAGTGTGTTCACACACACACACACCAGGGCTAATAAAACAGGAAATTGGAAACAGGATAATTAGCTGTGGGTGCTGCTATTGCCCTATTACCCAAGACCTCCTAATCCTCTAATTACACCATTTGTCTATCCATTCCTCCATTTTCCTCAAGCTGTAAGCAAGAGGATCACTGCAGTAATTACGCTTTGCATTAGAGAGACTCGGCTCGGCTCGTTCCTCTGCTTTCGACTCTGAGGTGCACAAAGAAAGCTTAAGCGAAAACAAACACACAGAGACTTTGGTAATCCTCTTAAAACATGTTGAATACAATAATCATAACTGAATTTACCATAATGTCAAAAGTTAGAATGTAGTGGCTCTACATTTTCACTTCACAAACAGAGCTCTGAAAACGCAGTTCTTTGATAGCAAACTGTTCTCTGTTGTGCAATTATATGAAGGAGCGTTTACAGGCTCCTCATCAAATTTATATACAATTTTGTTTTTGCAACGTTGTGGAAAAAAACTTGACAATGTAATAATTCTACCTGACAGGTCAGTCTGCCTCCATCGTGCTCAGATTCAGAGAAAAAAAAATCTAAATACTTTAAATCCATGTTTCTCTTTCAGTGTTGGTGTAGTAACTGCATTTCGTTGCACAAATTAAATACATCATTTAACTTCTTCAATTCTACATTCGTACTCAGTGAAGGCATTTGATCTCCAAAACTTCAAGAAAATTATTTTTGCAATATACAAATTAACACAGTCTCACCCCAAAAAGTCATATAACTGATCTTTTGGGACGTCTTTTGACCATACGTCAATATTTGCCTTTTTAGGGCCCCCTTAAACGTCGGTAGATGGCGATCCCGGGCCGTCATACAACTGACGCTTTACCTTTAACGTCGGTTATGTGACGGGTTAGGTTTAGGGGTAAGTTTAGGTCTGGGGTAGAGTTAGGATCCCATAACCTCATCTACCGACGTTTAAGGGGGCCCTAAAAAGGCGAATATTGACGTATGGTCAAAAGACGTCCCAAAACGTCAGTTATATGACGTCTTGGGACGGGACCGGGTTGTACAAATAGGCTACTTGCAATTTTTTGTTAGAGATAATAGCAATTACTGTAGAAGAATGATTAGACATAGGCCAACAGATAGCACAAAACCATAGCACAATATAGATGAATAGATCAGCCTGGTCTCATTGTTAATACGTAGATATTTTACGTTTTTTGTTTTTTTTCTCGCATAAATAGAAAACTTACTTTTTTGTACGTTTGGATAGATGCTGAAACGTATAAACGCAACATTTCTGCAACATATAACGTATCTGCAACATTTCAACGTAATGTTATTACGTTTTTAAAGCTACAAAACGTTAACTGTTTACATATATTCAGCCCGTTCTCATCCCAAGGCGTCATATACTGACGTATTTAACATTTCGTCTACATCCAACGCACATGGCACCCTTTAGCGTCAATATGAGACGCAGATATATACGGTCCAGAAGGCGCCTCCTAGTGGTCTAACCCTAAACCTACCCCAGACCTAAACCTACCCATAACTGAACAAAGCTCTGTGCATGTTATAGTGATGCTAAAGGGTGCCATGTGCGTTGGATTTAGACGAAATTTCAAAAGTGTCACACTATATGACGCCCTAGGATGAGAACGTTGATAGAGAAATATATATATATACATATATAAAGCCCTGTTTACATTTGGTAGTAAGATGCGTTTTGGTCAATCAGATCACAAAATGAGGGAAACATATCCCCATTTACACCCGGTTCTTTAATGAGTCTTTTTCCACTTTCGTCCACTTCTGTCCTGATTTCTTCGAGGGAGGGTCTTTAAGCTGGTAAATATATGGGCCTTTTTTGATATAATGGACGAAATAAGCTTGTGGAATTTACATATGAACGTGACTGGAGACGAAGGATGACATAAAAACATACGAAGAACAGCAGCAAAATTTGTTTCTGCTGTGATTGACGGAAGACCACGCCGTGAGTGAGAAATCAGCAATGATGAGAGAACATTGTGCTTGGTACACATTTCATCTTCAAACTAAATTTGGGTCTTTAGCCGTCAAAGTTTAGCTAGAGCCCTTTAGGTCAGTAGGCGGAGGGTAGGCGTCTGTTATGGCCGTTCGAACACATTTGACCACATGAGTGTGAACTACTTCTAGAAGTGGTCAAAAGTGATCCAATCAACCACAACGCATCCAATACCAGGTGTAAACAGGAGCTAAATCTAAATAAAGGTTTGAGTAATGTGACTATCACATACTTAAAACTAAAAGAAGTTGATAGAACAACAAGGGACAAATAGATAGAATGTTATACAAAACAATATGAGATAACAGAAGCAAGTTTAATCTGATAAATGGGTTTTGCAATCACATTCTTTACACAAAAATCAGAACATTCGAATGATAGATAGCCTACAGTAGATGACCGATAGTCACGTGTGGATGTAAGTTGTACAATCACAGCACCTTGCGCTATCATCTCTAATGCACTGTACACATCATCCAGTTTCTGTGTTACCATGGTTACCGCACCTGCTTGAACACATCACAAAGACATTGGTTGTATACTCGTACTGTAGATCAGCTAAATGAACCTTTTAGTCCACCCAGACTATTTCCACTGTGGTTTTCCATAAACACATCCTCCAGAGAAGAATCTTATTTTGACAAGACCAATTAACTGACACAAGTGCATTCCTTGCACATTTCCATGAGGGAGCTGGTTTCATCACATCATAATTAATACATGTGTGCCAGGCAGAAATGCATCAGGGCCGTTATTAATCAGAAGCAATGATCAAATATTTGATGCTTGAGCCAAGACTCTCCCACTATGCTAACGCTCTTTTACCTCCAACCTTATTAATTATGGATATGAGTTCTGGAGGAAACAGTTGTTGAAAGGACTCTTAACCCAATGCAAAAAAAACAACAACAATTCCCTCCAGCGCAGAAGTTGCCGTTAGACAGAAGCTTCTGTTATAGCCTTGCATTCACTTTATAGAGCAAATACACGGAAGTGCGCAAGTTAGAAAGCAAATCTATAAAATATTCATTTTCTCATATTTCAAACGTCTGTGTCAGAGGTGAAGATAGGAAGAAAGCAGAATGGAGTAACTAACTAGCGCCTACAATCACGTTTCATTTGTATTGAACCGTTTCATTTGATTCGTAGTGCAAGTCCTCTGAATTTATGTCAGCTTTGTGTGAGAAAAGTCATACTTAACCAAAATCTTGACCTTTGCTTTCCTTGATGAGTTAATGATAGTAGTAGTCATGTATAAGTGGTGAACGAATCGTTATTTCGTGTCATATTGTTTGATTAATCAGTTGAATCACAAAGGGGTCTGAATGACTTATTCACTAATCAAGTGCTCAAATTCAACTCATTGACTTCGGTCCGGTTGGAGAAGGTCCGTGAGTCGTGTTTTTTTTTTTTTTTTAATTAATCAGATGATTCAGAAAAGGGTCTGAATGATTAATTCATTAATCCTGACATCAATCCAATCAGAGAAGCTTCTTTGAGTCTTATTATTTTATTTATCAGTTGATTTCAGAAAGAGGTCTGAATCATTCATTTACTAATCCAGTGCTCAAGTTCATCTCACTGACTCCAGTCTGGTTTGAGAAGTTAAAAGCAAACTAGAGTGAGAGATTAATTATTATGAATAGCTTTACTCAAAAGACATTACTCAAGATGTCCCCTTTTGTGAAACGAGTCGTTCACTTTCATAATTTTGGATCAACCTGAGGGTGAGTAAATGAGATGAGAATTTTCACTTCTGGGTAAACTATCTTCAACAATTTGCAATGCGGTTTCATAAACCTGTTCTCGTGGTGGGAAAAAAAATAAAGTCATCATGAGCTGAGCTTGAATTCAGAGCTCACACCCGGAATATAGATGAAGTGCTTCTTTTCAGCCTTAAACAGAAACTTTCCAAGTTATAAACCAGACATTTCTTGAATTTTAAGCAAAAAGCTGCAGTATTGCTCTCGTAGCATTATATAATATGACAAATTACTTTTTCAGCATGCTGGAAGACTAAAATAGACTACGGTCACACTCTGCTTTCAATTAATGGCATGCAACCTGTGTGCGGCCGAGAAAGCAATCCGCGAGCTTTCTGAAGGAGAGAATGAAGCAAAAGGACTTTAATGATTGGTTGTTTGGGTCAATGAGCATCCTCTCTGGTTGGAGCATAAAAATGTAAAAAAGTGTTTTGGAATTCTTCCAGAACCTTCCCCGCATCAGCATTCCTCTCAATCAATGGTTATTGACGCAGGTAAGTAGGTGCTTAATCATTTTTAATTAGTGATAATCAGACATCTTGTCTGTTTCGGTAAGGAGGCTGCAATCCAGGCTTGTTAGGTCAAGTTTCTATTCAAACGGCTTAATTGTGATTCATTTTATTTGGTTTCTGGAAAATAGTGTGAATATTTTACCATTGGATAATGCTATGTTCTTGTAAAGCCAGCATTAACAATTCTTTGCAAGGTATTCCCAGTTTAAACCGTTCATTTTGCAGAAACTTTGCACTGAACTCAAAAAGGAAGGCTGAACACAGTCACAGAGAGCAGTGTGATATTTAAATATTTCATTTCTGTAAATAACCAAGCTAATTGTTATGTTCATCATGGCTATTATAGTTAATAGAAGTAACCATAGAAGCTGCTCAATGATTAATCAATGATAATTGTTGTATAATTGTTGTTAATAAAAAAAGGGTCCGATAATTAGCAAGTGCGGCCTATTTAACATGAAACAAATATATATTTATCTTTTTAAATGTTAAATTGCTATAATTACCCATTTTATCCTCAGAAATTACATTAGTTTCAGCAATGTTACCTTTGATAATACCTGGTATCAGATCGAAATGAAAATAAGTTATATCACCCATCCCTAATTCAGAGGTAGGGTTAGGTATCGTTTGAATTTGAACGATTCTGATTCCGATTCCTTGTTTCGATTCCGGTTCCCAACGATTCTCGATTCTGATTCTTTTAAGAGGCAGGGTCAAAAAAAGTTTAGCTAACCTTGCTAACCAACGGTCTTTCTGAAGGAAATACTCCTTCTGTCACAAATACTCCTTTTGTCACAAATTTAGCATTTTGCCGAGATTTCGTTATTTTTAGAAAAGTGAAGCCACACTTTGGACCGCCGACGTAAGCTACTCATGTTCGACTCGTGCGGTTATGCCAACACTTCCGGTAGACGCTTCTTCATTGGTGTTGTTCAGCGGTTTCTTCTTCCGCTCGGCGGACTGTGAATATCGAAACTAGGAATCGAAATTTTAACTTTTGAACGATTCCGGGAAAAACAAAAAGTTAGTCCCGGTTCCAATCGATACTCGATTCTCGATACCCAACCCTATTCAGAGGTAAAGCTAATTGTTATATTTGAGGATTACAATTAGGGCCAGAAAAGTAATCCTTTTGATTTCACGTTACCTTTAAACTTCCAAAACACGTAGCATCCTCGAATACAACAAAGCTGGCTAGGTTTACACCTCTATTAGTTCCCTTAGATAACGAGGTCTTGAGATTCCAGACTCCTCGCCTCCCCCTCAAAACCCCCGCTGAACGTTCATACATCATTAATGCTCACACATCATAGCAGTGATAATTGCGGAGGACGTGAATGTCACACGTGTCACACCTCCCAGACACCGACTGACAATTCTCCGGCCCCTGGTGCCCCAGCTGCCTGGCGTCATGCGAGAGTGCAACATTCGCTCCCTGTCCTCTGACGCTCCCCGTTGCGTATGTGAACTCGCTCCAACCTCTGCCAGTAAAAAACGCAACCTAGATTTGGAGCATTAGCACAGTCAAATCCTACATAAGCTACTCGACAAAAAAAAGAAGCTGTTATTATTGTAATTTTTTGGACAGTTGCCTACAGCACATGGCCTGTTTTTATTTCTTGCCTTTTTTTAAATCAATTTCAGCATAACTTACCACAAGTAACATGGTATTAAACAAGCAGAGATCGATTCAGAGTGCGCTAGCTAAGCGAGCTTCTTTGATCCCTGAGCTTAAGGATCAAGCCGTTCTAAGTATCTAAGGATGATTATACCATAAACCAGAGCATGTCTACAACTTATCACAGATAGCTCAGTGTTTGCTGAACCGCAAACATCACACGGATCAGTCGCTAATTAAAGTACACCTCCACAGCTGTACTGGCAGGTAACAGATCTGAACATATTTATTACCCTGATTTTCCTCCTCCAGCACATCTCTATCATGACACTCTGTGCTCTTGTACAAGCCTGGCATAGTTCGGATTGTCTCCAGCAGTCATCAACTTGACAACCCTGCCCTCCCTTTGCCCCCTGAGCTCCTCTTAAAGGTGCAGCTGTCATTTTCAACAACTGCCCACACCGCCACCTACTGCAGGAACTCTCCCAAAAGAACAGTAGTTCAATTTTAAAAATACTTATGCTGATAATTTACTCACCCCCATGTCATCCAAGATGTCCATGTCTTTCTTTCTTCAGTTGAAAAGAAATTAAGGTTTTTGATGAAAACATTCCAGCATTTTTCTCCATATAATGCACTTTACTGGTAACCAAATGGTTCAAGGTCCAAAAGACAGTTTCAGTGCAAACTGCAAACTGTTCAAAGGGCTTTAAACGATTCCAGACGATGAATAAGAGTCTTATCAAGCGAAACGATCGCTCATTAAAAAAAAATAGCTCAAATGGTCGCCTTGCTCTGTTCTGTGATGTGCGTTCATGACTCTCCTGTTCGAATTCGTTCATCAAAATGAGTGTTTTCCCCGAGTCAATTCGTTCATTTCGTTCATTGAATGAACCAAATGACACAAAAAGATTTGTTGAACGAGTTCGAACAGGAGGGTCGCGAACGCACATCACAGAACAGAGCAAGGCGACCATTTGAGCTTATAAAACTTAAACTTTGTTGTTGTTTTTTTAATGAATAATCGTTTCGCTTGATAAGACTCTTATTCATCATCTGGAATCGTTTAAAGCCCTTCGAACAGTTTGCAGTTTGCACTGAAACTGTCTTTTGGACCTTGAACCGTTTGGTTACCAGTAAAGTCCATTATATGGAGAAAAATGCTGGAATGTTTTCATCGAAAACCTTAATTTCTTTTCGTCTGAAGAAAGAAAGACATGGACATCTTGGATGACATGGGGTGAGTAAATTATCGGCAAAAGTTTTTTTAATAACGTTTTCTGAAGAAACAGTCCATCCTTAATTCAAGACGACGTGTGCATTTTGTTTTCTACCAGAAAAAAAAAAGCTCCATATAGTGCTAATTTCACCCGAAAACGTATATCTGGTATCTTCTTTCGTCACGCACTCAAATGTTTTCAGGGAAATTCTCAGATCTTTTCCGGGAACCCTCACGAGCACAAGCGGTGTCTTCATTTACGGAGTTATCCTCTCGAGCACAGACACCATTTGCCACGCCACAGAGTCGCGGCGTGACAAAAACGACGCGCAACTCGAACCGCAGACTCATCTCCCCTTCATCGACCGCCAAATCTTACATCCCCGAGCACATCACAAATTCAGCTGCGGTCGATTCTGCATAATTCATCTGAGGAGCATATTTACTTGGAGTTCGCAGTGATTGAGGCCGCCGGCCCCGAATTAACCTTCTCATCTCAGAACGCATCCTCCCCGAGGAGCCGCGCTCCGTCTGGGGGGTTCATATCGATCAGCGGACTCTCGAGGGGTGGGTGCGCGTGTGTGTGCGTGTACATATGTGCAATGTTTCTGCAGAGCTCTGCTGCGGTGCGGGGTGGCAGGTGGTGCTTGGCTGAGAGCGAGTCTGCTGGCTTCTCTGTTTGAGTTCTGCCAGCAGTGAGTGTAAGGCCCCTGCAGTCTGTCTGACGAGGCTTGTTAGACGCTGCTTAAAATAGAGAGAAACATCTCTACCTGCCACTCAGCTCCTGGCAGAAGGTTACCTGGCGCCCAAAGTGCAGCAAAAACACAGAGCAAGGCAGGATCTCGATTGTTTATCGGAGTTCTCCCTCAGCACGTTCTTATTGGAGACAGCCTGCCGAGATTTCCCCCAGGACGCGGGGCGCTACGCTACAGGGGAGTCGGGGAGAAGAGAGGGCACCGCACCAACCTTCACTTCATCACACAACAACACCTCTGACTGGAAAGCTCCCCTGCTAGTTACCTGCTCCTTTTGTTTTGTGCCATTCCAGCTGAATTTTCCTCTTCTATAGCACGCCGCCCGCTAGCAGGTAATGTAGCACAGACGCGGCAGATTATTCCAAGATGCGAGCGAATGATTCATCCCAAAACTTGGCTGTAAAAGACACCTCTGCATTGTGCGCCAATGTGTAAAACAGATATGGCGAGAGCTAATATCAATTAGCATGCAGCATCAATTAGCGTGCAATCTCACAGCACATTAGGGAGGGTAATGGCTTGACCCCAAATTCTGCAGGCTCTAAAACACTTCAGCAAGTCCTTCCACAACTTGCGTGAAAGTCATCAGATCTCTCCATAAACGTAACGCAAAAGAAATAATTACATCTGTCTCGTTCTGATAATAAAAACTGTGCACAGTTTCTGAGCTGTTTGATGTTCATTTTTCGACTGTACTAAAGTCAGAGTCTCGAAACCACTGGAGATAACTATGAATTAACAGTGTCAATGGTGTGACTCGTTCCCTCTCCAGATGTGATAAAGGCGTGTACGGGGGTGTGAAAGAGGCGAAGACGCGGCGAACGCACCTCGCTTTGACTCTCGTGAGTTATGCTGTTGTGAGCCCATAATAACCCACTCCATTAAACTTTATGAGGGGTTAGAGAAGAACAATTTCTTGCTGCCACCTCAAAGTGATCTACATGCCCTCTCTTTCGAATTTTTTAGCAATAATATTGTCCAAATTCTTATTACATGGCGTGTGGTCATTAAAGGGGTTGTGAACTTAAATTTGATTATATCTGAGGTCAACTTATGACGTTCGCTTGGTTTTTGCATTCAAAAACATCAAAATGAATAAGTAATAGGCTATTTACTAGCCTAGTTTTGAGCCTAGCTGAAAAACGCTCGGTTTTTATGGGCGTCTCGCACTGAAGACTTGGAAGTAAACGCCCACTGCTGTGAGTGGATAACAGTTTTGCATATTATAATGAGTTTCAACTCACCCGTCGATGCACTTGGGGGAAATTGTTTTGATTACGTCCCATGTTATAAAATGGCAACCAGAATGATGGAATGAGGCAGGCCTATGTTATTTAGCTATGCATGTAATGCGCGAATCGGTGGGCGGGGCTAAAGCGGCCGTGTTGAAGTAGGCGTTGATCTTCTTCTGTGGGGGTGGTGTTTTATCCTCTTTGTCGTCATAGTTCCCCACTTTGAAAAACGAGTCGTTTGCTGGGACTGGTGTCAATAAAAGCTTTTATTGGACTAACAAGGACGTTTTCAGTTCTGAAACTTACAGGATATTCTTATTATAGACCATTTTACGAGATGTAAACAACACTGGTCCAGAAGCACTTCCTGTTTCTGTTTGTAAATGGTTTCTTAACTTCAAATGTAAAGAAAATATCTTAAAGATGTTTGTTTAACTTTTTGAATCAGTTGTATATGCTCTGTTGGTTGTACTTCATCCCAACGTTTATATAGTGTTAAGAAACTGAAACAGGAAGTGCTTCTGGACCAGTGTTGTTTACATTTCGCGAAATGGTCTATATGATGACCTCTTAGATGTCAAAAGCTCAAGGAAAATTTGATTTCTCAGTTCATCACCGCTTTAAGATACTTCACTATTTGAAATGAGCTGAAATTTTAATGCACTTCAGTCCATACTGCATTTGAAGACCAAGGAGGAACTATGGAGCTGGCCAATGGACATTCAGCCTTTAACGGAGAGGTTAGCGGCGGACTGAGGACACCTTGGAACAAGCCACTGCATGTTTAAAATTGATATATATAGACAAACAGCCAAGGCCACAATATAAAATAAACCAAGAAAAAAATCTAATAATGCTCTATACTAGTCATGATACATTGTCACCTCTTTTGCAGTATTACTCCCAATGGTGGGTTCAATGTTATTTCTTGTTATTTGGACATTAATTGCAACAAGAGGAGTCTCCAGAGAACCTGGTGCCCTGGGGCCTCGCAGGACCATAATCAGTCCTTGCAGCTTCAATAGAAGTTCATCACAACGGAGCAGACCATAATGCAATAATGGTGTCATCTAAACAGTGCCACTGTAATAAAGCACAGCAGGGTTCCAGAAGTAAAGATACCATTCTTTTTCCGCTTAGAAAGAAATAGATTTTCGCAATAATATGCATACAACTTTCGAGATAGACCTACAGTCGATTCAGAGTGTCCAAGTTTCCATCGCTGTAAGATATGATTTCATATTTATTGCAAAAAAAATGATATATAATCAAATTTAAATGTTAGGGATCAACAAGATTTCTTTATTATGAAAGTCTCTTATGCCCAAAGCTATGGAAGCTTGTTTCCGCCACAGAATAAAAAATAAAAAAGGTAATTGCGACATTTTATCTCACAATTCTGACTTTATTTCTCAGAATTGTGAGATGTAAAGTCAGAATTCCGTGATATAAAGTCGCATTTGCGAGATATAAACTCAGAATTTTGAGATAAAAACTCAAAATTGCGAGATATACAGTAAGAATTGCTAGATATAAAGTCACAATTCAGTGTTTAAGTCAGAAAAGGATGACAAAGACAGAATTGTACGATTTAGACTTTATATCACGCAATTCTGACTTTATTTCTCACAATTCTGACTTCATATCTCACACTTGTGAGATTAAAAAGTCGCAATTATTATTATTTTTTTAATTCAGTGGCGGAAACAAGCTTCCATACAAAGCTACATTTTTTTTAATCAAAATTAACATTAAAAAACACAATATTGTGAAATAATATTACTGTTTTCTATTTTAATACATTTTTTAAAAGAATTTATTCCTGTGATGGAAAGCTAAAGCATCATTACTCCAGTTTTCAGTCACATGATCCTTCAGAAACCCTTCTAATATACCGATTTGCTGTTCGAGAAACATTTCTTATAATCAGTGTTAAAAATGTATAATATAATATGAAGACATTAATATAATATAATATATAGGAAGATTATTTTGAAATAATCTTTAAGTAGTATCTTACAGAGATGGATTTTATCTAAAAATGATTTTTTATTCCATTCATTATTGGTTAACATACATTTCTAAATTGAATAAATTAAGACTTATAAATTATATAGATTAACCTTACAAGGTTATAATACAATATATTGTATTATGAATGAACACGAATTAACAATGACTTTAAAAATAATTAATATTAACTTAGATTAACAATTTTTTTTTTTAAATGGAAGACTAATTTACCCAGGAGGTTTTTTTTTTATTATTATTAGTTAATAATACCTAATAAATAAACGTAAGAAATTGAACGAAAATGTACAGTAAATTACTTGCAGGTCCAAGGTGACTTAAAAACTAGCTGGTCCCTGCCACTGCACGCGTTGTGTTACTGTGCCTTGTCGGTAGGTGATGTAGGCAGAATCAGGCCTGAGTGCAGGCCAAGGGCGAGCGATGATATATGATTGAATGTGCATCTCTCCCTGGGGAACTTCCTTCCAGTCGTCTGAAAGGAGGCTATTTACTCGGTCACAGTTCTGCAAAGGTGCGAGACAGACAGGGACTGAAAGTGCCGTTAATCCAACCCGTTTAGGCAGGCCTGCGACTCCATCTCCAGCCAAATAGCTCTGCACGCGGCAGATATACTGCTTTTGCAGAGGAGTGACAGTGACATATGAAGATTAAGGGAGGGCCTGGCATCCACTGTCTCCTTAGTGGGCTCATGCTGAAGGAATATCAGAGAAGTTTGCAGATACAGAGATGCTTTTCCCCAACACAGCTTCCACACGCCTTCCTGGGGATGGTTGATAATGCCAGCCAGCAAACATTCATGCGCAGATTAAGACATAAGGCTGTTATAATTATCGTCTCTCTTTGTAACGAGGTGGGAAGTGGCTCTTTGATGTCCTCTGATCTATACGTGTGTCAAGTCTGCACTAGCATTTTTATCCCACATCCTGCTATCGTATTAACCGTGCAAAGTCTGGCCTATGGCGACATATTGAATGCTGCAAACTGACGGGTCTTATTTTTTTTTTCTCGGTTTGTGCCTATGGGACTAATGTGTACACACGTCCACTCACTTGCAGCTGCTCCAGACCTATCGCGTGCCAGAGAGAGGCAGACAGGAGAACGTTAGATGGGACGAAATCAGCTCGATCACCCATTCCCTTGACCTTCCAGTGAATCACTTGGAAAAACAGATCTTGTTCATTTAATTACACATGATAAGGAAATCACCACTGGCCAAAAAGACAGCAGTCAAACTCCATCGCATCTCGGATCAATTCAATCCCCAGGTGAGGTCGCTGAACAGAGCCGGTATCACAAAAAATAAAAAAAACGCAAAAATCAAAGGGTATCAGACATTTTTTTTCCCACTAATCTTGACTTCAGAGCCATATCACACAGCTAAATCTGACATCAAACATTGCACCGATCCAGAAGAGTTGGATCATATAAATAAAAATTAATGACTGTTTAATGTTTGCGGTTTATTTTGGTATTTGAGCAAAACGCTATTACTGTGAGCATAGGTGACAAACTTGGCCTGTCAGTAGCTCTGATTAAATCGGCTTAACTGTTGCTTGGGATTTTACAATAATTACACATCTGAAATGTTGTGTATTTCATATTGTCAGTGCCGCAGGGGTTTTGATGTTTTATCTGTTGGTATTTGATGAAATCCATGATGCCATGTATCTGAACAAGATGTCAAGGACCTAAGGTAGAAAATTAGGCTCACGGCATTAAAGAGACAGCAGAGTATTTGAAGAGTTCAGATGCAAAAGCCTATAAATGCCATTTGAAATTTTCTTCTAAAATGACCATTTTTTATCAAGCTTGTATATTTAAGTTCAGTAATTTCACTTAAATGACAATTAATACACTCTAAAAAATGCT
The DNA here is from genome assembly GCA_038021265.1 of Cyprinella venusta. Taxonomy (NCBI): domain Eukaryota; kingdom Metazoa; phylum Chordata; class Actinopteri; order Cypriniformes; family Leuciscidae; genus Cyprinella; species Cyprinella venusta. Next base: position 5,346,586 of record CM075873.1, read on the forward strand.
GGGTTGTTTGAACCCAATTTTGGGTCAAATATGGACAAACCCAGCCATTTGGTTACATTTTTAAATTACATTTTTAACCCAATGTTTGAGTTTGTCCATATTTGAACCAAAATTGGGTTAAAACAACCCAGCATTTTTTAGAGTGTAGGTAATCTTCATTGCAATTTAAGTGAAATTACTGAACTTAAATATACAAGCTTGATAAAAATGATCATTTTATAAGAAAATTTCAAATGGCACTTAGAAGCTTTTGCATCTGAACTCTTCATTTCATTTTAAACATGGGGTACTTTTTTTATCCCTGTGAACCAAACCAATATTAAGTGTTTGCAGACAAAAAGCTCTTTTATTTTTGTTTAATGTGTCCAGGAGGGGGGTAATCAATAAATTACACTGTCAAATCCATGATTAATCTAATAAATTAATCGACTGGAAAAAAAAATGGCTCGTTATTTTCAGCCCTAGCGTAATGTCAAATCAGCTATTTTGGGTCCCCTTGTACACTACAAGATTAAACTGACATTTAAACTAGGAACTTTGTCCCCTTTGTCCTTGTCTTGCCAAGGGCACCAAGTGAGCCAGAACTGCCACTGGTGCCCCCTGAAGAAAAATAGGTGCATGACGCCCCTGGAAATGTAGTATATGAATCCTGATGAGGATGCAGGGATAATTACACACATAGGCAGCTATAGTGCAAAGTTTAAAGATACCACATTACTGCCATTGGCAATGCATTACTGTAATGAGGATGTCGAGAATGTCAAGATTATTAAAAGGTCAAACAAGTGCTTTTTGCAACAGAAACGCTCTACTGCGCCCTCGACATCAGAAGTTGGTAGAACTACACTTATAATCATCTTTTGATGTCTGGGAGGCTGTAAATATTACGCCAGTACACACCAAGCCGACCGTCGGCCAGTGGACAATGTCAGGCCGTTTTTGAGCATCAGTCGGCTTTGTTTTTCGATGTTTTCCGCACAGTTGGCTCGTATCGGACACCGCCTGGGTTTTTTGGGCTGATTCAGCATGTTGAATTAACAGAGTCATCTGAGAGAGAAAGAGATCTGATTGGCTGTTTAGCTTAGCAAACGAGTCAGTGCACTAAAATAAGTGAGAGGGATAAAAAGCAAGCATATAATGTAATAATTTTAAGTCATTTTACCTGAACATTCGAATGCAGAAATATTTTTAGAATAACATTAACCGCCTGTAATAAAGAAAGTAATAAGCGTGATTGATATCCAAAATGGTAAGCAAGCGCTGATTCTTTTAATGTTTGTATATCTGCAGTTTCGGTTTCCCTTTTTGAATGATGAAATTAAACTATTGATACCTGCTGATATAGACAGATAATGAAAAGAGTAGTTTGTGTGCACATCCCACCTTCTGGCAGGTGCAGGACAAGAAGAACTAATGTGATAATAAGAAAGTAATGTCCGCAACACTGCTTATGCTCCCATATTTAATAAAAAGCAACGTTTCGACCCCACTGGGTCTTCGTCAGGCAAATCCATTTATACTTTCTTATTATAGACAGATAATAACTTACATGCCAGCGCAGAACTCACATGGAGAACGCAGAACTTTTTGGCTGAGAAACGCAGCCGACAACAGTCAGCTTTTTTTTTGGACGTTAGTTCTTTGACGTTGACATGAAATATTTAAACGTTTTTTTCCTGTGACAAAAAAATCGTCATGTCCTAAAATTAGATACACTTTATGTATCACACTTTACAACATCGGATACATGACGTAGTTAATATGATTAGCCTTTCGCTTGACTACATTATCAAACAGCTAATAACGTGTAATGTTACGCAAACCATGTTCACCGTCTCAGTCTACCTTCTAAAAATCAGTATACTTGGAAATGCTTAAAACTTAAAGTTTAAAGGAATATAGTTCATCATAACATAAAATACACTCACTATATTGCTAAACTTACATGATTTTTCATTTCAACAGAAAAATATACAATACGGCTTCTCGTAAAATTCCCCCCCCTTGCTAGAGCATAGTTAATGATTTGCTAAAGCCCGCCCCGCACGTTGACATGATTGGTTACAATGTAGTTATTGACATAAGGAACACCAGTGATTTAAAAAAAAAACAACACTTTTTTGTCTTTGGTTCACTGCAATTTTAAAGGGATACTCCACTTTTACCACTCCCTCAGAGTTAAACAGTTGGGTTTTTACCATTTTCGAATGTATTCAGACGATTTTCTGATATTTGGAAGAATATCAGTAACCAGACAGTTTTTGGTCTCATTGACTTCCATAGTGTATTTTTTCCCACTATGGAAGTCAATGAGACCAGAAACTGTCTGGTTACTGATATTCTTCTAAATATCAGAAAATCAGCTAAATGGATTCGAAAATGGTTAAAACTCAACTGTTTAAATCCGGGGGAGTTGTAAAATTAGCCTATTTCCCCAAAAAAGTGGAGTATCCCTTTAAGGAGAAAATACTCAGCAATGGTGTTCACTTATGAATTTGCTACATGGTTTGTCTTAAAAGCATATTACAAACACCACATAGACATAAAACATTAAAAATGATATTTTCACCACAGGGGTTTGTAATCCTTAACGCAACCTTCACATAAAGTGAAAAAAAGTTTAAATCTGTTAGTTATGATAAAATGGGGCATAAACCTACCCATAGTTGAAGAAACACCCTTCTATATAATAATAATATGATTATTTTGACAGCTAAAAAGAAACCTGTCTATTCTCACAGACCGTCTGAATGACTGAGACGTACATGAAATTCAATTGTTTCCGGCCCGCGTTATCCATCATTTTTATTAGTGCGCCAGTGAGATAAGACTTGGTTATCTTTTCAGGGAATCCATTTGCTCCACTTGAGTAATGTCAAACGAAAGCGAAAATCTCAATCTGGGCCTAACGGCACCACAACTCATGGGACACACGTCCATGTCATTGATTAGAAACGGTTAAAGTGAGACGTGGTTGGGTTGGGGAAGGTGCTTAGGCATTCATGTTATTTCAACATCATCAGATTAGAGCCACATTCAGTGGGCTGTTCCTTGAGAATTTTGCCAAGAAAAAAAATGAAAACACTATGACGGATTGAGATGAATGGGGAGCCAAATGAGCTGACAACAAAACGCCCCAGGCAATGCTTTACTATTCAATTAGTCTTTAAAAAGGGCTATGGGGAGAATGGCTTCCTTCCATCAGTCCACATGAAAAGAGCTGGTTTCGTGCAGTATTCTCATTAGGGGAAGCTTTAGGGGGAATTCTTTCATTCATTGCATTCGCCACCCATCAGCCCACCCAGGTGTGCATTATCTTCAGACTTAATGAAGGAGGTCTCCCTCCACAGGTCACTTCCATTCCTGTCAGTAAAGAGCAGTAATGTCCTGAAAGTGTTAAGCCATGGTACTCATATGGACAATGCAGGTTCAAATCCAAATAGAGGTTGCTACCAAAAAGGGAAGTTGACTTTTAACGATACTTAACTTTTAAACCATTAAAGACAGCCCTTTTGTGAGCAACAATGTTATCAATTGAACATATTTGCTTCTGTTGAAGCCATCAGCCCACATTATTTTAACTTTAAGATGAAAAACTACCATACAACACTGCAATGCTGTAGCTGTCCAGAAAATTCGACCAGTCAAATTGCGCCATACGAGCTTGCAGGGAACGCCCACTCCATAAAGCACCGCAAATGATATCGTTGTAATCTCTATAGGAATTGTAAATGTTTTCTCCCTGCACTCTCAAAACACTTCATTTTGTGTATACGTGTCACAGGAGGTGTATGTAGAGGAAGACGAGAAGATGAATTTCCAATAACAATAAACTGGTGCTTACAATAACAAACGTACAGCATACAAACAGGCAGACGGAAAGATGATAAACACTCTGGTGATAACAACTCGTGACTGGTTCAGATTACACGATTTTAGCCCGATTTTGGCACGATCCGTTTGACGTAGGGTGTCGTGGGGATTCGTAAACGACAACGGGCGTCGGGACGCAAGATTCGATCGCATCATCTCGTATGGTGTGTCATAGTGGGCGACAACCTACGTCGCGTCTGCGATGCTTCACGACATCACGACAAAAAGACTAGCATGTTTAATTTTTTTAACGGTCGTCCACGACGGTTCCGTCACATGTATGAGGTTGACCAATAGGAGCACAAGCATTTCCGTATACAACTTTCAAAAAACACAAAACGAAAGAGAGACGATGTTGCTAACGTTAAAACTAGAAGTAAAAACATATAAGAAAACAATATTTTACCTCAAGTTCTCTTTGGAGGATTGACAGCCCATACTGTCCTCTTCGAGCAGGGTTCTCAAGTCTCACGCAATGGCCGTGAGACACACGCAATTCAACCAGTTCACACACTCACGCGCCACACCCTGTATTTCTCACGCTGAAAAGGCAATGGCGAGCAATCCAGGAAGTCACTCGCTACGAGTTTCGCCTTCTCGATGACATCACTCGCGCCGTTAAAGACGGCATGCGATGACTGGTCAGGAAGTAACGTGTAGTCTGACATGTGTCTTGTCCATGACACGACAAGATTTTAGGAGCCAAATCGCATAATCTGACACGGTGACTATCGTATTTGTAACAGACGAAATAAAAAATCGTGTAATCTGAACCAGGCATTACATAAACACTACATGACATAGACAAGAACCAACAAAGACTAACTGAACAGAAGGATACTAAATACAGATACAAATGAACACTAACAAGGTCAGGACAGATGAAGATGACAATGAACAGGTGGGTAATGAGGGAGTGAGTTCAGGTGTGGAGGCACAAGGGATTCTGGGAAGTGTAGTGAAGGCGAAGACAGGATGGTGCAAACGACGACTGTGACAATATGCATATTTCGCAATAAAAGTAAAATATGTTAGTTTTAGATATAATCAACAACTTTAAATACTTTTTTTTTGCTTCAAAAAAGCAAAAATGCCATGTTGCGATTCAACTTGTTCCTGGTTGGTTCGGTGCATGCTAACACTTTAATGAAGACTTTTTAGAAATCCCTATGGGAAAAATTAATGAACCAAAGAACAACGCAACTGAAAAATTGGGCGGGCAATATTTCTAAATACGTAATATAGCCGTGTAAAATCCCACCAGTAGACCTTTACTGGTTTTATAAGACATTTTATGAGCACAGGGAGACAAAATCTACAACAAAACTGATAAACACACAAGACATAAAAATCACATTAATGCATTGTGGCATTGGTTGGTTATGTTTTAACCTGCGGGTTATAAACGACTCGGCAGGCTGATAAGGATACATGTCGCCCCGGGCACATGTTTTCCCACCGCTAACAGCGACGATGGGAAAAGTCAACAGCAAAAGGCCAGACTCTGAAACCAATGACAGCCAGCAGCACCTGCCGAGCACAGCAGCACCTTTCCTCTTTTCTACTATGAATCAATTGGGCTTTTTTTTTTTAATTATGCCAAGATGATGATGTATGCCCCCCTAATAAGACATGAATGGAAAATGAAAGGTCGGAGTTAGCTAGATAAATGACCACCATTATTTCACCAATCGGAGAGAAGCCCTCTATATGTTCTAATTTGAATGATAATAAAATTCTGAAATGCTTTGTCCTAGCAGGCCACTTTCTCCATGATAAGCAGCTTGGCAAGGTAACCTTGTCCGGTAACCCAGGCTATTACGGGCTTCTGACAGCCGCTGTGCTTCCAAATGAGAGGTACAGAAAATAAATCACAGTTCCCCGCGAAAAGACAATAGTTACATGACAATACAAAAACTAGCTTTAGCTTTTATAGATCTTTAACTTCAAACTGTGCTTAACCCTGGGTCTTTTTAAATCCCAAACTAAGCCCACTTTTAACACTGGGCAAAGTAACATTCAAACTCGCAATTCTGAATGAGTAAGCAGCAGAGACATACAGAAATAGAATATTAATTAAAGTTCAAACATCCAGAGTAGACTACGATGGCATTCTATTTTTAGTAATAGTAATAGAAAAGTGGTTCAAAAAAGGTCACGTGTGCACCAGAGCTGAATTGTGGATCATTTTCAAATTCCTTTTCTATTCCTGAATTAGAATTAAAGCAGCAGACAGGATGCTAGATTTCAATTCAAATTCAAGAAAGCAGAATTAAAGTTAATTGAAATTCAAAGAGTGTTATTATTTTTAAGTAAAACTAAAATAATTAAAAATCTTTTTTTTTTTTATTTAAATAAAGCTGAAATAAAATAAAAAAAATTGACTAGGTTAAAATTAGGTTAAAATTAAATAGGTTAAAAAAATAGGTTAAAATTACTAAAACTGAAAGAAAAAAATAAGCTATATTTAAAAAAATAAATAAATAAAAATGACAAACTAAAATGAAAATCTAAAAACAAAAGCTAATTTAAAATATTACTAAATTTCATAAATAATACTTAAGAGACAACGAGTTCTACCAATTCTGAAATTTAGCCAGCCATTGTCTAAAGCGGTTTTCATTCAGTCATTGCCTTGACCTCATAAATATGCAAATAAGAACATTAACCTAGGGTTTACAAATGTATACAGTAAAATCTTGAATCCAGACCAATCACTATCCCATGAACAAGTGTCTACGTGTAAAACGTGAAACAAGATAACCCACTGTACAATGGCCTTCGGCTGACAATTTCAAGTTTGAGAAGCCCAATAAAGAATGATTGCTATTTTAAGCCATCAAGAAAAAGTTTTATCTCACGTCCCCGATGTTTGATGTGTCATTTGACGTTTGAAGTCTTGGCTAATGTAGCTGACACACAAATCTCTGATTAACCTTTTTCACAAAAGACGATTTGGTGCAACTTCTTCCCTCTGTGATTACATAAGAGGATTTCCCAGAACAGATAGTCCTCCTTCAGCTATATAATGGCAGTTTGAACAAATGAGGTGTCTAGACAAACAGTCGGGTTGTGAGAGGGAACCAAAAGCATGCTGCATTTCCCATGAGCTTGGCTGTGCATCAATGAAAACAATCTTCAAAGCCAATTTATTTCACACTAATGTGTTGTTTCACCGCATGCGAACCATCATTAGTGTTTCGGATCCTAAATAAATAGTGTATTTTTAGCCTGTTGGAAGAGAGGTATAGGATGGCCATGCAAACATAAATAATAAATCGCATTGTCCTTGTCTTAAAATACATCTGAAAAGCAATGAAATGTGATAAACTGTTTCATCCGGATAGCCTGATATTTGTGGCAGTCACTTTCGAGATGATAGCACGACTATATAAGTTACTGATAGCACTGCAGACTGAGTCTCTGTGGGTCTAGCTCAGGAAGAAAGAGGCCAAACAAGTCGATCCCATATTGTAACTCAGCAGCAGTCCCAGTCGAAGATAAGTACACGTCTGGTGTGAGGCTGTCAGGAACTGCAACACAAAAACACAACTGTCTGTCTTTGCTGACCAGCAGTATTTCCTTCCCTCATGTCCTTTTAAAACCAGCTCCTTGTCCGTTCTCAACACTGCGGTTTTTACTGTGTTTCTGAGAGCTGCCACACACACCCTTGCTCTAGTTCAAACCAGTTAACTCTCTTATTAGTGGTGCTTTCTTATGCTCACTATTGGAATTAGGAATTTTAACCCCAAGTGTTATGCTTTGGAAGATAGCAGGAACATAGCTCACTGCTCCACCGTGCTACAGACATTAACAATACTTCAAATAATGTAGCTTGTTTTTTTATTAGTGTCAATTTGAGACTTGGTTATGATTTTCACCTGGGAGCAAACAAAAAAAGGCAATAAAAAGCCTAGAAAGTTTTTGGAAACAGGATTTTTTAGTTAAGTCCTTTAATGAGGGAGGGAGGGAGGGAGGGAGGGAAGGAAGGAAGGAAGGAAGGAAGGAAGGAAGGAAGGAAGGAAGGAAGGAAGGAAGGAAGGAAGGAAGGAAGGAAGGAAGGAAGGAAGGAAGGAAGGAAGGAAGGAAGGAAGGAAGGAAGGAAGGAAGGAAGGAAGGAAGGGAGGAAGGAAGGGAGGGAGGGAGGGAGGGTGGGAAGGGAGGAAGGAAGAAGGGAGGGAGGGTGGGAAGGGAGGAAGGAAGAAGGGAGGGAGGGTGGGAAGGGAGGAAGGAAGAAGGCAGGGAGGAAGGAAGAAGGGAGGGAGGGAGGAAGAAGGGAGGGAGGGAGGAAGAAGGGAGGGAGGGAGGGAAGGAAGGAAGGAAGGAAGGAAGGAAGGAAGGAAGGAAGGAAGGAAGGAAGGAAGGAAGGAAGGAAGGAAGGAAGGAAGGAAGGAAGGAAGGAAGGAAGGAAGGAAGGAAGGAAGGAAGAAGGGAGGAGGGAAGGAAGGGAGTGAGGGAGGGAGGAAGTGAGGGAGGAAGGAAGAAGGGAGGGAGGAAGGATGATGGGAAGGGAGGAAGGAAGATGGAAAGGAAAGATGGGAAGGAAGAAGGAAGGAAGGAAGAAGGGAAGGAGGGAAGGAAGGAAGACGGGAGGGAGGAAGGAAGGAAGGAAGGACGGAAGGAAGGAAGGGATTGAGGAAGGAAGGAAGAAAGCTGAAAGAAACTAACTAAAGTGGTACTCAGATAAAGGTTTAAGCAAACTACATCTCTTATAATTCTCTGTGACTGGACGAGATAAAATACACCAAGAAAGAAAATTCACCCTGTGTGTTTTTTTTATTTCGTAAGTGGTAAAAAAAGTGTTTTGTAACATGAAGTTAAGTGTTGACTTCATGTTAAATCATAAGATGGAACTTCACGAGGAACACAGCACAAGGAGCCACCTAGCAACAACCAACAACACTGAAAGCAATGAATTGATAGACAATTAATTACATCATTTATTTCAATTTACAGAATAAAGACGCATATAGTTTATTGCTCCCTAGAAATTATCCAAGTTCCATGTGCTACAATAAACTTGAAATATGTTGTACTGAAATAGTGTGAGAGAGAAAAAAAGAGGGGGAAAAAGAAAGGTTTGAGAGGCATGAATATGTGTGTAGTGTGTACTGTATGTGTGCACACCTGGGAACAGTGTGAGAGATGATAGAGTGGATGCGAAAATGGAGGCTGGCGCTGAGGGCGCTGTTTTAGCCCAGAAGAATTAAATTGGTGTCCGGTGAGCCAGATCTTCCCTCCAAGCACCGATCAAACCGTCAGCTAATCCCTCACAACTAACCATCAGTCGAAAACAAACACATTTACCACAGCCAACAAGCAACATTCAAGAACATACACATGCAAAGTAAGCCTTAATAATGAATACATTAATATTTTAGCATGTTTGAGCATCTGTTGAAATCGGTTGTTTACTTTTACTTGCTTTAAAAAAAAGTCTAGCCAGTTAAAGGTACAGTATGTAAGCATTTTGAAAAATATCCAAAAATCACTTACACAGTGTGATATGTTTCCTGCAGTTATCCCAAAAGTCTCCAAATATTTTTTATTTAAGAAATAAATTTTATTTAAAATATAAATTTTATATTAGAAATTCCCATGTTAAAAAAGTGGCCGCCCCGGAAAAAGAATGTCGCCTGTCAATGACGCAATATCCGCGCTATACACGGTTTCCGTTCATACTACCATAGCCATGGCGTAACCATGGTGACAGATGTGGACAACTGCGTAATGCGTAATGTTTAGTGGCACGCAGTTCTCGTTTCTTTCAAACATAGACCATGGCAAGCAGACTTTGGCACAATCAAGGAGAACTAAAATAAGGATCAATATCAGTGTGGCGTTTTTGAGATGCCGAGAGCTAGCGCCCGCAACTGACTTGGACTTGACAAAGGTTTGCGAGTCACGACTTCACAGCTTTATTAGACAGGTGAGAAAATATACATAAAACAACTCAATGTTATATAACGTTAGCTCAACATGATGAAATGTTAGAATATGGTCAGTATGTTATTCTAATGTTGATCTAGCTTACTGCTAGTTTCGCATAGCAAATGAACTAACACGTAGTATAACATTATAACTTTCAACACACATTTAAATGCCGTTTAGTGTGATAGTGTAACGTTAGACCAAGTGAAGCAGCGCTGTGTTACCTCACAAGTTTAATTTGTCTAGTAAACTGACCTGTGTTAGTAATCCAGCACTTGTGGGTAGTTCGATAGAATTAAATGTCCTAATTCCTTTATATCCGCGGGACTCGCGTGTGAAATCCCTCTTTAGCAATCGCGCCCTACTTCATACCCCTGTAATGTTAAAAAACATGAATGTTTGCACTCATTCAGCTCATCACTGCGTCATCAACCTACGCCTTTGTTATTGGTGGAAACTGTGCCCTCTTTTACATATTGTGCCTTAAAGGGATAGTTCACCCAAAAATGTTTATTTTCCCCTCATGTCAAAATATCCATGTTAAAAAAAATAAATGCCTAAAGCCATCACTGACATCACCTGACAAAACGTCTTGCACCATACCTGCAACAATAACCAGCTTAACAACAAGATTTGTCGATCAAAAACAAGTTAAGACTCGCTTTATTAATGTTTATGTATATGCCAGTTTGTGGTATAGTATCTCTGCTTCCTATAGTTTTCTCATTAGCTATATGCATGATCATTTTCTTCACAGGAAATTTGAGTGAAATCGTCCATGACCTCCCTCACTCTCTTTTGAAAGCGCTTCAGTTCCCCTCACTGAACATCATTCTCAATTAAAAAAGGAATGAAAAGCCTTTAAAAACCTGAAGGCAGCAGAATTGGTTCACATCATCAAGATTGATTTGTCACTCAAAAAAAGGTGCGTACCCAGCCAACAATGGTTCCTTTTGAGCACATCAAATCCGAGTCCCCGCAGGACACAATAGTGTGGTGCGCCTGTTTTAATCTCAAAATTGCTCTTCTGATGTTTTCAAAAAAACTGTCTACTGTCACATGCTTCACACTTCAGTCCATACCTTCCAGTCTTTTACACCTTCTTCTGAACCACAAAAATGCTCTCAGCATTACACAAAGGACACAAAATATTTATGACTCCACTTCTCTGGCATAGTACACTAGAGATTTACTTCTTCAGACAAATTATTTGTTAACTAGCATATTGATGTTTTAGTCGAAACATAAAATTGACTACAAATGTGAAATATTGGATATTAATGTTTAATCTGCCCCAGCATGAACTGTGGGACTTCAGCCATAATACAATTTTTCCCAGTTGCTTAAACAGATTTTCTGCAACCAATAGTAAACTTTTCAAAATTATGAACATGAGGGCAAATGAAAACTTAATTGTAACTCAACTTTAAAACTATATTGATATTACTGTAATCTCATTAAAATTCTCCCTTGCATTGGCAAACAAATAGCGTAAGTCTCTTGAAGTGATACAATAACTTTGTGTGCATATTAAACTTAAGTTGCTATTGGGATCCGCTGCCCCATTGTACTACAGACAATAAAAATACCTCAAATAAGGTATATTTATTTTAATTAGAGCATTTACTATAATGCTTGAAATGTATATTTGTCAGTATTTGCTATGGTATTTAAACCATGGGCAATAGTTCCTTGTGTAAGGATTCATAGACTGTTGATTTTTTTTATTGGTGGTATTCATAATGAAATGTTTTAAATGTTTTTTTTTTTACCTTATTTGAATCAAAAGTAAGAAACAATAAGAAACGTAATCGGTAAGCAGATTCGTAATCGTTCAAAATCAAATGATACCCAACCCTAATCAAATGGCAGTAGAAATGCGCAATATACTTCTTTACACAGGCAGACCAATACATTGATAAAACTAGCATAATTTCTTTGAATGCTTCATAAAATTACATACAATCCCTTCTAATTGCTAACAGATGTGATGCATGCATTGTTTAAGTCTCCTAAAGAGACACATTAGCTTGTTTTTATGGATTTTTATGGAGTCTCAGTCAGTAGTTAACAGACTTATCGAGTGGTATGGAGCACTTTTAATAAACGGATGGAAATGGACAAATTCTCTTAATGTTTCGATCCAATTTGTTTTGTAATCACTACTCCTTCCTAGTTCTCCCAAGGTTTTTTCTCCATTCAATCACCTGATGGAGTTTTGGTTCCTTGCCACTATTCCCTCGGCTTTTGGCTTGCTTAGTTGGGGACATTTATTTTTATTTTCATGTTATCACTGTGAAGATGCTTTGATACAATCTGTATTGTAAAAAGTGCTATAAATAAAGGTGACTTGACTTGACTTTTATGATGCCTTTATGTCCTTTTTGAACCTTAACAGCCACAATCCTCTTTCATTTGTAGCTATTATATTGAAAGGAGTGACCAGGATATTCTTCAAACCAAAACAAAAAAAAAACAAATCACCTTTTGGGCTCCACAGAAGAAAGTGAGATTGAGCAAATGACAGCATTTTCATGTCTAGCAGAACTATATTCCTTTAAAATAGAAACAGTTTCTAAAGAGAATGCGAATCAGCATCTTCAGGGTCAGGCCAGCGAATCTCATCTACATCCCAGACAATATTGCACTGCAGCTCAGGCCAGACAGCGGGAGGAAAAAAAAAAAACTCATGTTTGCCTCACGAACTTCAGACAAGACTTCTTACAAGCCACCTCCACTGCCTGCAAAAGATTTACTGCTCAATACGCAGATTTCTATCACATATCCCATAAAGAAGATCGACTACAGTAAAAGATCTCATCACAGACAAATGTTATCCTTGAGCTTCCTATCCTGCATCCTCTTCTAATTTGAGCAATTTCTGCATTGTTTGGATTCAAAGCTAATGATTTTTTTTTTATATATAAATCCCGGAGTTCTGCCTGTACACATTCACTTAATAGCATTCGCATGGTGAGAAGCCTAGCTAGGTGTACTTAGGTTGTGATGATTGTGCTTTCTACATGAGCAAATGCATAGTTTGAAGATTTGCAATGTGTGAAACAGATAAATAATGTTTTTTAGTTGTGATAAATGACTCGTTCTTTTAGTTTGACCAATTTTAGTGCATGATTGAGAAAATTTTCAACGGACCGCAAAAGCATTATTTAGGTAAAACCCTAGCGCGTTAGAACATCTCAAAAGTTAATGGTTAAAAAGAGCTATGCCAGCAATTCCAAAAGTATTACGGAGTATTTATGGCTGGATTAAATCATGAGAGATGATTATGTAAAATTTCTCATACTACAAAAGGGCCATAAATAAACTGGAGGCGTTCATTAGCGCTTTGGCGTTGTAATGTATGGACCTAGCGAGTTCGATAGGAGGGTTAGTTAGCCAGCTATCAGCATGATGCATCAGTCCAGGCCGCCGTGCTCAGCGCTAGATTTGAAACGTGTCAGAGGTAATGGGAAATATCGTCTTATGTTTTTGCTATCATGACTTGCAGCGAGTTTAACTCCATCAAAGGTGCAGTGCTGTGTGAAGAGAGAAAATGCTCTCTATCCAAGATTCACGATGAGGCAATTCACATCGCATTTCATATCGAATAATATTATGTTGCAGTTGCACGGAGTACACGAAGCTTTATGTCTTCCACTCTAGATTTAGAATGCAAGCCGCATGAAAATACATTACAATGACGGTAAACATCTAAACAGGGTTTTTACAGAACGTATCTATTTGCAACAAAAGACTTACACATGGGACACGGTTCCACCCATCATTCATGCCAGCTATATGCTGATCCACTTCATTTATTTTCATTCATTTTTAATGGAAACACAAGAACGGCTTTTCGAGTTGCAGCACGCTGAAGCGCGCGCATCTCTCCCAAGAGAAGGCAAACAAAGTCATCTCAGCAGGGTGCCGAAATTTATTTCACCCTGTCCTTTCTCTATGGCCCTTAAACTGCAGCTCTACACCCCACAGGGGGCGTTTGTGAAGAGGATCAGAGGGAGGCAGGGCCTCCTCCAAAAACTCAGATGAGAAAATAATTGGCGGTACAGATTTAAAACAAAAAGTATGAGATCAAAACACAGTTTAACAATGACACCAGAGAATTTAAGATTCATAAGACTTGTAAACAAAGACTGCGTGCGCTATTTACATCTTAGTAACGTCGTCATTTACGTCTAGGGATACGTCAAAATGAACATTCTGGCTGATATTAATAAGCAGGTGATTATTTTTATGCTCTGCTCAATGACGGATAAAAGGCATTTTGAAGTGCTACAAATGAATTTAGGCATCACAACATGTACAATGTAGAAAATGTAAAATTATGTGCTAAAAATTACATGTAAAGTCGGCATGAAATTCCAATTCAAAATGAAAATATTTGCTAATTGCATGTTATTAATCTTTTTGAGCAATTAATTAAAATTGTGAATGATTAATGTATCCAAGTTTTGACCTTGTCATTTTTAATCAAAATGCCATTACTTAATCTTCACTTGGATTTGAGGTCATTGTTTTTGGTGTGAACGTGCCTTTATTGCTACAAATTCTGCATTGATTTTTTGGGACAATTCGTGGATTGGTGACATGCTGGAGTTCCCCAATTAGTCGGCCTGCTTACACCCCACCACTTTCTTACTGACTGCAAGCCCATATTCAGATCTCCATCCAATCAACAACCAATGGATTAAACTACAGTAAGTGCCTTCCCTATTATTATCTGTTTTCCACTCAGATGTACGTCACAATTCGGAAGAACAAGAGCTGTAACTACTCCGCTTCACCGGGACTTTACTAATTTAGTCATTTAAAAACAATAACATTGTTAGTGTTAAATATTAACTTTAAGTGAGCATGACAGCAAAGTTCATCTTAATTATTAAATTACGTAAATATCCAACATGCACAATTAAATATCCAATATCAGCCGCATAACAATAAATTGAAAGTAGCCGATACATTTTTAAAAGCTAATGACCGATATATATATTGTAATGCTTCCCTAATGAGATGATAATTAGGTTCTGAAGATGGTGAACAAACAGGGCTAGATCTTACAGAGAGAGAGAGAGAGAGAGAGAGAGAGATTTGCTGCTTCTGTGGCCACAACAACCAGCACCATTTTGATAGAAAAGAGTAACCAAAGAGGATAACTTTAACTTTGCCTCCTAATTTCAGTGCAAAGGCTGTGCATTTTACTTTGTGTATGAAGACTGACAACAGAAAGGGTGTGACTAGCATTCAAAGACAAGCCACAGACCCGTTTTGGTATCTCACTGTTAACTTCCTGCCCAGCAAATAGAAGGGGAAAGCAAGCAGAGGGAGGGGTCGCGACCCTGGCTCCTCTAGTTTTGAGTGGCTTTGGTTACTCCAATGAATATCAAGGGCAGATCAATTCCATTATTCATCAGCCAGCTGCTTAAAAGTGCCTAAATTTACACATATATTGGAGAAGACAGAGTGAACTTCCTGTCCTCTCTCTCGCCTGTAATATTGCCTCATTCTGACTTTTGTTATTGTGGGATCTTCACAAAACCTGGCACCCCAGAGGCGTTGTATGCATTTGTGGGTGGCAGAAGATTTATAAACATAGGACAGCCAGATCACATTTACCCGCTGAATTATTGAACAGGGATTTTATGAGTTTCCCCCTCTCTCTCCATCACATTTTCTGTTTGGCAATGTCATTCCGAGTTTACAGAGTTGCCAGATGCCTAAATGATCTCAATATACTGAAAGCTGATGAATTCTGAGAGAACTAAGCAATACAGTGTTCAAATTCAGAGCATAGTCCGTAGTTACTGGGTTGATGATGTTGAACATCCGATTTTCCATTAGAGTGTTTGCTGAACTCACCTCACCTCACTTGTCATTTTGTAGCCAAACTGCAGCTGTGTGGTGTCAGGTGTTTGTGATTTGGGGGCAGCATGTGCAGGCTTTTTTCCAGCATCATGCTAAGTCCCACACCCAGTTGATCCTGTTTTATTTTAGCTAATCAAAATACTTTTCTTGTTAGCCTTCTGCTAAACTGCATAGCAGTTTGTTAACTTATTTCCAATTGGTTAACTTGGTAACTGTAACCACAAAACAAAAAAAATTACATTTGTTGATTTTCAGAACACAAATGAAGATCTTTATCGTTATCATTTACAAAATAATTAATCTCCAATGCAGGTTCAAGCAACAACATTTGCTCTTGCGTCAACAACATGCATCTCAAGAATGCAAGTTAGAGATTGTAAAATGGAAAAAAAAAAAATTCTGGGGGGTTGGCATAGGCTGTCAATGGAAGGAAAGAAAGCTCTCAGATTTCATTAAAAAGCCCTTGATTTGTGTGCCGAAGATGAACGAAAGTCTTGGAGGTTTGGAAAGACATGAGATAATTAATTAAATATTTTTTGTTAAACCAACCCTTTAAGTTGACGCCAAATTCTGACGGCAAATTCTTAGCTATACACAGCCCTATTATTTTGTTGAGTTCAGTTGGCATAATAATGATGATCATTACACTCTAAAAAATGCTGGGTTGTTTCAACCCAAATGTGGGTCAAATATGGACAAACCCAAAAGTTGGGTTAAAAATGCGATTAAAAATTTACATTTGAAAGTGAAAGTTGAAGTTTGGTTAAAATTTGAAATTACATTTTTAACCCAACATTTGGGTTTATCCATATTTTACCCAAATTGGGGTTAAAAATTCAACCTCTTTAAAAAAAAAAAAAAAAAAAAGTTGTAGTAACAATGAAATTGTCTTGATAACTTTGAAAAATGGTTGGTGGATTTCTAGTTCCCAGCATGTTTTGCATAGGACTGAATAGGGAGAGTACATTTTGAAATTAAATGTTATTTGGGGTGTTTTTAGTAAAGGGAAAGACATGTTTGTTTCTGTAATGTTGAAGTTTTTGTGCGAAAGAGTAAATACATAAAGGTAAACATTGATGCTATAAGCAAAGACTGCGGCTGCGCTAATGCTAGTGACAAGAAATATCTTACCTGTACATGTTAAAGGGATACTCCACTTTTTTGGAAATAGGCTCATTTTACAACTCCCCCAGAGTTAAACAGTTGAGTTTTATCGTTTTCGAATCCATTCAGCCTATTTCTGATATTTAGAAGAATATCAGTAACCAGACAGTTTCTGGTCTCATTGACTTCCATAGTATATGTTTTTCCTACTATGGAAGTCAATGAGACCAGAAACTGTCTGGTTATTGATATTCTTCTAAATATCAGAAAATCGACTGAATGGATTCGAAAACGGTAAAACTCAACTGTTTAACTCTGGGAGAGTTGTAAAATTAGCCTATTTCCAAAAAAAAAGTGGAGTATCCCTTTAAATAAGTTACATTTAGCATGTGTTACAGTAGCTGTGGATTAATTTAGTTGGAGCGACTTAAAACTATGTTTATGTTACAGGTTATTAGGTTCCTATAACTCAATATAGCTTGTTGGTTGAAAATAATTTCAATTCAATATTTTCAGTTGTTATAAATTGATGCAAACTGTTGCATTCATTTATTTATGTTGTTGAGCCAACGCATTATTTTTTAGAGAGCAGGGGGTCTCGGTCTGCTTCAGTGCTTACGAATGCATGTTTGCCTTTCACTTTCGGCTTTGAATTCAAGATCACACGTACTCTGTCTATAGGCCAATAACTTGCGTACATCTGGGAGCAGCTATCTATATGTGGGGATTTGAGACTGCTTTTGAATGTGTCCCTGCTTTCACTTTCAAATTTGCGATCATGAGTACTCTGTGTATAGGGAACAGCAGTATTGAGTGCACAATGATATTTTTACAAGATGAGATATTTGTCACCGACACTCAGAATCTGATGCGCACCAAATACTATCCCATCGTCCTGTCAGTCATCTTATCTCTCCTTACACTTGTCATAAAATAAGTGAAATCTGAACCCTGTTACACTGGGCTGTGAGTGACTCTACAGCTTGTGCTATATGGAGCAAAGCAGATGCTTTCAGTTTATAATTGTAGTGTGTAGTGTTCGTTATCCAACTGAGGCGGTGCCGTGGTGGGCAAATAATGTAATCATTATACAGCTGAACTCTCTGTAAAACCGGTAACACAGACTACCGCAGCATGCCCATTCGATAAGTTTGCAGAATTTCCTTCATAAACACTGTCTAATCATCAGGTTGTAAGATTATCCTGAGTTAAAATTAACTATAAGCCAAGTGAACAAGGACTACATCCAAGAGAAACAAACTACAAGGTTGAGGACACCCTATCAAACAATAAATAAAAGAATTTGACAAAAAAAAAAAAGAAAGCAAGCCATTCCATCAACATGACAAATAAATTAACAGGCATGCTAATGACACCGGCTTCTCACCCCCCAGGCGGAGTTCATCAGCCCAGGTGTTTACACCTCTTAACATACTGAGCGGAGCATGTAATTGACATTCATTTGAATAACAAAAGCACCTGTGAGTTTGATTATATTGATGCCAGCCATCACTCCCGGCACTTTGAAGCCACCTAACCTTTTAGACCATCGAATGCCTTATGGAAACCAAGAGATGTAGCGGCCGCTAATACCGCAGCAGCTCAGTCCTAATGGAAGATAGCTTGAAGCCTGTTGACAAAGCATTCGAGAGCAGGCCCTAATGCTGTGCCTCATTAGGATTACCCAGGGCCTGAGCCCTGGCAACATCACTCACGACAGCCGTCATCACAACAGGAGAATGCAGAGCTGTCACAGAGGCCCGGCTACAGCCAAACATATACTTCAGGAGGAGCTGGAAAATGAAGCGTGCGACAAAGGAGAGAGAGAGAGAGAAAGGCAGGGGAAAAAAGAGAACAAGGGTTGATATACAGTCTATCACTTTCCCCTAAATAAATCCTCACAAGGGCAGACCGGCAGTGTCTCTTACCGTGAGACGGTTCGGATAGCTGCACAATACAGAGGCAGGGTTTGAACAGTCCCCAATGGCTAATAAATCTATGCATCAAGACAACGCTGCAACATGAGCTAGTTTATCCAAGCACTGGTCAGTCCAGCAAAGACCGGGTTATCGCGCGGTCCAAAGGGAATCGAGACGGCAAGATGCCGATGACAGGATGTAGTTACGGCCTCCGTATCTTATTCATGTGGTCAGGTCCCACCTGGAACTTGAGGTCGTCTAGAAACATCTATTTGCCACCATAGTTTATCGTGTACCCCATGGGATGTACCAGACCAGACAACCATTCCAGGAAGAGTATATACATTTCAGCGCTATCCCAAAACTAGCGTGTTCGAGATAAATCCAGCTATGTGAAAATTATCTGTACAGTGTCTCGACAAAGTGTTAGGGAGGCTTGTAATCGGAACACAAGAACAATATAGAGACAAACACACCAGCCGTGTTTCTCTCTAAGATTTCCGAACTGGCCGCATTGACCCTATAACTGCCGGTGCAAAGTAAAACAGCAATTTCAAAACAATTATAAAGAGTCTGTGTGCTAACTTTGATTATGGTTGCACTTGCACTTATTGTTTGCACTTCGGACTTCAATGAGTTCAGTTAGGAGGTCACACACAGCCTCAATCAGAAGTTCTGAAAGCTCTAAGTAAGGTCTGAAGAGACTCAAACCAGTCAATAAAAACCTTTTACAGTGCTTGTATATTGTTTTCTTTCAATGCATTTGATAAGTCATACTCATACAGTAGACCTGAAATGACATGCATTAGAAGATTATTAGTTAAAAGATTACAAAATGTACCTGCATACTATTTTTCCAGTCATGAATTTTGTCATTGAGGATTTCTGAAAAATTGTCCAAAAATCTTGTCTCGTTCTCGTGAACCCAATCTTGTGTCTCGTTTCGTCTCGTGAGATAAGCGTCTCGTCACATCCCCACTTACTAGTACTTCCATAATAGTTTTGCAACGATAGCTGGAGTTAGCAGTGTTAGCAGACGCAACACCGGTTACATCACTTGCCCACCGCGGCACCGCCCTCAAAGTCGTTTAGATTTTTTTTAGCGTTAAGTTCTGCCAGGATGACCTTCTCATCTATCCAATCATGTCTAATACCAACACATTCTCATCCTTTGGCGTCATATGGGTGACGCATATGACATTTTGTCGAAATACTAGACACATGGCACCCTTTAGCGTCAATATAACACGCACTGTTATGGGTAGGTATAGGTCTGGGGTAGGGTCTTCATCTCATATTGACGCTAAACCTGTATGACGCCTTGGGTTCTGCGTGTTATATTGACGCTAAAGGGTCCCATGTGCGTAGTATTTCGACAAATGTCATACAGCATCACATATATGACACCAAAGGATGAGAACGGGCTCCTAATACTTGCGGTATAAAAGACCGGTACTCACACATGTTTGAGATCGCAGATGCTGTCGCATTCATTGACCTCCATCCTCCAAGATGGTTACTTCCCCTCCATCCACCCCACCACCTCCAAGATGGTTACTTCCCCTCCATCCTCCCCACCACCACCGGGATGGTCCCTTCCTATACCTCCCAGGGGGTCGGCTGCACCCCTGCCTTCGTCTTCAGGCAGGAAATGCAGAGTCCGGACCCTCAGATTGCGAGCTATGGACGGGGCCTACCCCAAAGAACTTCATTGCTTGCAGGGCTATCAATAAATGTCTTTATTGTTACAGTATTTATTCTCCCGAGTCTTTCTGGTCGAACTACAATTACAATTATAGCCGAATTCAGTGTGTGAACCAAACAAAGAGTCGCAGCAGGAGACAGATTTCACCTCACTCTTGACTGACAAGATGACGGAGAAAGATTTGGTTTCAAAGCTAAAAGTAAAAGTGCGTTTTTAAGCGAGTTTGTCAGTATACTGTTTAGTTGTTGTGTTTTTCATTAAGAACTATAATGAACTAACACAGTCTCATCCCAAAAAGTCATATAACTGACGTTTTGGGGCGTCTTTTGACCATACGTCAATATTAGCCTTTTTAGGGCCCCCTTAAACGTCGCTAGATGGCGATCCCGGGCCGTCATACAACTGACGCTTTACCTTTAACGTCAGTTAGGTGACGGGTTAGGTTTAGGGTTAGGTTTAGGTATGGGGTAGAGTTAGGATCCCATAACCTCATCTACCGACGTTTAAGGGGGCCCTAAAAAGGCGAATATTGACGTATGGTCAAAAGACGTCCCAAAACGTCAGTTATATGACGTCTTGGGGTGAGACCGGGTTGAATGAACCCACCCTTCCACATTAGGACGCACAATGTGTCTTTCCTCCAGGTGCACAAATTGATATTCAGCAATGCCTATGTTGCCGGCCACGATTTCACATTCTCAAGCGACAACAATATCCAGCAGAAATTAGAAGCTGTGGTCATGCGCGGATTCAAGGTTGGCCTGTCAACACTTTTTGTCCACAGGAAGGGAGGCACTCTGGAGAGGGCATTTGCATGACTTCATTGTTTTCCACCGCGAGTCATTTGAATGGCACATGGGGAAGCGTTAGGAGGACAGACACTCGCCGGGCAACAGCTGCCTTATCTTCCCTCCATTGCTTTTTTTTAGAAAGCCAAACCATAACGGCTGTGGCACGGTAAAGGAGACGTCATCGGAATGGAAACGAATTTGACAGTTGCGAATGAAATGAGGTGAAAAATCAAAGTCACATTCTATTTGGTCTGTGCGCCTGCCTGGTCTGAGATCAGTCTGAGCACATCTGGATGTGTGTGTGTGTGTGTGCTCTTCCAAAGGCCTGAGTGCCTGCCCACTCACATCATCAGCAACACACTAATAATTCACAACAGATCCAGCCCGTATCAAATCAAAGATGAAAAGCAATTTACGACAGTAATCACC
Organism: Cyprinella venusta; assembly: GCA_038021265.1. NCBI lineage: Eukaryota > Metazoa > Chordata > Actinopteri > Cypriniformes > Leuciscidae > Cyprinella > Cyprinella venusta. Next base: position 5,368,218 of record CM075873.1, read on the forward strand.
GGCGATCATTGAATTCCTGGCTTCGGAATTGATTGGTGCTACACACTCGAAACATTCCCCTTACAGGCTGGAAATGGAATTTCACACAAAATGGCTATTCTCAGGATTAATCTGGGTTTTCCAGGCCCACCGTGATGTCTATTCTGCCAAGCTTGTTTGTTTGCGTGCACGTGCGTTAGCATAAACTCAAAGAATCACTGCAGTCCGTTCAAGAGGCCCGTGTTCTGCTCCGAGGACAGCCTGCATCTAAAGAGCCCTAAAAGCGGAACGAGGTCTTACATGGTGCCGGTCAGGGAAAACAAGCAGGATGGATGAGTCTATTCACAAGCTGTCCATTAGTTTTCATTAGCCTGTTCTGGGAACCTGTAGATTTATTGGCCAGATTTGCCTCGCTCTAAGTCCTGGGGGCTTCCGTCTGATTGCGACACTGAACAAAAGAGTGATCAGCTCCTGCTTGTTTCAGCTTGCACGCCTCATTTTTATCCCTCCCAATTCCACATCGGGGGGAAAAGCCTGCCCGATGAGGCCTACCATTACCCTTGATCTGGACCTGTTCGATCAATTGCGAAAAATTTGAATTTCTCTTGTGACGACGAGGCCATAAACTACACCACGTTCGCATGCTTGAGTAAGCGTCCTTGAGGGGCGCCTCAAAGATTCTCCTCACACGATTAACAACAATCGCACTAGAAATGAATTTTCTTTGGTTTGGGTTGAGAATCACAACTCGGGCCCTGCATTGACCCGCGTGGCTAAAGACGAAGTGCTTTTATTGATTAAACAGATATCGATATAGAGGAGGACATAAAAGAAGGCGCAATCTTGACTAATAATACCCTCCATTCGTATACACACTTTCCACAAGCTGACAAAACCCTCATAATATTCATAACTCGTTTGTTGTGACATTGAAGCATTATGGTCTTGTTTACGACGGTTAAGGTGACAGAAGATCGGGTGTTTCATGTATCAAAGACATGATATTCTTGACCGCATCCACACAATATTTAAAGTGCAAACAGAAATGATTAATCTGATCACCATGGAGATATTGGATTCCTCCGGCAGTCTCCGATCGATACATTCTTTTCTCGAAGGGGAAATTTGGAGATTTCATTAACCCACTACGAAGCTCTTGACTGTGGTGGTTGAACCGTTACACAAGGTGAAAAAGGGCAAGACCATTTCTTTTGGCCTAATCACACATATTTCCTTCCGCATGTCTATACTTCTTTTTTGTGGGCTGTACTTTAGCAAGGCGTTGACCAGGATTTATGGAGCAATAAAACAAAATGTATTCAAAAAAAAAAAATAAATGAATGGGCATTTTTTACAGCTTTCCACTGGTGATATATACTGCTTTGTTCAAACACGTTTCATCTTTCTTTTCTACAATATTTTGTAATTAATATCGGTTTATCTTTGTCGACCGCATGGCCTGCAAGCAACTCTGCAGTATTGCATGGTTTATTCATGTTGAATTTGTTAAATATGGTTGCAAGCCATGCAGATCAATTCTTAACATGCCATTGTACGCAGAATATCTGAAAGCTTTGAATTACTGTCTCTGAGAAAACTCCCTGTTCACTTTTGTAATCAGTCATTAGTTATTTCATTTTCCATTTATCAACAAGCCTTGTGATTCATATAACACCCAAAGCGTCGCTGAGAATGAGTTTTTTTTTTAAATCAACATTGAAACTAATTTTACAAATCTCCTTTCTCCATTTGTTTTTCTACGTCTCACACGGGAATACGTGTGGGCTTCTGCACTGGAGTTCCTCCTAAATTTGTATTCGAAAGGACTCCTTTCCTCTGAAATGCTGTTGAGTTTCCAAAAGAAAGTCCAAAGACAAAAGCCTCATTAGCAAAATGTGTCAAACTTACATGTGATGTGCAAAAATTAGCTCTAACACAAGGGTGGAAAATGCAAGATGACCTTGTTGGTAATAACGCTAGCTCCTCTGTTTTATTTCTTCGAAACTTTTGAAGTTGAAGTTTAATTTGTGCAATGGAAAGTCCGAACAAAGCGTTTTATTGTAGTTTTGTAAATTGCCGTTGAGTGCTATTTAAACCCTTTCCAAATCATGCATACAAGAGACAATGCAGTCCCTCACAATGTCAGTGTTTTTTTCTTAACCTTGCAGCCAGCGTTTCCGTTCCTCTTGTCTTTCATTGATTGATTATACTCTGTCCTCACCACAAACCCGCCAGACAGGGATAAAACACAAATGATTTTTATGCTTTGCCACAGTGAGCATATGTGCATCAGGCCTTTCATTCAACTATTTTATTCAAGAAGAATGCCCTCAAATCAATGACATTAAATTAAAATTATTCATGTATTCTTTATTGCAGTTCTAATTCTGTCTGTGCAATCTGGTGGTCATCCTAAAGCTTTGTCCCAAAGGTCCTGAAACGCGATAAAAACAGTGTTCATTCAGTATTCTGTTCTATATTGCGTTATAAAACTGACTCAAAAAACGTTATGCTGTATTTTTTTTTTCCTTCAACGCAATACAATAAAACACAATAAAAACAGTCCATACAACTCATTGTAATGTGGATATTCCTAAGACACGCGAGAGCTGAAATTGTAATCCTTAAAGGGGGAATAATTAAGGGGGAAAATAACAAACTTAAAAAAAAAAATAATAAAATAAACTTTTGCTGATAATTTACTCACCCCCATGTCATCCAAGATGTCCACGTCTTTCTTTCTTCAGTCGAAAAGAAATGCAGGTTTTTGATGAAAACATTCCAGGATTTTCTCCAAATAATGGACTTCATTGGGAACCAAACGGTTCAACGTCCAAATGAGAGTTTCAGTGCAACTTCAAAGGGCTTCAAACGACACCAAAAGATGAAAAAGGGTCTTATCTAAGACCCTTCGAGTCATGACTCGAAAAAAGATTTGTTCATTTTGATGTACGAGTTTGAACAGGAGAGTTACGAACGCTCATCAGTACAGAGCAAGGCGAGCATTTGTGCTTATAAAACTTAAACTTTTTTATGTATTTTTTAAATGGCCAATCGTTTCGCTAAATAGTACTCTTATTCATTGTCTGGTGTCGTTTAAAGCCCTTTGAAGCTGCAATGAAACTCTCATTTGGACCTTGAACCGTTTGGTTCCCATTGAAGTCCATTATAAGGAGAAAATCCTGGAATGTTTTCATCAAAAACCTTCATTTCTTTTCGACTGAAGAAAGAAAGACATGGACATGGGGGTGAGAAAAATGGGGGTGAGTAAATTATAAGCAAAAGTTTTTTTTGTTTTTTTTTTAAGTGAACTACTCCTTTAATGTGTCTAGCTGCAATGTTTGTACACAACCACCCTATTGTGGTCAAATCCATTTACTCAGTTTGTTATTTTATCTATCTAAAAAAAAAAAGAAAAAAAAAGAAAACATACATTCATTCTACTAATTTCACTACTATTTACTCATTTCAATTTCAAATTCGAACTACAATTCCTATATCTAAATTCCTCAGTGATTCTAAGTTAAATTTTGAATAGAAAAATAGCCCACATGCTGTACAAAGTATTACGTCAACTGACGTTATATCATATGCTTTTGCAACTGCTTAGTTGCTTAGCTGCTTATTACACATATAAAGAAACACCTTGAGTCACTCTGCAAAGACTTTTTACCCAGAAAGAGAAACAACTAGAAATCTCTCGCTACAGGCCACAAATGTTGTTGAAGTCATTTTGTCTCCTCTCCTGGTGGAGAGATGGAATTACCCATCCTTATGTGTTCATACATCTTTCCTTCTCCAGATGACCGGCCCTCCCCTCTGGGATTGAAACAAACCATTTATTCTCATTTTAGGCTTTCTCCGAGACATACAGAGCTCCTTAGTGAGGTATAACCAGGCTGGCTATCAGCAGACTGTGTCGTCCGAGCTATCCTGGAGCTCTGAAGCTCCCACTGTGCCAAGCCATCAGCGACGGCCAGCATCAGAAGACTGATGCTATCCCATCATGCTGTGGGAATAAGCGGCAACACATCAGATCAGTCCATCCTCGGTGAGGAGGGTAGAAAGGAGCCATTTGTCATTATCAAATGCCTTTTAATCTCAGCGTCTGATTTATGAGTTGCACTCCTCAAAGTAAGATGTTCATTGGCCTTGTTTTTCTATTCTGTGGCATTTAGTTTTCATTAATGCTGCATAATGAGACCAATATGAGTCACAGCTAGACCTAGATCTCTCATCAAATGACGTTATAGCCTAATATATTAATAATTTTCATATAATTCTATTCAGAATCAGTTCATTAAATTTTGCCTGAAAAAAAATATGATCTGTAATTGGAATTTGAATTTAACAAAGCAGAACAGTGAAGATGATGTTTTCAGTAGGCTATGGAAACCCATGAAATGTTATCATGCAAACTATTTTGAAATCTAACAACAACAAAAAATAACAAAAATGTATAAAGTTAATTCAAATTGTATTCAAATTATGTTATCTGAAAGCAATAGCATGTTAAACTGCTTCTGTTCTACTTGTGCTGCGTCTGTGGGGCTATAATCTGGCTAATTGTCGTCATTTGTTTTGAGACAATGCATATATACGGTAATTTTTGCATTTAGGTCTTAAACTTAATGACTTAATGAAGACTAAAAGACCACATACCTTATGAAACAACACCCACACCCACAATTAAACACAAAGCGCGATATACAAGCCAACCAACTAGGCAATTCTAAATTATAACAACAAAACATTTCAAATAAATGTCTGCTTTAGTTTACAATAACATGATATAGGCGCCGCGTAACCACGCCATAACGATCAGAATAAATGCATGTTTTGTTTATGTAACAACACGCCACGTCAGCAGTAAACGTGCACAAAAAATAACCGCGAAATTAACCGAACTCTGCTAATTCCACCTCATGCTCCTGTTTCACGTTTCCGGTACCCACTAAAATTGTTATCGGGAAGTTTTTACAAGGTTATAAATAAAGTCTCTTAAATTCAGTTCAGAGTCTTCTTCCTTCTTCACGTCCTGAATGTGCTGTATACATGTTGCCATGTGCATTTGTTGCCACCAAGTCTTCTCATCTTACTTAATTCAGGGTTCTCATGACTTGTTTTTAAAAATACCATTCCCTACCAAATAAATATAACTCAAAAAGGGTCCAATTTTTAAGCTCTTTCTATTTATTGAATACTGTGCCGTATAGGCTACACTGCAAACTCCAGAGTCATCAAAATGCACAATTTATTTTTATGGAATTTTGCAGTGTTTCCTATGAATGATTTATCCATGGACAGCATTATTTTTTAATAATTCATCAGCCCTTCAAATCTTTAATAGACAAAATGAAGTCCTGCCCTATATTTTTCTCATTCAAGAAGCTGTTTACCCAGGCTTTTTCATGACAACTTAAAAATAGTATGTGAAATACAATTCAAATGAAATATTTTAAGCTGCATTGTTGTCCTATGACCTCATCATAAAGAATATAAACAGCCATGCAACCTGTAGGCCTAAATAAAACTGGTTATTTTGCATTTGTACTCCATTTTGTATCTTAAAACGCAAAACAAAATGTCACTAACAAATCCCATACTGTACACTGGCCTATATTTCGTATTATATAGGTTGTTTGTCGAAATCTTTGATAGGGCTCTTTGTTCACCCATACAACTAAGCATTAATGTTGATATGATAATGTACTATGATGATAAATGTACTATTTCCTTTCATGATTTATGTATGCACAAGCGCCAACAAAGGTCTCGGCAAATTCCAACAGGCGTTCTCTCCAAATTCTCATATCTATATAAACATGCCTTGGGCCGCATTGAATATGCAAGTCATATTAAAACAAGCTCCCTTAGCTTTGTAATGCATGGCTTCACTTGCTCTTTGCTTGTCTTGGGAGACAGTGTTTTGGTTTTAAAAGTTTTCACTTTTCTGCACTTTTTTTTTTGTGCTGCTTAATTCATTATAGCGATTTGCAACACCACACCAAAATCTACAACAAAAAAATTATAGCAGTGTACAGTAGCTCCAGTATCCTTGAATTAGTCTAACCCTTTTCATGTTGTGTTAATTCATTCTCCTGTCATTAATATTAAATATTAGTCTTTGCTGAATTAATTAATTCGCCAAGAAAGTAATACACCATTCTGGAAGATGGGTTTTACGAAGCGCCTATGCTGAAAAATGATACCTAAAAAACTAAGTTTTTACAAACCTCTTTGTTCTGTGCAGAACAAACAAACCAGGAAGCTGCCGTCCTGGGCCAAGGTTATAAAGAACCGCATTTATTAGGTTTTACAACAACATAGAGAAATTGCAACGCAACAACGGCTGAGCTATAGCAGACTACTAACCTAAAAAGCTAATTTGATTCATTTTCCAAACAGCTGAATGGAACCTCTTTCCGTGACTCATTTGTTTACCGTCCATGACTGAAGATCCGCAATCACTAGAAACCATCTAGGTTTAAAAAAAAAAATAAATAAAAAAATTTGTCACTGGTGAAATAGACTGTGATTCAGATTGCTCTTAAAGCCTTCTGATTGTGTAGAGAGACCTCGTCTCCTCTCAGGAACAATCTCGGCAGCACAGGAGCGTTCCAGTTCGGGGGTGGCATCTAAATTGCAAACAACAGACACAATCAGCAAGGAAATGGCCATTTCCTGTGAGTCAGCCACCGTGACAATTCTCCTCTGATAGCTACTGTTACAGTACAATGAGCAGGCATTGATGGAGATGCGGGCAGGGAAAACAAACCATCAGTAAGTCAACAAGCTTGTGCAGTTTGGGATGGTCAGTGGAGGAGAAAGTGGTCCGGATCACCTGTGGGGTTAGCGGGGCCAATGCGGGACCAATTGCGGGCTCTGATTGGGCCAATTTAACATGTGTCTATGCAGCGGGAAGGTAAACAACCCCCGAGACACGGTCAAGGGTGCAGGCACACATCTATAACTCATGATAGACTGTGGCAACTTTAAATGGCATTTTAGAAATCTCATCAATCTCTTTGATTTCTCAAATCCCATCAGTTCATCTCATTCCGTCGGTGTGATCAGAAACTATATTCGCATTTGCGCTCATTAGTTCAAATAGGTGAGGTTCCAGAATTCTATTGCACGGGATGCACTGATGTCGCTTTCTCACCGATGGCTTGTTTATTGTTTAATTTGGGTTCAGCGAGAGCTCCTGCCCAAGTGCTCTAGCCCTCAGTCACAGAGCAAAACAAGCATGTCTTTTCACTGATGGCTTTAATGATTGTCTTTTGGGCTTGTTGTCCGGGCAACCGTTCCTTGTTTAGACGTGTTGTCAAGGCAACAAAGATGGAAAAATCAGTGGATTGAAATTATATTTTTAGAAAATCACCAAGATGCTGCCTGAGGTTGATCTAAATGGCTGTTAATTCTACTGATCGGAGTGTGTAAAAAACACAAGGATGTTTCATGTTCTGCCACTCTGCAACCCTGAAATGTCTTTTTAAAGACCAGTCAAATAAAATTAGAATCAAGACTTTGGCTTTTGTATGAACCCTTTAAAGGGGTGGTTGATTGCGATTTCACCTTTTTTTTTTCATTTTAAATGTGTAATTTTGCTGTTGGTGCATGAACAGTATCTGCAAAGTTGCAGCGCTGAAAGTTCAGTGTAAGCAGAGATATCGTTTTTTAAAAATCAGGAAGTTTAATGCCTACAAAAATGACTCATATGGGACTACAGCAGGTTTTAAACGTCACTAACCCATGCATTTACATCAACCCTCCCTCCGAAATATGCAAAAAAAAAAAGGGCATGGCCATATTTCTGCGGCTCGTCGAAAGTGTGTTCACCCAGCTGTCAGGTCTTCTGTGTTCGGCCTTCCCACAGATGTTGGGGTTCGTCAACAATGGATACAATTTATGTTTCATTATGTTCCTGAAAATTCGTAATTTAGCTCTTTGTGCTGCGCATTTTACGAAAGACAGCTTCCAGAATCTCCGCGAATTCAATGCCGGCTTCAACAAGAAACTGTTATTAAAACATGAAGCAGTTCCAACTTTAAAACCAGAGGCAGCAGTTGTTGGGCCACAACCTATAAGTAGGCTAAGGCCGTGTGTCCACCAAAGCGTTTTTCCACGCGCCTGGCGTATGTTTTCAATTGTTTCCAATGGGAACGGCGCGTTTTTTAAACGCCATGAGCGTGATGAGGCGCTGAGCGTTTTTGATGAGGCGCTAAGCGCCGAGCGCCCGGCGTTTTTTACTGGTCGCCGAGAGTTGAAAAATGTTCAACTTTGGAAAAAACGCAGCGCTCATCACTGTCAGTTCTTGCCCAGCCGTCCAATCACAGTGGAGGAGGGGCGGGACTAAACCACACCGACCAACAGTCACAACGTTTAAACTGCTGCGGATATTCTGTATCATAGCAACGAAACGCCTCAACGGAAAAAACGCTGCGCTGCCAAAACGCTCTCAAGCGCCCAAAGCACGGCGTCTTCTGCAGAGCGTGTAGCGTTTTCAGCTGGGAAAAAACGCTTTGGTGGACACACGGCCTAAGACTTCATTATTTTAAATGTATAATTTCCGACATACTGTTTTAGTTTTTATCAAATGCCAAATATCAGCGCTGGCTTTATAGCCACTAGGCTACTAGTTATGCTACTTTGTGTCTACGACAAACGCGTACAAACATTACGGACCTGAATTTTGTATTTGTACTAATGTTGTAAATGTATTTTTCATGTATATATACTTGGTGGTATTTTTCGATTTGATCAAGAACTAGACCAGTGCCAACGCTGTTTGTTTATAGTAGCCAGTTAGTTCGATGCTATTTATTTTGTGCAAGACAAACGTGTATAGGGCATTTCAGAATGTTTGTAAACAATAGGCACCGCGATACTTCCGGGTGGCAGAACGCGAGTGGCTTCTATTGACTAACTGAAGAGATCCAGCCGGCAACTGAACATTTACATAGTTAAAATCATTGTTGTTGATCAAAGTGGCGAAAATATGTTGTGTTTGGGGTTGCGCCACCAGATATACAGCAAAAGGTGTAGGTTTTTTATCGATTTCCTTCAGAAAAAAAAGTAAATCTATCCAGCAGAACCTGTGGGTGAGGAGGTTAAAGCGAGTGGAAGTCGTCAAAAGTGCACGTCGTCTTCTAATTATGAGCCTGAGCCCGATTTAAACCCAACCATTTTTAATACGTGGGTTGTTATATAACTGACGTTCTCAACTAACTTAGTTAATTTCTATTACTTTCTAAGTTGCTTTCTTTTGAGCAGTGAGTAAATGCTTCTTCATCATAAATGCTTCTGATTGGCCAATTGCGTTCAATAAATCAACACATATGTCTGTGATTGGCTACATCGCTCGTCGCCGTCATGTTATAAAAAGAACCTCTGCCATGTAAATCATTTCTAGTTTGTTTTAGTTGTTCTTGTTGCTTTTCTGCAACAGATGAACACAAATGTATTAGTTTTTATTTGTTTGATTCATAGATATTTGTAGTTTGCGGGAGTCCCGCGAATCGTTTTATTCTCCCGCAATCCGCACACACAGAGTGAATGCATTACCGCTCGCACTCGGCCATCAGATCTAGTCCCGCGCCGCGGTCTAGTGCGTTGGGAGTGCAAGTCTCTAGATCAAAGAATCTAAGCTCTAATGATCATGTTAACTATGTCTGAATTTCCACCACGTCTGTTTTTCAAATCAACTGTTGAAATGTAGATTAGGCTACTGCCGACAGTGTGTCTAGGGCCCCCCTAAACGTCGGTAGATGAGATTCTGGGATCCTAACTCTACCCCAGACCTAAACCTAACCAGTCACCTAACTGACGTTAAAGGTAAAGCGTCAGTTGTATGACGGCCCGGGATCGCCATCTACCGATGTTTAAGGGGGCCCTAAAAGGCGGATATTGACGTATGGTCAAAAGACGTCCCAAGACGTCAGTTATATGACTTTTTGGGATGAGACTGTGTTACGTTGTCATAGGGACGCTTCGGCTTTTGCCACCCGGAAGAACGTCTATTATTTTTGTGACGTCATGATGAATTGTCGTATAGAGGTAAAAAAATACAGGCAAATTACCATTCAGAAGCGTTTTGTAAGAGCCGTGTGTGGTGAGGTTCTGCTTGACTCTCTGATTCTAGCTCATACTGATACTGCAGTATCGACACCATTATTTACATTTGACAGGAACAACACATGCAATTTCGCTCGTAAAGGTAATGGGCGTGAATTTTCCAGACAACGTAAACTACAGTTTAGTACGGCCCAAACTAACCAATCTGAGCCTACTGCCTGTTTCTGAGGGAGTGGTTTCATGGACTTAGGATGTAAACAGGTGTTCTGACAATTCATGCTACCCATCGAGATTTGCTACTTACCGGTTATGCGCATGTGCAGACTTTTTTTTCTTTTTTTTTAACAAAAGGTACATGTTCCTGTTATAATATATAATTTCCCTTTAAAAAATGCTTACTACCATATGAACATTTGTACGGTCAGCCAACTGAAAAAGAATAACTGAAATTTTCAGTTACTATGAGGAAAGGTGTACTTTGACAAGTCAAAGATGAATATTTTATGATAATTTTTACTTTTCACATTGTTTTAAAAGTAAAAATAGTCGTCTACAGTATACAGTAGCTTCTCATAACTTAGAATTGTATTATAATTGTATTTCATACGACTTTAATCGGCATTCTGTCATCAATTCGCGCTACGGTAGCATTTTTCGACAAGGATGCAAAAATCGACAGAACACCGGTCGTTCAAATGACAGAGGAGAACGCGGATTATGATAAAGGTGAAAATTATGGAAAAATAAGACTTTTTAAAAAAAGAAAAAAAAAACACAAATACATGTTATATTGCACCCCATAAACACAATCAAGCAAAGAAAATAGGCAGTAAACCACCCCTTTAAAAATAATAGATTTTCATCTTGATTATATATTACTCATATGCTTGAGGCTTAGATTCATTTGTTGTTTGCTTTCATCAGAAAGCACAGCAAATAAAAGCGAGAAAAGTTGAGATTAGCTATTAGCTAGACTTGTTGTGCTATATAATTGCTCTTTCTGCATGAGAGGCTCGCACTGCTGAAGTTTTCCTGCAGGTCTTGAGAGAATAGTCAGGCGGTATGGCACTGTATAGTTCTTGCCTTAAACTAAACCTGGTTCAAATCTCTTCCCACATAGCTCTTTTGTTTTCTGTCAACACACCCACTACATCTGTCATGTTAAGCATTCTTCTCTCACTTCACTTTTTTCCTCTTTTTTCCACAGCGATTCACACTGTCTGCAACAGTGATGCATTTTTGAGTTTATCACCTTGAAGTAAACATTAAACACGGTTCATAACCCATTTTTATTTCTGTACTTTGTGTCTTCCAATTCAATAATATTCTTAAAGGCACAGAATGTAATTTTCACAACTAGATGTCGCTTATTCAAAAAAAAGGAATAGCTTGATGACGCAGTGAATGAGCGGGTAATCATGAGAGTTGTCGTCTTCACCTCGATAGCCAATGGAAAGCAATCTGACGGGACTCGAGCAGAAATCATGTTTACCGGTGAGCTAATGTATTAAAGTTTTATTGATGTAGCTGTGGTATGAAGCAGGGCTCAGCCTGGGAGCCTGTGGGGTTTAAACTTGCAGGGTTTTTTTTTTTTGTGCTTATATGACAGTCGGCCGCTGCTGCTCCTTTTATTTTGTTGCTTATGTTTATTTTATGATTAAAGTTGTTTCATGTCTGCCTCCTTCTTCCATGAACTTTAACTTTTACAATTACATTTGATAATACAAATTAAGATTATTTCATTTCATTCTAAGTGCTGAATTCCACTTATACAGATCACTTTACTTGACGAATTAAAATTGTGGGGTAATAGCGCTGATTTACTTGGTCAAAACAATCCTACTTAAATACATTTGAGTGAGTTGAAAGTTATGTTTACATTACTCCTGTAAGGATCATCTAGAGGCAAGTTGTAGTGAGAACCAAAGTACAGTATTTAATAAAAAAAACAACACATAACAAGATCAAAACATGAAACAAAAGCATGACTTGGCATGAAACAAAACGTGGACACAGACTTACAACAACAGAGGATCACATTGATCACATAAATGACATAAATGAAAAATACATTAGTACATAAAATTCAGGTCCAAAATGTTTGTACGCATTTGTCGTAGACACACGAAGTGGTTATAAGTCTGGTATCAGTGGCTCAAACCTTCGTTGCCAACTCTAAAATTACGTTTTGGAATTAGCAACAGAGGCATGGGATTAGATGTGTAAGAAATTAGTCCAAATTAGATTGTTTTAATGACAAAAACTTTGTGTCCGGACTGCATTACCACCTCAGGTGTGCATTATTTTTCTAATAATTCAACGGCCTGTCCTCAATTATTCCTTACATAATGCACACACGCACACACGGTTGAAAAATAAAAGAGTTTGGATGGTGACATTAACCAAAATGGAAAGTCTTTTCAAAGGCAAAGCAATTACATTTTGGTATAAGATTTGGTGCGAAGACAAGCATTTGCTTTCTTCAGAAAAAAAAGCAATTATTAATTTCAATAAGAGCAAAAATGTCTTTTAAAGAAAAAAAATGTCTAAACTCTTTTTATAAAGGTTCCTCATTCAGCATCTTGGATGACTACCTGTCCACGGCGTCTTTTGGAGAAATGCTTGTTTATGTTTCAGTGAACGGTGCAATTATTTAAAAATCTCGCTTGTCATACTATTGGCATTTTCCCTGTAAGAATTTCTCTGTGCAAAAATTTAATTTAACTGTAAGCGATCATCTTCCTTCACGTAGCATTAGTCACAAGGATGACAAATATGACAACTTCACAAAAATATCTTGAGGAGCCCTCCAGTCCTGGAGCTGACGGAGAGGCTTTGTAAAAACTTCATTTAGAGGATAATTGGTGTGCAGACATTGTTAGATTACAACCTTTCAATGGCAGTTCACTGAAGGCAGGTGATTATAATGTCTGATATTCGTGGTGAGGACAAAGCTCTGTGCGCTGCATGACAAGAACTCGTTCTGCTGCCATTCCCTTGCTCCGACCCTCAAGAAAACACCTGCCAAGTGAGACAAGGTCCTCTACTGTAATGGGACTGGGGGCTTTTGACGCGGGGACCTCTAAGAAAAGAAACTCATAAATGTGACCACTTCAAAATCTTAATTATTTCTTCTAGACGGCAAAATATTCAAATGAACTTTACCTTAAATATCACCCAAATCAAACGTTTTTCCTAGAAAGGGAACTTAATTGTAGATTCGTCACATGTAGAGTTTCAGAATGTCTCAAATGTGCCTCAGATTTGACAAAGCAAGTCTGAAATCAAAAGTCAGAGCTTTTTAAAAGATTAGTTCACCCAAAAATGAAAATCATGTCAGTAATTACAGTATTCTCCCTCATGTTGTTCCTAGTAAGACTTTCGTTAATCTTGGGAAAACAAAATAAGATATTTTTGATTAAACCTGAGAACTGTCTCACTCTCTTCTCTCTAATTAAAACTTAGAGACCGGCCCAGAAAGTCGGTCCGACTTCGACAAATAAATTTTTTTTTTTGGTACGGTTCACTTTCACACAGCTCTTTTAGCAAGTGAACCAAAATTTGTAAATAAAACCACACGTGTGCTAAGGTTGTCCATTCATTGGACAAGGATAGGGAAATCAGGAAGTGCAAAAAAGACTCAGCATGGAGATATTTCGTACAGCAATATTGTTCTTTTACTAATTTTGTGTTAATCTGTACAAACGCAATATGAAGAAACTAATGAGTATCATATGATACAATGTCATACATACAATGTTGTAATAAACTAGAGTTCAATTCAATCAAACCAAACAAAAGCAGGTGTGAATACACCCTTAGTAAAGACAATGTTTAAAATAGCCCAAGTGGCTCAACCATAAGTTTATCGAGCGACGAGAATAGTTTTTGTGCACTAAAAAACACCTAAAATAACAACTTTATTCAACTATTCATGTTCTTCTTCACGTAGTGTAACAGCGCAGCGCTTCGGGGTTGTACGTCAGAATTTAGGCTTACAATTGGCCAGCATCACACGTGACCAGTGTCGGCCAATAGTGAGCCTACATTCTGAAGTACAACCCAGAAGCGCTGCGCTGTTACACAGTTGAATAAAGTCGTTATTTTTTTATGGGTAAATAAAATAGATGCTACTTCCATGTCTCATATCATAGCATTTCATACAGACAAATTGCATTGAGCTACTGAGTGAAATTAGCCTACCTCTTTCGCCTTCGTTAAGAAAGTAAATAATAAAATAATTTGGACAATATTTAATGTTCACAAATTGATTTATTTGGTGAAGAACCTTGGAAAAATCACAAATTGAAAAATTAATTTTACCTTATCCCTTACTTAAATTAGATTTGGTGAGGAGCCTTGGAATAATCACAAATTAAAAATTAATTTTACCTCGTCCCTTACTTAAATTAGATTTCCTTTGCCAGGAAAGTGCAGGGCAAGCGTTTGGTATTTGCTACAATACATCTATAGGGAGGCTTGTTACTGAGAAGGAGGGTATTTTCTGTACTGGCCTACTCACCTTATTAGCAGTCTTTATTACTTTCCATTTTAATGAACCACAGAGAACAGGATCAGTTTGTCTGTATGTGTTTATTCGAGTTGCTAATGGACCAATCTTATGCAGCTCAAGGCTAGAAATTCAGATATGAGAGTTAGGAACAGTCCCTCAAGAGATGGCAGGGAATTTTGATGACTTTTGGCATAAAATGCTTTCATGCAGAATGGCAGAATATGGATTTGGGTACAGTAAAGAGCATTTTATTTAGGGAAGTCTGCTTTTTGTATAATCATGCCTGTTTATTCCCTGATATAATATATTTATCTCAAATGATTAGACAGTTAGACAGCACTGTTTGCTGTCTAAACATGATTAACAAAGCCATCAACACGGAATTTAATTTCACAGCAACACAAAACATCAAGCACATTCTTCCATGTAACAATAAATAGTGAAATTTAATCCAACATGCTCCAGAAATTGAAAATGAGAGGCTATGGGCAAAGGAAATGGTGGATTAAAGGATCGTAGCAGTGAGTTGAACCTGGTTTCATTCAGGAGCAAGTCATTCAGATGGTATACATAACATTGCTCAGCCTTGCTTGTTGTTTTTAACCCTCTGGGGTTCTTCGTTTAACAGTCACACTCTCGGGTCAAAATTGACCCAAAGGGCGGGATTCAAATTTAAAAAAGAAAATCATAATTTTTTTTTTTACTTGTTTTTTATAATATTTTTTCTTTTCTTTTTTTGGTGTTTTGAGAAAAATTTCAAAAATAAAAAAAAATTATAATTAGCATTAATGCAATAATTATGACGAAATTTTCCCCCATTGAATATAATAGAAAAAAAATATTTAAAATGTTTTATTTATTTTTTTTAAAGCTGTATTTCATTTTGGAGTCAAGCCTTGGCCTCATAAAAGCAATTTTTGAAATTAGATGGATGCTATCTTGTGGACAAACTGAGCTTTTTAAAACTGCAAAACACATGTATAATCTGAATTTTTTGGTGTGTTTGTGTATAAAGGTGTGTTTGTGTGTGTGGATGTGTCTGTTTTGCACTCTTGATGTTTTATAGACGCACCCCTTCACTGTTGTGTGCTTTTTTTCAAGATCGTTGCTGATTTGTAGATTGTACGCACAAAAAAAACTAAGTATTTTCACATTTTTGCCAATTTCCCATTCATTTCCTATGCGGGTCATTTTTGACCCGAAGGTCCTGAGTGTGACTATTTTTTTTTACGACCACTTAGACGTTTCAAATCCTGTCCCCAATTTTTTTGTGTGTTCATATACCAAGTACTAATAAAGTCACCAAGTTTCGGACCATTCCGATGAAGCTACGTTTTTTAACATTTTTTTTTTTATTTAAACGCTTCGGGTCATTATTGATTTTTTAAATTGTCAACATTTAACCCATCAATAATGACGCTTCAGGTCATTATTGATGGGTTAAATGTGTAATATCAATTAAATGAACTTGGTTCTGAAAAGGTCTTACTCAAAAGAAAGATTCATTCACATTTAGACATTATCACTTCTATCGTGAGCAAACCAATGAGCGGTAAGGCAAATGTCAGGATTTTTACTGAATAACAAGTCTGATCTTCATATTGTATGGTTTGGAATGTGGTGTACAGATCAAATGGTGCTTTTTTGTTATTTGGAGCATGACAGCCCCAGTTATCTTTTACTTTATATATTGAAAAGAGCAACACGAGAGTGAGTAAATAATGAGTTTCAGTTCGGGGTAATCCTTTGTGTGTGAACTTGGTATTGCAAATAAATAAATGAAGAGAAAATTTACAAGCTCCTACCATCCAACAAGGTTGAGATCACGGATTATGCCACCGCATGAAAGCAAGTGCCATTCAAGTGCCAAGCGTGAGGTACTCACTGCGCTAAAGCCCACCTTGAATGGAAAAGCACAAGGACGGGGTCTCTTTAAAGAGGAGAAATATCTACTTAGCTCTTTTCATCTACAGCCCACAGTGGGGAGGTGAAGATCAATCAAATGCATTTTGAGAAATGTCAACCTCCCGTCTCCCTCCAGCCTGTACTATAAACAGAAGGGCCTCTATTTGCTGAAAATTACTGCTGTTAATTATAAAGCCCATTAGGTTGGGACGCAGTCGATAGAATCCTGCTATAACAAACTAGAGCTTGTTTTTTTCCGAAACTCATTCCAGCAACCCTTCGCAAACAATCTCTGTCCGGGCACTGTTAATCACCTCCACGTTGCCACGGTGACATTAGTTCCGTAGACAGTTCTGTCAATTAAACGGCATTCAACAGCAAACAAACAGCCAATCAGGGATGGCGTGCACCGTAGCCATTATGTGTGTGGCAATAATGTTCATCTAGAATGTGTGTGTCGAAAGATGACAGAAACAGCCACTAAACACATCAAGGTGATACATGGATCTGGTATTTATATATGGAAATAATTCCGTAGGTCTGGAGGCACTTGTTTATTTTTCGTAACTGCAGTCATCCTAAAAAAATAATGAGTACATTTTGTAGAAAACTGCCAAGACATTATTAATTGATTATGGAATAAAGTATTCATTAGGTGCTAGCATGACTTCTATCCCGTCTTGGATAAGCAAGAGCATTTGTCATTCAGCTCTTGGAAGGATTGAATCAAAATTAGACCTGTCAATCACTTCAAAACACACACTATGTCAAATAATGAACATAATTAATTACAATAATTGCAAATATCTATGTTAGAGAGCAAATCCCTTAAATAGACGTTACTCGTACACTAGTGTGGAAAAACAGAATATTGAACATTACAGGTGCGGCTATAAAAGTCAATAGTTAGATTCATCCGTCATCAATCCTGCAGTCAAGATTGTCAGTTTGTCTTTTTATTCGGTCTGCACTATTTTTAATAGGGGTCAGGGGCATAATTTAATGCATTATTTTAAATTAACATACCAAATTGATAGTCCAAATCAACACATGTGACTAACCTTATGGTGACATACAAGTCTGCTGATTATATCATTATTCTTATAGTTTTAGAGGCCAAGCATCACATCATTGCTGATTATGACCAAATAATTGTAATAAGGTATTTAGCCAACTTTATGCTAAATACCTTTAAAGTTATGAGTTTATGAGGTAAGTTAAAGTTGTCTTAACCAGCCTCAGATATAAATAGTTAATCCATAACGACACTTCACTTGATGTTAAGCTGAGAAATACTGAGAAAAATGTGTTTAAAATTAATCAAAAAGAGAGATTTTTACAGTTGAAAAATAATAATTATATATATATATATATATATATATATATATATATATATATATATATATATATATATATATATATATAAAATCATACAAAAATGAAAACGGGAACTAAGGAACACAAAGGGGATAACAAGAAGACAATAAACTAGAATGTGATAAAAAAAACACCACAAGAATGCCAACAAAACAGGAAAAAATAACACGGCAAACACTAGAGCTGCGTCCGAAATCACACACTAGTTGCTACAATTGGTTTGAAACTTAGTTTGCAATCATTGAAATAGCATTTTCTATATGTATACTGTACGTACACTGTAAAAAAATATTTTAATTATTTGTAATCACAACATTTTTTCTTTTGGCAAATCAACTTAAATCATTTATGTAGTTCAGATAACATACTATTTTGAGTTTCTGGTGATTAAATCAATCTCCTTCATTGTATTAACTCCATTTTTTTTCCATTTCAGTGAACTTAAAATTTTAATGCAACCAGGTTACTTCATGTTTTAAGTTAAACCAACAATTTTTTACAGCCGACTACATCCGCCATGTTATCACTGTCCAACGGCATCAGTTGCGTCGCTTTACTTCCATTCACAAATCCTCTCCCATGGCCTCATGGGATAAAGTGTCCATCAAATGAGAATCCCACCAGAAGCAGTAAGTCATTAGTGTACTTCTTGCCAGAATTTTTTGACATACTACTCTGCTCACACTGTTTTTAGTCTATATAGTATGGAAGTAGGCGTACGGCGTACGGCTACACAGATACAAGATAACACAAGATAAGGTGCAAACGAGGGGAACAAAAAGGACTACAAAAAAATACACACCGGAAATAAAGCAAATCAAAACTAAACATAAAAGTTCAAATGAGAGAATTTATTGCTGTTCAAAAGTTTGGAATAATTACAATTTTTTGAGAGGAAAATCATTCTAAGCTAACACAGTCTCATCCCAAAAAGTCATATAACTGACGTCTTGGGACGTCTTTTGACCATACGTCAATATTCGCCTTTTTAGGGCCCAATTAAACGTCGGTAGATGGCGATCCCGGGTCGTCATACAACTGACGCTTTACCTTTAAAGTCAGTTAGGTGACGGGTTAGGTTTAGGGGTAGGTTTAGGTCTGGGGTACAGTTAGGATCCCATAACCTCATCTACCGACGTTTAAGGGGGCCCTAAAAAGGCGAATATTGACGTATGGTCAAAAGACGTCCCAAAACGTCAGTTAAGTGACGTCTGCATGTTGAAGTCGTGTTTTAAAAGCAAAATTGAATTGTCATGAGTGTTCTATAGATGTGCATCTACTGTTCAATAAAATCATTACAAGGGCCTTAAAATAGCACAGCTGTCTGTTTCAAACAAAAGCTGCCACCCTAAATCCTCTGTAAAAACAGACCTGTTGGCAAAAAAAGAAAAGATACATGATTTATAAACGCCTTAAATCTATAAGTGACTTCCTCATGAATCATTTCATTGTATTCAGTGCGTTTCCCCATTCTGTCCCTGTGGGGAAGCAACAGTAATCAACAGAGCCATATAGAGCAGCGGTGCCGTTACCTCCCGTGTGGAAAACAAAGTGCCAATCCTAATAAGTAATGGTGCAGCTATGGCAACTGCGTTCAGCTGCTGGTGCTTGGACTCCATTCCTTCAAGTGCTCACAGCGAGGAGGTGCATTATGGGATGTGTTTCCTTCAATGTCAGGACTGCCTATGAGTTAAAGGCTTCCACAATGATTTCTGCACAACCGCCGAGCCCTGTGTGTGTTGATGTCGCAAGCGCGGTTCAGACAGCCAGTCACGCTGGGGACCATCGAGGTGGACAATGTCAGGCCAGGCTGAATAATGGTCCCTGTATTAGCCTTAGCTCTCAGCATATGCCAAAAAAACACATTCCCCTTAGCTATTCTCTCTCATGTTTTTGGAGCACCTCTACCCAGGCTGCTAACTGGACATGGATGAAAGCAGTAAAGGAAAGCAGAGGCTTATATTTAGACTAGTTTTCTGGTGTGAGGAAAAAGGGAAGGCTTTCTTATTCCTCAGAGGTGTGTCACTGTCAATCTCTCTCTCTCTCAATCTTTTTCTCACATTCACAAAATGTATTAGACTATATGGTTGAAGGGAGTTGATTTAAGTTGCTCTGGAGGCTCAGCATGCATTTAGACTCGGAAGGTAGGTTGGAAATGCTTATAAAAATTAGCAGCACACAAATAAAATGAGAAATTTAACAAAATATGATTATCTAAGAAATCATTTACAGGGACAACATAAAGGAGTTGACAAAATACCAGCAAAATGTCTGGTGACAGGCACTGGCAGCGCGTCAAAACGTCATTGTGATTGGCTAATTATGTTGCCAGTGTGATAATGCCCGCCTACCAGCTTAGTCCAATTCCCGGCTAAATGACACTTATGAACCGGTAATTTTAGTGAATCAAAAACGTACAGCTCCACCAGTGTAGTCCAAATTATGAACAATTGACTCGGTTCGAATGATTGAAAATGGTTTGATGTAGCTTGATGGAAAGAATTTAAAAAGTGCAGGTAAAGGGATGAGCAAGCTGACATTGTAATTATAAGGTAGCTTACAAGGAAATGAAGGGACTAATTATTATTTTATTTATCAGAACTTTCATATATTTTGATGTTCCTCTGTTCTGTTGTGACAATAAAAGAAACAAGTTTCTTTTTAAAATGCATTATATTATTTTAGTTAAAACTCATAAATAACTAATGTTAGGGAAATCTGTTAATGTTTTGTTGCGCATTTCTGAAAAAAAAAAAATATATATATATATCGGCCGATATATCGGATTTTAAAGCTACACTGCGTAACTCTTTTAGTTTATTCTTAACAAAAAACACTTAGTTCTTTCAAAAATATATGTGCTCATTAATGTATATTTACTTCGTTCAAGTAATAAAGTATTCTCGTGAGAGTATAATATGCCATTGAAAATACATAAAGGTGAGGGATTCTAATGTTGCCCCTCCATCTTGAAAGTACATTAGCCAAAGAGGGACATAACCGTTAATTCAAGCTTCGCATTTTGCGTCTACGTTTGAATTAACACTCATGGACGAGGTCGAACTGGAAGCCATATTAATCTTGGACTACATTGGCCACCGTAGGAGTTAAAACGAAATCGGAATTGAGAGGAACAGAAACTGATATTCACTTGATGGTCATATACCTTTTCACCGCTAGATGGGGGTAAAAATCACGCAGTGTAGCTTTAAAACCAATATTTGTATCGGTATCGGCCTTCAAAATCCTTTATCGGTCGGGCTCCAACACTCTAAAAAATGCTGGGTTGTTTTAACCCAACTTCGGGTCAAATATGGACAAACCCAAACGATGGGTAAAAAATGTCAAATGTTACTCGAATCAATGACTGGTATTAATAAAGACCCATTCTTACAGATCATTAACTAAAAAAAGTTGGTTAAGTGTTTAGTTACTCTTTAAAACATTTAACCCAATGGCTGGGTTTGTCCATATTTGACCCAAAATTGGGTTAAAAGCAATTTTTTAGAGTGAATCCACACTCTATTCATGCTTACGAAACTTTTAAGAAACACATCCCAAAATGGTTAAGAATCAACATATCCCTGAAACCTACCATTATTATCTTCAGTGAAGCTTTGCGACACCATTATTACAGACCGTTTGGCCATATGACCATTTCAGAACACCCCCACACAGATTTGAACAGTAGCATCCCACAATCACGACTGTGCGGAAGGGTTTTACATATGTCTTATAGCACATGCACACAGGGGTCTTTATCTGAGGTTTTCCAATTTGAATACTTCTCTCCCTGCGGTGATGACTGCACCCCTATGCAAAGGCCAGACAAAATATCTTCAAAGTGGTTTCGGCGAATTTACCACAGAGCACGCTCTGCATTTACCTGCTCACTACATTCAGCAAAAAGCTTTCAGCACCATCGAATTTCAAAAGACTCCACAGTGCTGTGTAGTATGAAATCGTGTTGGAAAACAATGCTGCATTCAGCAGGAAACATATTTATGCATGCACTGACGCAATGCCTAAAAGTTGAATGAGACACACAGCGAGGTCGATATAAAATGGAACAAAGAGTAATATAAAATAGAACAAAGTTCCAGGGCAGATGCTCAAACTTCTTATTTCCATGCTGAAATCTGAAAGAACTTCAAACTGATAGCAAAGACCCCTTGACTCCTGCGAAGCCTTAAATATGTATGTATGCTATTTAAGAATTTAACGGGACCATTCAAAAACAGACTAGACTCCTGCACTCACTGTCTCACTTACACTCCTCACCCCTGACACCACTGATACACACAGACTTTATTCCATAACTCCATTACCACTAAAACTCAGTCTCACTCCCACTAATACAGCCCAGCTCATCCGTAAAATGATGTTTTACATAAACTGAATGTGTGGTCGACCTGAAATGTCCACAACAGCCAGTCTCTCGAATGATACTAGTTAAATAATGCTCCCCCTGGTTTAATTATTCTATTTAAAGCCCCCGAATTTAAGGAGAGATGTTTTTTGGGGATCCAGTCTGCGTGCATGTGTGCTTGAGACAGCCAATTAATTCAGCTTTTGGAGAGCGGATGAGGAGACATGGTGACTTCCAGGCAGTATTAGTCATGCGGAGTGGCACAGAACGGCAGTCACTGGGGGAAGCTCTCATGCATTTTAAAGGTGATGGTGGAGATGTGCTCCTTCTCGTCTCTTTGCCTCCTGGCTCCGCTCCTGTCCTGTCTATGTCTCCCCTCATGGTGCCATGCCAGTGCCTGTCCCCCTCACTGCCTAGACTCATGCAATTGCAGCCATGTCTGAGGAAAGACTGCACTTCCTCAACTCAACTGACATTCAAAGAAATTCAAACGTCTTTTTAATTGGAAAAGGAAAGTTTGTCAGGAGCAACCATGTTAGCGTGACAAAGCTTTATATTACTTTTTTTAATCGCAATTTGAAGGTTTAATAGGCCTTACAAAGAGATTAACTGACCATGGATTGATGGAAATGAAAGTATAGCACGATAGAGCGATAGATAGAAAGGGATGGATGGATAAACCTATAGCACAATAGAACGACAGATAGAACAATAGATGGATAGATGGATAAAATTATAACATGATAGAATGATAGCTAGAAGGGGATGGATGGATAAAACTATAGAATGATGGATGGATGGATGGATGGATGGATGGATGGATGGATGGATAAAACTATAGAATGATGGATGGATGGATGGATGGATGGATGGATGGATGGATGGATACAACTAGAATGATGGATGGACAGATGAATGGACGGATGGATGGATGGATGGATGGATGGAACTATAGAATTATGATGGATGGATGGATAAAACTATAGAATGATGGATGGATAAAACTATAGAGTAATGGACGGATGGATGGATGGACGGACGGACGGACGGATGGATGAAACTATAGAATTATGATGGATGGATGGATAAAACTATAGAATGATGGACGGATGGATGGACGGATGGATAAAACTATAGATGGATGATGGATGGAAACAACTAGAATGATGGATGGATGGATGGAAATGGATGGATACAACTAGAATGATGGATGGACAGATGGATGGACGGATGGATGGATAAAACTATAGAATGATGATGGATGGATGGATAAAACTATAGAATAATGGACGGATGGACGGATGGATGGATGGATGGATAAAACTATAGATGGATGATGGATGGAAATGGATGGATACAACTAGAATGATGGATGGATGGATGGATGGATGGATGGGACTATAGAATGATGGATGGATAAAACTATAGAATAATGGACGGATGGACGGATGGATAAAACTATAGATGGATGATGGATGGAAATGGATGGATAAAACTAGAAGGATGGATGGATGGATGGATGGATGGATAAAACTATAGATGGATGATGGATGGAAATGGATGAATAAAACTACAATGATGGATGGATGGATGGATGGATGGATGGATGGATGGATGGATGGATGGATGGATACAACTAGAATGTTGGATGGATGGATGGATGGATGGATGGATGGATGGATAAAACTATAGAATCATGATGGATTGATGGATAAAACTAAATAAATTACTTTGGGTAATTTCACGACAACTATACGGAACCTTAAGCTAACAACTGAGTTTAAATTAAATTTCCAATCACTCAGGCTTGTTAAATAATACGGAAGGAGCGCTTAGAGACTACAGCTGCACTGAGCTGTCTCTGGGCCTGCAGAAGTG
Source organism: Cyprinella venusta (assembly GCA_038021265.1). NCBI lineage: Eukaryota > Metazoa > Chordata > Actinopteri > Cypriniformes > Leuciscidae > Cyprinella > Cyprinella venusta. Next base: position 5,392,316 of record CM075873.1, read on the forward strand.
TTATGAGTAATTAAGACTCGGTTGGAAGCGGTTTTGGACCGCTAGAGGACTGTAACTGTACACTTATTGTTATCGACTTCTCTGCGGCTGCCAAAAGGTTACGCGCGTCACACAATACAGAAGATGATCAAGAGCAAGACACAGTTCAGCATAAATCCTCATGCAAAAAGATTATTAAAAAAAAATCACTTATTTATGAATCAAAGGTGATTCTTGTGTCTCAGAAAATATTACTTAGAGCTTCATTATAATGCAGGAGCACATGTTATAAACACTTGTGTGCACAAATGGAGCTGGGTATTGTCAGGGGTGTGTGGTAGCAATAAAGCACAAGGCAATGGAGAAATCACAATAATCTCTTAATAAACAAAATCCAAGAGAACACACGGGAGGATCACCAGGAAATAACTCAACACCATTTACACATGAACTCAAACGAGATTGAACCAAAAACTGAGGAAACTAAGTACTTAAATTCACGGGGGAGATCATTAACCTGAACAGAAACAGATGCGGGATTAATTAACAACCAAGGAAACTAACTAGAAAAACAGAACACATGAAAATGAGCACAAAAACACATTTTCCTGTGCTCAGTTTTCCTAGTTAGTTTCCTTGGTAATTAATCCCGCATCTGTTTCTGTTCAGGTAAACTAAAAAAAATATTCCAGACAGGTTATATGTAACACAGTCTCATCCCAAAAAGTCATATAACTGACGTCTTGGGACGTCTTTTGACCATACGTCAATATCCGCCTTTTTAGGGCCCCCTTAAACGTCGGTAGATGGCGATCCCGGGCCGTCATACAACTGACGCTTTACGTTTAAAGTCAGTTAGGTGACGGGTTAGGTTTAGGGGTAGGTTTAGGTCTGGGGTACAGTTAGGATCCCATAACCTCATCTACCGACGTTTAAGGGGGCCCTAAAAAGGCGAATATTGACGTATGGTCAAAAGACGTCCCAAAACGTCAGTTATATGACGTCTTGGGATGAGACTGCGCTTTATATGAGGTTATATGACATACCCAAGTATGTTTAAGGGTAAGTAAGCGGATAACCTCAACTTTCAGGGAACTTTCAGTGTACAACCTGCTTCAGAGCAGCTCATGCGTGATACACCTCAGATGTGTATTCCAGAAAGCAAGGTTATCTTACCATCAAACATACCCTGAACCCTGAAGGTGAAGGGCTCTGGGGCTTTCATTCATCCTCACGATCTAAACAACTAGCTAGGAAAACAGAAGGCAGGAAAATGAGCAAAAGGAGGTTTACAGTAAAAGACAAGAAGCTAAACACAACATGACTGTGACAGGTGCTGCTCTTAAAGGTTAACCTAGTAGATGTACTGCCATTTAACACATTTAATGAACATAGTAAGTTGTCTTGATTTACTGGTTGTGACAGACAACAAAGTAACAAATCATGATGTTGAACACGCTCAAACACCAACTGCCTTGGAGCCTTCTGTAAATGGGTACAGCTATATGAACTAAAGCCTGGGAGTTAAAACATAAAAAATAGTATCTTTCCCTGTATTAATATTCCTATACTCACTTCATTTTAATACGAATTAAAGAAGTAGTTCACTTTTAAAAAAACGTTTGCTGATAATTTACTCACCCCCTTGTCATCCAAGATGTCCACGTCTTTCTTTCTTCAGTCGAAAAGAAATTAAGGTTTTTGATGAAAACATTCCAGGATTTTCTCCATGTAATGGACTTCAATGGGAACCAAACGGCTCAAGGTCCAAATGAGAGTTTCAGTGCAGCTTCAAAGGGCTTTAAACGACACCAGACGATGAATAAGGGTCTTATCTAGGACCCTTCAAGTCATAACTCGAAAAAAGATTTGTTCATTTTGATGAACGAGTTCGAACAGGAGAGCCACGAACACTCATCACAGAACAGAGCAAGGCGAGCATTAGTGCTTAAAACTTAAACTTTTTTATTTATTTTTTAAATGACCAATCGTTTCACTAGATAAGACCCTTATTCATCGTCTGGTGTTGTTTAAAGCCCTTTGAAGCTGCACTGAAACTCTCATTTGGACCTTGAGCCGTTTGGTTCCCATTGAAGTCTATTATATGGAGAAAATCCTGGAATGTTTTCATCAAAAACCTTCATTTCTTTTTGACTGAAGAAAGAAAGTCATGGACATCTTGGATGACATGGGGGTGAGTAAATTATCAGCAAAAGTAAGTTGTTTTTTTAAGTGAACTACTCCTTTAAGTGATAATAATTTAATAATAAATAATATGCAATATCAAGCAGCATAAAAGATCACACCTGCTCTAACCTTAAAAATAAGGTGGATACTTTTAATATATTTAATTTTCATATATTTATATTTTATATATAATATATTTTATGTATTTCAAGTGTTCCTTGCATTTTAAAAATATTACTGAGTGTTTAATTATAATACCTATGCTCACTTTCTTAACACTCTTCTTCAATTTATGGAGCTGGAGATTCACCAGGCACATTTTTTTCCCTCAAACTATTGTTCAAATCTCATAAAAACACATCAAATTTGAATTTCTTATGAAATTAAGCAATATGTTTTGGCTTGTGTGCAAAATAGTAAGTAAATTGTCAGTTCGCACATGGCTTGCTGATCAAAACCATTTGAGTTGATTCTCCATGAAAAACACTCTTTGATCACATGCAAAATGAGCCATTCAATAATCAAAATCTGTCAGACATGCATGTGTTTTCCACACATATCTTTGACATGGAATGTCTGTGATATGTTAAATTGGCAAATGTTGACTATGACACATGTAAAAATGTGCCAAACGGACATAATGCAAATATTTACATGTAGCACATTGCTACTAAAATAAATGTAGTGTATACTGTGCATATTATTTTCTGTGTACTACAGAATTTATGTGTCCCTACAAACCTTTATAATGTTGAAATCAGTAGCCTATAAGCTCAGTGGGATACCAATAGCACTCAGTGAGACAGAACCAAAATGATTGTATATTGCAGTAAACAGCAAATGTCAGCAAAAAAGAAGAACAAAAAATAAAAACAGTACATTACACTTTGATCAGCACTGGCACTGCTCACACAATGATAAAAAAAAAACTTTTCAAAGATTTTTAAGAAACATTTTAGTGGCATTGGCCAATTTACTGACACAATAACTAGGTTAAAGCATAAAATAACAGTTTTGGGTCCGTTACTACATTTTGCAGAATCGTGATGATGTCCCATAGGGCAGTTGTGACAATTGTCATTACAGTTTTAAATAGTGATTAAAAATTTTTCCAAAGCAATTGAGAAAAACTGTTAATTGATTTAACCCTTAATCGCATACCTTGGGTCTTAAGTAACCCAGGATGTCATTTACTACCTGTTATAATGTCTAATACAAAATTATGAAGTGACGTTACCACAGGCAGAAAACAAAAGAATAGAAAGTATCACCAAAACTTGAATTGGCTCAGCGATTTACTGCAGAGCAAGTATTGAACGCTATAAAACATTAGAGTCACTGTCATTTAATGGTGGATCTGGTGAAGAAGATGTCAGCGAACAAAATATTGATTTTTAAGATGCTGAAAATGATAGTTTTGAGAATGTTTGAGATGGCGAATATGAGCCAGATGCTGAAGGGAAATGAGCTCTGATGCGGACAGTGATGATGCTATAAAACATCTGCTCAAACTGAACCCTTCCCAGCTCCAAAAGGTAACAAAATATGCTTTATTTTATTCTTCTGTACTCTAATATCAGGAGAGTTTTGTATTATTACGACAAGTAGAGGTCCATTCGTGTTAGATAGATCTGGGTCGCTAAAGACCCGAATATGTAATAATGATTGGCGAAACATTCGTGAATTTAAGGGTTAAGTCTGGTATGATCTCACATTCTCATCTATGGTGCACAGGGCCTGATCCTGGCAAGACACCCACTCCACTTTTCTGTGGCTCATTCGCAGCAATTTTATGGAATTGAGGCCCCTCTCCGTTCCGCCTCCAAACTTTTATTGGAAATGAACTGTGTCCTAGCGGGTGACTTCTCCCGAGCAGCACCTTAAACTACGCTTATCTCTCTCCTGCCCCACCTCCATTGCTATCCATTTATTCTACTGTCTGTAAGCCCACTAAAAAGTTTTCTTTAAGGCCGACATGAAACAAAATTTGCAATTGTATTTTCTTCCCTGTTGTGATGTATATCCGAGCGAAACATTTTCAAGGAAAAATGATAGCCATATCAATCAGGAAATCCTATTAATATCTTCATTATTGTTGTTATTATTTGGAGGAGAGGAGAGTGAGAATAAAGGGGAGAAAGAAAGAAACACTCAACACTCCCAAAGGACATGTAGAATTTCTAATTATAAGGTTTTTCTTTAATCTACCTTTTTGTTTTGCTTTGTTTTGCTTTTATTCTTGTTTTTTTTTTCTTTTTACCCTTATCTTTACAATTTCTGTATGTCTACCATTCATTCTTGCAATAAAACAAAACCAGGAAAAATGTTGGGTGAGACTTAAAGGAGTAGTTGAAAAAACACTTTTTCTGATCATTTACTCACACCCATGTCATCCAAGATGTCCATGTCTTTCTTTCTTCAGTCGAAAAAAAAAATGTTTTTGAATAAAACATTCCAGCATTTTTCTCCATATAGAAGTGCATTATATAGAGAAAAATGCTGGAATGTTCTCTCATGAAGACTAAAATTTCATCTTTGAATATAACTTCATTATTTAATATTATGAATCTGTACTATTATTCTTTATTTAGTATTCATAATAAGTTGTATTATCTTGTGAAGTTTAAAATGCATGAGTAGACTATAGATTGCATGGACACATGTGTTTAAGGAACATATTTTAGACACAAGGAGGGTATGTATTCTGCTTAGAGATATGCAATGTTCACTTAGCAGAGATTTCCAATGATTATTATATTTCAAATGTGTACAGTTGGTACACACTTTGCAAGAAAATGAACGTTTCAACTGATGCAAATGTACCATTTGTATACCACTAATGTATACACTGAGAAATTGTTTCTTTATATGGAAAGTAGATTGAATCATGTGAATATACACTCATGTTCGATGTCTCATTAATGCAATTATCTAATCAACCAATCACATGGCAGTTGCTTCAATGCATTTAGGGGTGTGGTCCTGGTTAAGACAATCACCTGAACTCCAAACTGAATGTCAGAATGGGAAAGAAATGTGATTTAAGCAATTTTGAGCGTGGCATGGTGCTTGGTGGCAGAGTATTTCCCAATCTGCTCAGTTACTGGGATTTTCATGCACAACCATTTCTAGGGTTTACAAAGAATGGTGTGAAAAGGGAAAACATCCAGTATGTGGCAGGCCTGTGGGCGAAAACGCCTTGTTGATGCGAGAGGTCAGAGGAGAATGGGCCGACTGATTCAAGCTGATAGAAGAGCAACTTTGACTGAAATAACCACTCGTTACAACCGAGCTATGCAGCAAACCATTTGTGAAGCCTCAACCTTGAGGCGGATGGGCTACAACAACAGAAGACCCCACCGGGTACCACTCATCTACACTACAAATAGGAAAAAGAGGCTACAATTTGCAAGAGCTCACCAAAATTAGACAGTTGAAGACTGGAAAAATGTTGCCTGGTCTGATGAGTCTCAATTTCTGTTGAGACATTCAGATGGTAGAGTCAGAATTTGGCATAAATAGAATGAGAACATGGATCCATCACGCCTTGTTACCACTGTGCAGGCTGGTGGGGGTGGTGTAATGGTGTGGGGGATGTTTTTTGGCACACTTTAGGCCCCTTAGTGCCAATTGGGCATCGTTTAAATGCCACGGCCTACCCGAGCAATGTTTCTGACCACATCCATCCCTTTATTGCTACTTTCAGCAGAATAATGCACCATGTCACTCAGCTCGAATCATTTCGAATTGGTTTCTTGAACATGACAATGTGAATCCTTTAGAAACAGGAAACGCATAGACCTGGCGTGAATATAAGATATTCTCAGAGTTTGTCTACTAACATATAAGAATAAAGATTTTTCTCGGCAAGATAACTGGGGTCTGGTTCCCATGATTTAAATAATAACGGTTAATTCCAAGTCTGCAACCCAACAAGGAGCGTACAAGGTCACGGAGAGATTTGTGTGAGTCCAGGGATGCAGCCTTCTATTTACACTCGCCAAATATGTACTTAACCCGGGTCAGCTGATCAAAGACTCATGAGTCGAAGTCTACAGATGATGCATGAAGGCTCCCCATGGATATAATGGCTGTGTTATGATTTACAGTGTCTGTATTAACGGCGGATATTAATTACCGGGAACAGAGTGACAGGAACAATGGGTCGAGGAGTGGGACGTCTCTGCTCTGGCGTTCTTCAACATCTCCCCCTGCAGCAAGGCCGACAGCAGCCCACTGGGCTTTACATTCGCCCTTCAGGAGCCCTCTCCCAGCCAGGAGCATCTGGAGAGAGATGGAAACAAGAGATCAGAAAGATAAAGAGGATTGTCCATGAAAGCAAAAAAGAGGAGTGGAAGAATCTGGTTAAGATATTAAGGCCTTTTGAGGAACTGGAGCACCAAAACAAGAGAAAGAACAAAGGAGAGCGTTAAAGAGGGAACCTAAACAGTAAAGAAAGATTGAGGTAGTAAAAGCCTATATGAGTCCTTGTGATCCATTTCGCCATAATTCACATAAGCCATGGCTCAATGATCAGAGCATGATCACAGAATCATCTCTCTTGAACCAGAATCTTTCTCCTTCCTTACTCTCCCTCAAGCTATGATAGCTCAGGACAAGAGCACGCTGAAGGAGGATGTAAACATGGTACTGAAACAAATAAAAAACAACAACAGACAGTCTGAAACATTGATAAAACGCCGGGGATGTTCATTCCTGATGATCCAAGCAGCCCAACTCTTCTATTTACAGAATGTCGAGGAAAGGATATACGGACGTTGTATGGCAAGCCGTTTTATCTTAAATTGTACCCAGCCTTACTCGTCGGAAATGCATTTTTACTAGTAAGAATTGAATTAGAGAGCTCTACAATTCAATTCTTACTAGTAAGAAATACAATTAAAGAGCTCTCTAATTTAATTATTACTAGTTTAATTACAATCAGAGAGCTCTCTAATTCAATTATTACTAGTAAGAATTAAAATTATAGAGCTCTCTAATTCAATTCTTACTAGTAACAATTGCAATTAGAGAGCTCTACAAATTAAATTTTACTAGTCATATGTCTCCATTGACTTCCATTCATTTTTAATTAGAGAGCTCTACAATTGAATTGTTACTAGTAAGAATTATAATTAGAGAGCTCTACAACTGGATTGTTACTAGTAAGAATAACAATTAGAGAGCTCTCTAATTCAATTATTACTAGTAAGAATTACAATTAGAGAGCTCTCTAATTCAATTCTTACTAGTAACATTTATAATTAGAGAGCTCTCTAATTCAGTTTTTACTAGTAAGAATGCGATTACAGAGCTCTTTAATTCAGTTACAGAACTCTGCAATTATACATATCTTTAATTCGTTTTTTTACAAGTAAAAATTAAATTAGAGAGCTCTGCTATTGCATTCTTACTAGTAAAAACTGAATTAGAGAGCTCTCTAATTGTAATTCTTACTAGTAATATTTGAATTAGAGAGCTCTCTATTTGTAATTCTTACTAGTAATAATTGAATTAGAGAGCTCTCTAATTGTTATTCTTACTAGTAACAATTCAATTGTAGAGCTCTCAAATTAAAAATGAATGGAAGTCAATGGATAAATATGACTAGTAAAAATTAATTTGTAGCTCTCTAATTACAATTATTACTAGTAAGAATTGAATTGGAGAGCTCTGTAATTGTAATTCTTACTAGTAATAATTGAATTAGAGAGCTCTCTGATTGTAATTCTTACTAGTAAGAATTGAATTGTAGAGCTCTCTAACTGAATTGTTACTAGTAAAAATGCAATAATGACGAGTGAGGCAGGGTACAATTTAAGCTAAAACGGCTTGCCATAGACGTTGTGCATCCAGCATCGTGTGTGTTCACATCCCATCAGGACCTTGAAAGGAGCCCGTCGCTGATTTAATCAGCAGCCTTTTTGTTGACTTTTTCTCAGAACAGGAATTATTGATTGGTGATGTCACCGCGATAAGCAAAAATGCCAGATAAATGGCGATGAAAGACATGCAGTTCGCAGACGCCTCACCTTCCCCTCAATCAAATACAGTGTGCCGAGAGAGAAGCTTTGATGCAAACTGTGAATGTCACTTTCATTCTCATTACAGAAATTTCCCAAAGGACGTGCGCGGTGACAACGGTTAATATACAATCAACAACAGCTAGTTAATAAACAATTAAAAGAATGCCTCGAATAATTGAAACCGCCCCTGATAGTGTTACTGATTAGATTGTTAAATCGCTTCTTATAATGTCTCAATTATGAGAAACGTATCTATTGTTGCGTGACTTTAAATGAAAGATATTCTCTAAGCAAATCACTGTCAGCGAACTAAACATAGAATCAAGCTTCATTTGAAACTGAATTGGATTGGATTACAGATAATTGCACCTCCTGTAAAAATTCCACAGCGAAACAGGTCACGTAATGAGGTTACTAAATAAACCGATGGCAGACAGAAATGAAGACAAATTCTGGAAAAATTGAACAGACAGGGACAAGTTGGAAACACTAAAGGGTATGACATGAGGGCATTTTTGAGAATCTTCACTGATCAGGAATCCAAGTTTGAAACACCCAGGACGCCATGACATTTCTTCCACCATGAATTTAATTACTGGGGTTACTAAGGGCAATGGGAAAAAGGAAAAAGACAGAAAGAGAGAGAGAAAGAAAGAAACTTGATACACAACAACTACAAAGTGGAGCGCTACTGCCCTCTGCTGATTTGAAACATTAAGCCATTGGATCTCATGTCTGTCAGGATTTTACTCTTTGAATAGGGCAATAAAATAAACTGAAAACAGCACTAAAAAAAGTTTTACAAAATGTTTACAGTATATTTTAGGCTACTCCTGTAACCAAACTATAGCTAACACATTATAGGCTAATGTAAATTGATTGATGTGATTGATTAGGCTACTTACTCGAGGCACGGTTGACCAGACAACGGGAGGTCATTCAGATTAAAGAAGAAATAAAATTGTAGATTTCATGATCTTTCTTGAAGGCCTAACATGAACAAGAGAACACGAATGGTTTTCGTTCAGCCTCTAGTCTCGCTCGCACGCACACACACTTCACGTCCGATTGATTATTTGTGTTGATTAACGCATGCGTGTTTCTCAAACAGATGATGTCATTGAAGTCACCGATGAAATGAAGGCACAGTTCAATGCCCTATGTTCAATGCTCAATGTTTCAATAAAATAGGCTGTTTGGCAATATATATATATATATATATATATATATATATATATATATATATATATATATATATATATATATATATATATATATATATATATATATTTCTTTATTCCTGCTCCTCGGAATAAATCGGTCTGTCTTAGTTTTTTGAGTGTCTTGTGTTTGGTATAGCTATGCTGGGTTAATTAATAAACTTTGAGGAAAAATGTTTTATATTCAACAGTTGATTCAGCAGGAATAGCTAGGCTATATGTTATTTGTTGGATAAAGTAGGGCTCGAATTTTATTTTTTTATTAATGGCCCAGGTGTTTGGAAAAATCAACTAGCCTATGTTAAAAGTCTAATGAGGCATGTTCACAATGTAAAGTTCACCACATCCAAACACTTCGGGAGTTATCTATTCTCCTCTCTATGGTAAAGTTTAGACGCTACATTACTGCCATCTGTCGGAATAGAGAAAGCGACACGACCATTTAAACCCCTCTAGATGCATTTATAGTAGGCTAGTTTTTTTGTTTGTTTTTGTTTTTTTTACGAATAGTTATGCAACATAAACTATATGTGTTTTCTTGCTCGTCAAGGATGGTGGTGTACCAGTTTATTATAAGTCATATTCGCATTAGCCTTAATTATTATTCGTCTGTACAGTCAATCAATGTAGGCTAGCTAAGTAGAGAAGACATCTCATTAGCCTACTCCCTCTGTTGTTTGTAGCAACGTCTTTATTTAAGACTCATTAATTACCTGCAATTCTTTAGGTGTGGATTGTATGCAGACCTCTCTGGCAATCGAATGTTTCAGAATGTGCTGTGAAAGCAAAGTTATTTGGAGTAACTGAATTATGGGTGTCACTGCTAAATTGTTTGCCTATGAATGAGCCACGCGCCTCGGTTTCCATATGGCACCATGACGCGTCATGTTGAGTTTTACTGATGGTCATGCAGAATAATAGATTTTCAGACTAGCCTACTATCAAACTTTATAACAACTTTCAGTAATCCAACTTCTCAGTCAATATATTTACCTTCTTTTTTTTCTTTTCTTTTTTTTTTTGAAAAAAAAAAAAACTTTTATTGAGCAAAGATGCATCAAATTGTTCAAAAAGTAACAGTATAAAGGTATTTACATTTTTTTAAAAAAGTATTCTGTTCTTTTGACGATTGTATTTATTAAAGCCTGAAAAGCACAGGTTTCACAAATATTTAATAACTGTTTTTGCTCTATTTTAGATAATTTTGAAATTGCCTTAGTCAGCACAAGAGACATTTGATCCCAAATTTTTGGATGACAAAAATATGAAATATAATATGCTATACCTATATGATGTGAATAGCCAGCAATTTGGCGGAAGATGCTAATGCCTAATTCCACATTTGCTATATGGCTATGCAAACTTTTGAACGATATTGTAACTTTCTTGACAAAAAATAAATAAATAAATAAATAAATTATTTTAATTAAGCTTAATTTAATTTAATTAAGCTTAATTGAGCTTTTTAACAAAATCACTTAACATTTACGTAATCAGACTTCTGACTCAAAACCAGTTACTGAGATCTAGGCTAGCTAATGAAAATATTAAAATATTATTTTATGAAAATATCAAAGTTTCAAAACTATCCATGTCACAGTAAAGCATAGGCATATGCTATTTTAATGTGCACTATGTTAACCATACTTTACTGCACATATCTTAATATTGACTGTAGTCTACTTTATCGCTAACTTGCACTCCCAGTATAATGCATTACCTTCAGCTGAACTATTTTCTTGTAGAGCTTCTACAGATGAACTCTGTTTAATCATTGAATCATTTTCCTGTTTATCACTGCTTCGGAATAAAAGCGCAATGTAAATAGCCTAAAGGTGACCTGACTTGACTTTACCCAATGTTGGTTTGTGGTAGTGCACTTTTTTTGTCATAAGTCCCCTGTGGTTTTGTGCATTAGGCCTATATGGCCCACACTGTTAATTGTGAAAGTGTTCATGAAAACCTAATAAAAACAGCTTTGAGAAAAAAAGGCTTTGCTTTTGGGAAAATATGCTAGTTAGGCCTATAACTAATATTTTGGTAGCTCATTTGAGCAAGAGTGGCCGCTATTCTGAAACATGCTCTGATCAATGGAACAATTGCATTGAACAAATGGTTAGTAGCTAACTATTGACGGCATTGCATCATAACATTGTGGATTTTAATGAGCCCTTAGGCTCAACAGAATATTACTTCCCTTCCTAAAATTAATGAGCCGCTAATTTGCTTAATTTGCGGGTAAACCCCTAAATTAGACTCAGAGTGACAAGACAGTATCTAAAGCAGCACGTCCGTACCTCGGGCTGAATTGGAATAATTACATGGGGCTGAGATCAAGGGCGGTGTTGAGATAGGCCGAGCGATTTTCACTGTTTCTCTGTGTGATATTGTCTATTGTGTGAAAAGTGGAAACGTTCGATCTCTGCAGGTCTTTAATTAACTAAAGGAACAACAGGCGACGCACGCGCACCCCGGGTCAGACGTGCATCACTCACGCGCGCTTGACTGAGCTCTGAAGAATGAATCGTTACAGGCTGAATTTATCGATGTGTTACTATTACTTTAAAAATAAACACGAGCTAGGTGTTCTGTTCAGCCTTTCATGTTTGTCGTGCGGGTGGCGCATATTGTTATCTGTGGCCGGTTGCAAAATAGACCTCTCTGTCAGTTATAATCACTTGTTTTGTTTCCTTCAAAACTGGTCTAATTTAGTTTAATCTAATTACCGGTCTAATCTAGTTTAATTTAAATCGGAAATAAATAGTTAGCCTACCTCTTGGTTAGAGGCTAAGTGAATGCAACTAAATACACGCTCACAAAAAGTCGCGTGCCTGAGGATGTAACCAGACCTTATTCAGAGTAGCGCCATGACATATGAAAGTGAGGGTGTTTTCAATGGCACACGCACACTTTTTTCTCAGCTCATGTTATCTGGATTTTTTTTTTGTCTGCTTACATTTCCTGGAAATATATTTGCACTTTTTCGTGAGCAAGAACAATCCAATCCAAAAACAAAAACCATTGAAAAAATATAAATATGACCAATAAGTAGGCCTAATGACAACATAGCCTATATGTTTTACATTGCTTTAACTCATCAAAATAATGAGTGAACTTTTTCCATAAGTTATACAAAATCCAAAACATTTTTTAAGTCAGTATAATGTAGGCCTTTATTTAAGTTGAAATGACTTATATTTTTTAAAGTTCAATCAACTTGGATGCTTAAGGCAGCAACTTCTTTTCCCTCAAAGATGTTGTGAACAAGGTTTATGATGCTTGAGCACTTGACAAAATCTATAATGCACTTATTTATCACTTAATTAAATATGTAAATATCACAAATAAAGCATATAAATCAGTAAAATAAGCTGAGATTTGACAAAGGGTGCGTGGTCATTTGGGTTGTCTTATGAATTTCAACCAGGATGAACAATTATTCAAATTCTAATTGAAACAATCAACAAATACGATCATATTAATTACATTCACACTTCTGTAGCCTATATTCTCTATTTTTTTTTCATAGCCCAATCACTCATCACTTTTGTCGCTTTTCTGCCAAAACCTCACTAAACACTGTGCATCAATAACAATAATGACGCCATGGGAGCTCATAAATTGACCTTTGATATGTTCCCAACACCTTCCGCGGTCCTGCACCGTCCGCCACCCCCGTCTCAAGGCCTATACAGCAGATGGGGAGTGTGTCTCTGTCTGCTCAGGGCTGCAGGCTGTTGCGCTGGCAGTAGGGTAGCGAGAATTAAATATTCATGTAAAAAATGAATGGAGAACCCCTGCGCGGAGAGCGTGCCCATTTATTCAGCTCGCGCAAGCCTCATTAACCCGATGACTGGCTAGCAGGTCACGCTGATTTCCTTACCAACATTTAACATCTACCGCCTGTCTCCAAAACACACACACACACACACACCAACAGAGCGTCAGAGGAATTTCATACCTTCCCTTTGGAGTTTCAGAAAAATAATTGGCCAGATAAAACGGGTATTTATCAAGTCTATTCTTTTGTGCCTCTGTTTTGATGTTGTTGTTTTTTCTATGTTAAGCAAATGCAGACATACCAAATGTCTTTTTAAAAGTCGTATATCTTACAACAATTTGACCATACTTGCAATTATGTCAAAATATATACCATTACACTCTAAAAATGCTGGGTTGTTTCAACCCAAATTTGGGTCAAATATGGATAAACCCAAATGTTGGGTTAAATTGTAATTAAAAAAAAAATTACAGACGAAAGCGAAAGTTGAGGTTAGATTAAAATTTTAAATTACATTTTAATCCAACACTTGGGTTATACAAAATTATTATTATCTTGGCTACATGAGGTAGCCTGGAAAGCATTTTGCGCACAAAGACGTGCGTCCAAACACAGCCCTGACGTCTAGCTTATTATATCTATATTTCAAAACATAGCCTACAGTGCAGTTTTTGAAAAGAAAGAATTGATTTTAAAGAAGCATCCATATAGAATTTTGACACTATTATTTCCATAGGCTACTTTTTATAAGAAGTGCGCGTGAGGCTCGAGGAGACCTGGCCCCTGTAAATTAAAATGATGATGTTGCATCATCATCATTGGGGGGGAGGGGGGGGGGGAGTGTGAAAGTTAAACGATCCCTGGTCGCGTCGCAGCATATGGGAGACGTTAGTGTCGGCCTCTGACTGTGAGACGGGTGCCAGGGGACAACAGATGACTAGGCTGAAGTTTGCTACTCTATTCAACTCTCAAGAAGAGCAGCCTCAGAGGGGCCACTGTCATCACACTCCCTCTCTCTCTGTCTGAGCAAAACAGTCTCGTGTTAAAATACGTTGGACGAAGTCTTAAAAACAAATACAAGACATAGACCTATAGGAAACATTAGTGACTCCCTAGCCCTGCTGTTCAAAACAGGCATGTCGTTTACACAATGTTGACAGGCGTCTGCTTCTCTGCATTTACCAAATTTGATAGGCTAACTAAATTAATGGCATGCAAACAATTAAATAAAAATACACTATATAAACAGGCAAATACATAGGTTATAGTTATGCTACCTTTCAACGGCGTTTTTAAATGTTTCAGTAACCATAAGTTGGTTATAGCACGCCACGCTCGTGAACTGAAGTCCCCTTCGCCTGAGGAGGTAACACGCAGTTTCCGTTCAGACGCACGCCTACACAATTTATCATCTATATCGAGATTTTTTTCTGTCTACTACACTATAAGCACATTTAAAAAGAAAAAAATGTGGTTTGTTTAAAACACAATTAAGACTTGAGTTAACTGCTGGCTTTATTAAAAAATAGAAGAAAAATAATATCGAATTGCATTAAATTATTTTATTTAACTCTAAACAACAAGGTCGTTGTCTTGTGTTGTTACTGAGCGTCTCCACCTATGATTTGTCCAAATATTGTTTTGCTTCATTGCTAAATGATTTATGACGACACTTATCAGTTTCCCGGTGACAGGTGCGACTCACGACCTGCTTTCCAGCTGCTCGTTTTATTGCTTGCAGATTTTACAGTTTATTTGAGAAGGAATATGACGCTGCTATGCAAGTTTCTTGCAAGATTTTATTGGATACCAATTCCGTTGCTTATCTTGAATAAAGTGGATAAGGATGTTAGATCAAGTCCTCTGGCTTTTGAGATTTGAGTTCTTCTGACTAGCCTATTTTAACTTTTTAGATAGGCTACATAGTACACTTTTTTTATTATCATATCATTTTATTAAAACAACCAGAAAGCACATAACAAAATATGTCATGATTGCTGTAGATGTAAATGAAATAAAACATAGTTTTGACATAAATATTAGGCCTATATGCTATAGCATATTTAATATCTAATATTAGCATTTATATATATCTAAATCCAGGCAAAATTAGGTTAAAACAAATGTTAAAATTCCAGTTGTGATCATTCTAAATCTTCTATCACCCCAGGACATGTGAGGAAGAAAAAAAACAACTCTTTATTCTAAGGAAGTTTGAGGAGCATTTTCTATTGGCTGTGAGCACTCAACAGGAGCATTCAGGGGAGGAGGGAGGGAGGTGATGCCACTATAAGGCCGACAAGGATCCTGTCTGAAGGTAAAGGGCCCACCCAAGGCACCAATATTGAGTTCAGCATTCTCGACTTGATTTTTATTTTTTTATTTTTTTGTAACATTATCAGCCATGACAGCAAAAACCAAACTTTTGCACTGGTCAGAAGGAAAATTTCGAGGACGACCGGACGAGTTTTCTCTCTCTGAACATCCGAGGTTGACCCGCAGTGACCCACGGGCCTGGATGACCTCCGCGACCCCCGCGTACTCATCCGCAAACGACCACTACACTCACACGTCGGTGGATGCCGCTATGGACGAGTACATGTCTGGAGACAACAGTCCTTTGACATCGGAATCTGATTTGGGAGGATCTAAAGCACAAGGGGGTTCCAAGCAAAATCCCCCCGGACCTCAAAGACACAGACGCGTGGCCGCTAACGCGAGAGAAAGGCGGAGGATGCACGGACTGAACCGAGCGTTTGACAAACTGAGGAGCGTCATTCCGTCCTTGGAGAACGAGAAAAAACTCTCTAAATATGACACCCTTCAGATGGCGCAGATTTACATCACAGAACTGTCCGATTTGTTGGAAGGTGTTGTGCAGTCGGAGTGCAGAGATCTGAGGGATGGATGCAGCGCATCTGGCAACCATGGTCAGAGGAGTTCAGCTCAGGCTATGAGGACCAGCATCCCTTACGCAATGGACGCACCTTCTAATTTCGCTCCGGAGAAAAACGACGTCACGTTAAATGCGAGTGATGGCGAGTCGTCCCATTTCAGCGACATCGAAGAAGGACAGACTGGGGGACGCTGATGGCTTATTTGCTGGATAGACTTTGAGACTGTGGCACTCTGAATAATCGTAATTTATTTGTCTGTGTTTTAGTAGACATTGAAGGAACCAAATAGATAGGCCCTGTTGATAATGGTTAGTTCTTCTAGACAATGCTTCACTTGATAGACAACATTTCTGAAACTTACAAAAAGGGAAGGGGGCAAAATAGGCTATACAAGCCCTTTAATTGCACTTTAAGACAGACGATTGCCTAAATTTGGATTTTACATTCCACGTGTACAAAACTTCATCAGTAATGACAAAAATGCTATTTATGTCTCTGTGATTTTTTTATTACCTCAAAAGTTTAATAAAAAATTTCTTTTCATATATTTATCTGGATTGCTTCGGTTCATACTCATACATTGGCAACAGCAATCTGAATGGCGGAAAAACGTTGCACTTAGCCTATTAAAAAAAAATAATAATAATCTGCATCCGTTATCATATTAAATTACCCGTTTTTGAAACAGTTTATCAAAAATAGTCATTCAGATTCGCTCTTTTTTAGTTTCTAGTTGGTGACAAAGTAGCTAAGTTAGACTTTTTGTGTGTTTAGTGAGTCGTCTAAATCATTCACTCAACAGATTTGTTCACGACTAAAAAAAAAAATAAATAAAAAAAATTACTCGCGTTCAGATTGTCAACAAATCAAGTATGGAACTATGACCTCTGTTCAACCTTAAAATCATGATCAAGACCCTAACAAGTTTCCGTACCACTGTTATTTTAATTGAGTCAGCATTATTGCGAACCAATTTCTTAAATCAATCCCTAACTTCTTAACTTAAAAGCAGAAACCAATATATAGACTTATTACTGCAAAGTATATATTTCAAGTCTTTATTTGTTATATTGTTGATGATTACATGGATTTAGGTTTAGAGCTATGAAAACCTTTTCACAATAGGCCTATTCTAATTTTGAATGTGGGTTTTTCATAAACTGTAAGCATAATCATCAAAATTATAACGAATAAAGGCTTGAAATATCTCACTTTGCATGTAATGAGCCTATATAATCAACGACGTCATATAGTGAACAGTTTTGCCAATGCATACAACCAACGCACATGGCACACTTTAGCGTCAATATAATACAATGTAGGGTTAGGGTTAGACCACTAGGAGGCGCCTTCTGGTCCATATATATCTGCGTCTCATATTGACGCTAAAGGGTGCCATGTGCGTTGGATGTTGGATGACGCCTTGGGATGAGAACAAGTTCAAAATATTAGTTTCACATTTTAAGGCGAATTACTGAAATAAATGAAATTTTGCACACTATTCTAATTTTTTGAGTTTCACCTGGGTCATGTAATAAGGGAGACGTCCAAAATCTGTACTGTTTTTGGGCCTCCATGAACAAGGTTGGGAAACGCTCCATTAAAGTGATAGTTTATCCAAAAATAAATATTGTGTCATCATAATAGTAGGAAAAGTCAATGGCTAGTTACAAACCTTCTTCAAAATATTTTCTTCAACAGAAGAAAGAAACTTATAATGGTTCGGAACAACTTGAGTGCGAGTAAATGATGACAATTGTCATTTTTGGGTGAACTACCCCTTTAAAAGACACAGAGGCAACAACCGCACCCAACTATATCATGCCAGCAAACAATTGTTTTAGACGATTTTTGATAAATCGGTGAGTAATACACATTTTTACAAAGACTTTTCTAATAAAATCATTTATTTTAGTATTCATATCATACAGTTTTCTCTAGATTTAAATCATTAGCCTGTACATTATTATTGAAAAATTATGTGATGACTTACCGCACAGTAAAACACATCACTTACATTTCTCAGGCTAGCAGTGACCTCAAAAATTGACATGGAAACCTTAATCAGTCATCTCCTCATCTATATTGTCTATCCGATCGCAACTTCCCCCGTGTGACCTGGAAGGGAATGCGGGTGGCATTTTAGACAGCTCTCTAAAAAGAATGCTAGAAAGGGTCTGTTTAAAGTCAACAGAGATTTCGCTTGAAGTGATCACGGGAGTTTGTTGGTCAGAGTTCGACTGCTCTTGACCATCATTGTCCTCGCTCTGTCTGTTCTTAATCTTGGAGGCAAAATTCACTTTGCTATACAGATCCTCAATATTGGGTTGATCCTGCTCGGCAGTAGTCTTCGCAGTCCAGTTAGTGTAGGGAGCCTCATCATCGCTACTCTCAGAAGGTTCCTGCTCTTTCTCCACAATAACATCTGTATCCGGATTCACGTGAAATCCAATGTGTTGTGGTAGACTGGGATGTGTTGACACTCTTGGGAGATTCGTTTTTGTTCTTGGTTTTGGTTGTGGAAATATTATTGAATACAAAACATCATCTGGGCTATTCACAGGGCTTTCAACACAAGAAGGTGGATCTGGTAAGGATATGTTTTTGCGTGATAGTGCAGGAGATGGTCTCTCTTGATTTAAGTTAGCCGGAGGATGGTTTTTATCACTAGGCCTGTCCCATGGTTTGGTTTTAGGCAAGGGTGGCGGCAGTGGAGGGGATTGTTGAGGAGGGTTGGATGATGCCAGCAGCTCTTGGACATTTTGGTGTGTGAGAGCTCCTTCCATGACCCTGTGTTTTGCCTGCCTATATTTCTGCAGTGTAGGTGGGCACGGTCTTTCCTGATTCTTGTTGACTGGATAATACTTATTGATTTTAGTTTGGGGTTTTGGTGAAATTGGTGGGGGTGAAAGGGCTTGTGGAAGGGGTTTGGATGGTGGCAGCAGCTCTTGGAGACTCTGGTGTACGAGAACCTCCTCAATGGTTTTGTGTATCTGCTGTCCATATTTGCATCTTAATGCTGGGCGTGGTCGCTCTTGGTTCGTGCTGATTGGAGGAAGCATTTTTAGCGTAGACCTGTCCTGTGGTTTGCTTTTAGGTGAAGGGGGTTGAGGTGCAATCTCTTGCGGAAGAGCAGTAGCTTGTGCCAGCAGTTCTTGGACACTCTGGTGCATGATGGCCTCCTCAATGGCCCGGTGTATTTGTGACCCCTGTTTTGACAAGAAAATGAACTGACCCTCCCCAGTGTGACAGCGACGACCAGCCTCGATCATAATCCCCCCCTGAAAATATATAAATAGTTCAAATTCAAAAACTTATATTCACTTATATTCAACATTTTCAATCATTAAAGACCCTCCTTACGAAACAAATACCACGATTCACATTCATTTTACTATACCCTCACCTAAAGGATTATTAGGAACACCTGTTCAATGTCTCATTAATGCAATTATCTAATCAACCAATCACATGGCAGATGCTTCAATGCATTTAGGGGTGTGGTCCTGGTCAAGACAATCTCCTGAACTCCAAACTCAATGTCAGAATGGGGAAAAGAGACGATTTATGCAATTTTGAGCGTGGCATGGTTGTTGGTGCCAGACGGGCCGGTTTGAGTATTTCCCAATCTGATCAGTTACTGGGAGTTTCACACACAACCATTTCTAGGGTTTACAAAAAATGGTGTGAAAAGGGAAAAACATCAGGTATGCGGCAGTCCTGTGGGCGAAAATGCCTTGTTGATGCTAGAGGTCAGAGGAGAATGGGCCGACTGATTCAAGCTGATTGAAGAGCAACTTTGACTGAAATAACCACTCGTTACAACCGAGGTATGCTGCAAAGCATTTGTGAAGCCACAACACACACAACCTTGAGGCGGATGGGCTACAACAGCAGAAGACCCCACCGGGTACCACTCATCTCCACTACAAATAGGAAAAAGAGGCTACAATTTGCAAGAGCTCACCAAAATTGGAAAAATGTTGTCTGGTCTGATGAGTGTCGATAAATCAATTTAAAATCAATTTCGCGATTATTTTTTATTGTAATACTATTTCATAATATTACCTTTTTTATGCAACTAAATGCAACGTTTGTGAGTATAAGGGGCCATTTACACGAGACCATTTTTATTACAAAACGGAATGTTTTATGCGTTAAGGCGTTCATGTACATGACAACTGCGTTTTGAAAGACTGAAAACGGGTTTCAAAAGTGTACGTTTTTGAAAACTATACCGTTATCATCTCCATGTAAACAACAAAAATGCACATTTGAAAAACGGTGATGTGCGTATTACTGTTTAGTCTAGGCACAGTGTTTCTTTACAAAGTGAAATGGCCAACTACTGGCCTGACACCAGAATACACCGTTTCAGTCTTTTTCGCGGATCCATGTGAACGGGGATCGTTTTGACAAAGTTGTCAGCTGTACGCAAAAAATGCACATGAAAAATGTTTCCGTTTTTAGCACACTAAGACAGTGGTTTTCAATCGTGGTCCTTTATATATATACATATATATATATATATATATATATATATATATATTAGGGCTGTCAAAACGATTAATCGCATCCAAAATAAAAGTTTGTGTTTACATAATATATGTGGGTGCACTGTGTATAATTATTATATATATATATATACACACACATGCTTGTATATATTTAAGAAATATTTTCATGTATATTCTGTATATAGATTTATTTATAATTTTTATTATATATAAATATAAATATTTTATATATAAATAATACTTTTTTCTTAAATATACATGCATGTGTGTTTTATATATATTATATATATATATATATATATATATATATACAAAATAATTATACACAGTGCCCCCAAATATATTATGTAAACAGAAACTTTTATTTTGGATGCGATTAATCGCGATTAATCGTTTTGACAGCCCTAATATATATATATATATATATATATATATATTATAAAGTTTATATATATATATATATATATATATATATATATATATATATATATAAATTTATATAAGCAAAAATGTTGAGTCAAGAGTTACATATCTCTTTATTCCTCATGAAGCACCTTGACTTGGCCAAATCTCCGGAGGAGTCTGTAAGGCCAGCGGTAGATGGCCTGTCCGGTCTTGAGGTCAAGCAGGCAAATAGCCTCTTTCTCAGAAGACAGCAGGTATGACCCAGACATCCTGCACCTCTGAGACGCATCTGTGCTCTGCACTGTCACCTGGAACTGGCCTGTGGGGTGGAATTCATAAAAACATCAAACCAAAAGTCTCTCTGGACAAACCCTGTGATGTCAGACCTCTGAAATGACAGACAAAATAAAATATTTTTTTACAGGGGTGGCCAAGACTTATGAAGTAGTGAAATTACATGAATAATTGATCTAAAAACAATCTTAACTCATGAGAAAATATATATTCATATACAAACACACGAATATGCAAATTCAGTGCTATTTCTGGATAACTAAAGAACATTTAGTATTAAATTCGTTTTTCAAATTTAGCATGCTTTAAGTATAACAATTTAGTATGCTAAAAGTTCAATTGCAGGGCATGCATATTAAGTACACACTGAAAATATGTACATTTATGTGTAGTATACTTAGCATAATTTATTTTTCTCTAGTACTGAGAGTCCTTAGTTTCTAACACCTTTTATGCACACATAGATCTACAGTCCAACATCAGTTCATCTGTGTGGCTCAAAAACAGACATCAGATAACCGTTACTTAGTGTTTCAAAGCATTTGCATTATCAGTGTTGCAAGTCATCTTGAGACTGACCACCAGTTTCTCTGAGACTAGACTTCTTATCATTTATATTTAACGCATCTCTGGGTGTGCATTTTAATACTAAGAAAATGCTAGGAAACTAGGAATGCGCTGCTTAATATTTATTTTCGAGAAGGAGGAAGGTCGATCCCAAAATGGTTTAAATAAATAAAATTTGCAAGTTAATAAAACAAGACCTGTAACTTCTCACCAGACTACTTCTATCTCAAGATGCTAAAAACGAACAGCAAGATACGATGCAACGGCAATCTGCACGAGTACACAAAACCAACAAAATAAAAAAATACAATAAAGGACAGATAAAAAGACAAGAACTTTGAACACTTTTAGACTTAAAGTTCAAAGATAAGGAGATAAAACAATATTTCTACCACAATAATGTCTTTGAACGCTCTTCATTTGGGGATTTTTCTCAGCAAAAAATATGGATATGCAATTATTTGTGAATAATTGTATTATCGAATCATCATATCGTGTAATCTCTGTAATTATTTCTGTGCTCTTTTCTTATTATTTTAGACCTACATATAGATACAAGAGCACATAATGGAAACAGAAGTACATCTGTATCATTAAAACACATCCTCTTGCTTAACTGCAACAAACAGTTGGTTACACCTAGTTTAACAGCAGCTAATCGTTATCGTGGTTCTGGATCAGACTTGTGTATTTTCAGACCCCAGTCTCACCTGCTCCCCAGGTGGAGTACAGTTGATTATCAGCCGGCGGCATGCATTTATCTTTCTGGACTTTCCTGGCATCTTCAGTTCCTTGGGTCTTCTAAATAAATAAATAAATAAGGCAGTTGATAGCAAAGTACATTAGTAATTCCTCTTTTTTTTGCTATCAGTCTTTGAAAGAACTATTTTGTGCAATCATAAACTCAAAGGTGTGGTTATCAACACTTCCTCTGTGTGTGACAGCCAGGGGAGCTGTTGTGTGAAGCTGTTTGTCATAATAGATGTGTTGACTTTAGTACTTGTAAAATGTACTTCCATCCAATGACGATTTGCTTTATGGGGGGATTTTGGTGTCGGACAAATCTTGAACTGGTTTTGGATACATGAATGGATCAAGCCGGATAACTGAGAGGAGACTGGATCCAATTATACGTTCCTAGATCAAAAACCTTGTTGCTTGAACAATTTATCAATAATATATTTTCATTCATTTCCCTATGATTTTAGCAGTGGCTCAAAACAGCAACAAAACAAGAAACATATCACACTCAACTTTTCAACTTGAAGGAGTAGTTTGCTGATAATTTACTCACCCCCATGTCATCCAAGATGTCCACGTCTTTCTTTCTTCAGTCGAAAAAAATTAAGGTTTTTGATGAAAACATTCCAGGATTTCCTCCATATAATGGACTTCAATGGGAACCAAACAGTTCAAGGTCCAAATGAGAGTTTCAGGACAGCTTCAAAGGGCTTTAAACGAAACCAGACGATGAATAAGGGTCTCATCTAGCGAAACGATCCCTCATTTAAAAAATAAATTAAAAAAGTTTACGTTTTATAAGCACAAATGCTAGCCTTGCTCTGTTCTGTGATGAGCATTCGTGACACTTGTTTGAACTCATTCATCAAAATGAACCGATCTTTTCCGAGTCAATTCGTTCATTTTGTTCGTTGAATCAACCAAATGACTTGAAAAAAAGATTCTTTCATTTTGATGAACGAGTTGAAACTGTTCATGTTATGAAACTGACATGTTATTATTATTATTATTTTTTTTTAAATGAGCGATCGTTTCATTTGATAAGACCCTTATTCATCTTCTGGTGTTGTTTAAAGCCCTTTGAAGCTGCACTGAAACTCTCATTTGGACCTTGAACCGTTTGGTTCCCATTGAAGTCCATTATATGGAGAAAATCCTGAAATGTTTTCATCAAAAACCTTCATTTCTTTTCGACTGAAGAAAGAATGACATGAACAATTTCAAATCATCTTTTAGTAAATTTCATAATTTCACACCCATAACTGATACACATCTAGATTTTACATTGGTTCTTTCCTTCTCACGCACAGTTTCAGCGCAACTACGATACCTCATGAGAAAGTAACGCAGTTATATCCAAACTCTCCAGCTTGACCCTCCTCTCCGTGTTTGATTTTGAACCCCATTCCCTGACCCCAAGCCCACCAATCATAAATATCACACCCAACATTTTAGGTTAACTTAAATCATTTGCTCTGGTTGAGCCAACTTAAAAACTTTTGCTCATCTAATTAGTAAAGTAACCTTTTTTAAATTAAAAATTCTTGTCAAGGCAACTATAGAATGTTTGGCATTAAAGGGATACTCCACTTTTTTTGGAAATAGGCTCACTTTACCACTCCCCCAGAGTTAAACAGTTGAGTTTTACCGTTTTCGAATCCATTCAGCTGATATTTAGAGCAATATCACTAACCAGACAGTTTCTGGTCTCATTGACTTCCATAGTATATTTTTTTCCTACTATAGAAGTCAATGAGACCAGAAACTGTCTGGTTACTGATATTGCTCTAAATATCAGAAAATCAGCTGAAAACATTCGAAAACGGTAAATCTCAACTGTTTAACTCTGAGGAAGTGGTAAAATGAGCCTATATCCTAAAAATGTGGAGTATCCCTTTAAGCAATGCAAGCTCCAATCCTTGTTTTTCATATCCACGACACCCAGGCAAATATATTGCATAGACAAGTTGCAGTGAGATGTGCAAGTTTTTGTAGCTCAACACTCCATAATGGTGTAAGCAATGCCAAGGTCACGGCCATTCCCCGAGAATGCATGAACTAATGAAATCTATAGCCTACCTTGAATACAATCTTAGTAGCGTTGAATAAAAGCATCAGCCAGATATGTAAATGAAATACAATTGTCAACGTTATGGTTTGTTTGAAAGGATGTTTGACCCAAGAACCTATTGTACTTCGCAAAATCCTCATACCTGAAATGCCAGCTGGCACAGAGCAGAGATCCAGTCCTCTCGAGTGGGAGCAGCGATGGTGTAGGTGCATGAGGTGGTGTTTAAAAAGAAGGCAGAGCAATCCGTGGGACAGCTCTCTCCTGGGGCCGGGGTGATGCTCAGACAGTCTGTCAGGCGAATCACCCGTTTGTCCGACTTCCTGAGCCCCGCGGGCCTTGCAATGGCGAACCCCTTCAGACCCCCGCCATCACGCATGTCGTACAGCTCCACGCGACCAATCCCTGCAGGGCTGGGCTCAAACAGAACCAGCCAGGATTTCCGCCATATCTTCTGCAGGAACAAGGGGAATGTTTTAACGGAGGAAAATGAATAATTTTGTGGCGTAACTCGGAAGGGTTTATCAGACTGCCTGGTTCAGAACTCCTCCACGGGGACTGGTTGGTCTCTGGGAGGGCATGCCAGAAGCGGCAGCAGAAGTTATGAAAAGTTCGTTTTATCTCCTATGCATGATTCATAGCTGTTAAACGCTACCATGAAGATGGAAGTACCTCAGGTGGTAACCAGCTGCCGTTTCCACTCTATATTAATAATGTACAGTTGAAGATTTCTGAGCACCTATAATTCCCAAGGCTAGTTGTAAATAATTCAAAATGCTGTTATAACCGATTAGCAATGATTTCCCTACCTTTTCCTTTTCATTACTTTCTACTTAATAAATTGTAATTACTTTAAAGAAGTAGTTCACCTGAAAATAAGAATTCTATCATGATTTACTCACCCTCATGTTGCACACAAGACAAGTTAACCAAACAACATTAGAGTCCATTCACTTACATTGTATGGAGAAAAAAAAAAAATACTCCGCAGAAGAAAGCTATGCAGATTTGATGATGATTAAAAAATTATTTGGTACCTCTTCCTTTTACAGTACAGTACTTACAGGGTACTTACATTGTACTTACCTAGAAAGTACTAGCTAATATAAGGTAAGTACATGGAACAGGGTTAGGTTTAGGGTTAGTACTAGTTATTACCCAGTAATTGTAGTTATTAAAATAAGTACATAGTATTTACATGGGTAACTGGACTGTAAAAGGAAGCGTTACCAATTATTTTCATCACTTGCTGGATTTTAAATTCCCTTTAAATCTGTTGATATTTATGCATTCATTTTTAATCAAAGTGTTACATTTTATCAGTGTGAGTGTTCACATGCAAGTTTAACCCATGACCTCGGCCTGGCTAACTTCACACTCAAGCAATAAACTATAAAATGTACTATTAATATAAGTTGCATAAAAACTAGCTCATTAAATATGATAGTAATACTAATGCTAGAATTTAAAAAAAAAAAACGAATCAATAAAATAAAGTCACACAATTTCCACCTTGAGTAAGTGTTAAACTATAATTTTCAAAGAACCTTACCTTCCCAAACTTGACCCCCTGCAAAAAGAGCGGTCCCTCTTTAGAGATTACGTCCATCGTGCTAGTTTGCCTCTAAGTGCTCCTGTCCAGTTCCTGTATTTTCTACAGAAGGTGACAAAACACACACGTACACAGAGAGAGAGAGAGAGAGAGAGCGCAGTATGATGCTAAATTTGATATTAATCAAGCTTTTGTGAAGGTACGGGCCACGTCATTCGCCACCAAGAGGCCTAAAAACGGCACACTCTGGTTTCCTACAAACGCTGAACACTTTACATTGACGCGCTTCTTTATTAACAATCAGCCAAGCTTGGTCACAAACAGGACGTTGCAAAGATATGTAATCAGATCCTCAACGTAATCTCATTTACAGTATCACAACATAAAGTTCTATTCGTATTACTGGGTGTAGGCCTACACAACATAAAAGACAGTAATAATCGCCTCAACGTAATCTCAAAGAAGACTTTTATTTGCAGTTTGCGTCATAAAACGAAGCGCATGAATTGACGTTCGTATATTTACACTGGATGTGTTGCAAATAAACAATTAAGTGTCAAAAAAAACATGCCTGAGTGGATTTCAGATAAATACTGTAACAGTTCAGCTGTTACATAATTATATGAACATCAACAGAGCAAAACCTGCTGAAAACTAACTAACCGTAATATATTGTTAGTTATACAAAATTATTTTTGCAACAAAAGGTTCACTGAAATTAATGAAACAATGTACTGTTCCATGAATAATACATTTTGTACAAAATGACATACAAACAACACTGAAGCCTCTCCTAATGAAGAATTTAACATCGAAGGAGTGGACAGCATTAAAAATCCATGGAGCTGTTGGCCAAGTAGTCTTTGCGGCCGATGTTGGTGACCTGTTTTGTCTGCATGGCCTCCAACTTGGGACAATCTGTGATCCTGTGGCCCAAACCGCCACAAAATGTACAGCCTCTCTCTCCTAGAAATGAAAAGCAGAAGTTAGCAATGCCTTTATCTTGTACTTTCAAACCTCTTTGCACAATCAAGCAAATGTTGCAACAATGTTGTGCATGTAAGCTATTTAAGGCTATTTAAGCTTGTTTCAGCAATAAGTACGTAATTTGTACCTCCAATATCCAGCATCGTCTCGTCTCCCGTTTGGAGGACCTGCAGTACAGGAGGAACTTTCTGTTTGGCTTCCACCAAAAGAGCTTTCAGATCCATCAGCACAGACTCATCTATGAAAAAACAAGAGTTTACATGCACAACGATATCTACACAGTATATTTTTGGAAATAATTAGTCATTGTTTGTGGTAATTTTATTTCGGAAGAAGCAATGATACAATAAATAAAAAGGAAAGAGAGATATTAAAGATCAATATATATAAACAATATATATAAACAAATAAACTTACCACATCCTTTATTGATAAATGTTGTAGCTATTCCTGTCTTTCCAGATCGACCTGTTCTGCCTATTCGGTGGACTGTGGAATAAATATGTCACAATTTCATGCAAATATATATATAAAAAAAGATATACGGTTATTTAATAAGCTAAAATCCAGAATAAAAGTTTGTTTTTACATAATATATCTGGGTGCACCGTGTATAATTATTATATATATATATATATATATATATAAATACACACACACTTGTATATTTTTAAGAAATATTTTCATGTATATACTGTATATACATTTATATATAATTAATTATTTTATAAAATAATAAATATTTTTTTCTTAAATATACATGCATGTGTGTATATATATGTGTATATATATATATATATATATACACACACACACAAGATAATTATACACAATACACCCACATACAGTGGTGTGAATAAGTATGGACACCCATGCTAAAGTTGCCTAAAAAGAGGAATAAAAAATCATCTTTTGGATATTGATCTTAATGCCTCAATTAGAAAAATGAGGAAAACTCCAACCTTTAAAGACACAATTTTTTTTGTGAATGAATAATGTATCATAAATAAATAAATGGTTTTCCTTAAAATACAGGGTGCATAAGTCATTGCCCCCCTATGTTAAATTCCCATAGAGTCAGGCAGATTTTTATTTTTAAAAGCCAGTTATTTCATGGATCCAGGATAATATGCATCCTGATAAAGTTCCCTTGGCCTTTGGAATTAAAATATCCCCACATCATCACACACCTTCCACCACACCTAGAGATTCGCATGGTGTACTTTCCATAAGATCATCTTTCAATGCAAATCAAACTAGCTATTAGGCTAACTGAAGTAAAACCATGCCAATCTCAAGGCATGGTGAATGGTGTGTGATGATGTGGGGATATTTTAATTCCAAAGGCCAAGGGAACTTTATCAGGATGCATATTATCCAGGATCCATGAAATAACTGGCTTTTAAAAATAAAAATCTGCCTATGGGACTCTATGGGAATTTAACATAGGGGTGTCCTGACTTATGCACCCTGTATTTTAAGGAAAACCATTTATTTATTTATGATACATTTTTCATTCACAAAGAAAATGTGTGTCCTTAAAGGTTGGAGTTTTCCTAATTTTTCTAATTGAGGCATTAAGATCAATATCCAAGAGATGATTTTTTATTCCTCTTTTTAGGCAACTTTAGCATGGGTGTCCAAACTTATTCACATCACTGTATATTATGTAAACACAAACTTTTATTTTGGATGCGATTAAACACGATTAATCGTTTGACAGCCTTACTAATTTCATAAACTTTTGTCAAATATGAAAGGACGCCTTATACTACCGGTATTTAAAATAAATGACACTTGTTTTGACATTATGTTATCTAAAACACATTCTTGAACTGTATGAACCATATTAAATACTAGTTTGTCTTATGCTGAACAAGGCTGAAAATCAAAACTTGAAATAAACAATCATCTGAACACCTACCATAGTTCTCAATCTCCTCCGGCATGTCATAATTGACTACATGCTGGATCGCTGGGAAATCCAGACCCTTTGAAGCAACATCAGTAGCCACTAAGACGTCTTTCTTTCCCTCTTTGAATGCCTCAATGGCTTTCGTTCTCTCTTCTTGGTCTAAAAAGCACAAATGAGAAGTGTGATCCGTTTACTTTTGTACTGAACAGTCACATTCATAACAGACTATTAGATATTTTAGGTAACGTGAACTAGTGCATATGATCACATATGACACTCATCACTCCTTTGAGGTCAAGTGAGATCAAAAGCTCTGACATTTAGGTTTAGGACTATTATAGGAGCCACACTGCAGCAGAAACTGACACCCGGTGGAGAGCGTCTGTAGCTGCAGGAGCCAGTATGCATTCAGCTGATTGATGGTGTGTGTTTTACAAGCAGATTGAGATGGATGATGTGGTACCTTTTCCTCCGTGAATAGCCACTGCCTCCACACCTTTCAGCAGAAGATACTCGTGTATGGCATCTACGTCAGCTTTCTTCTCCGCAAAGATTAATACCTAAGACACAATGTACGAAGCATGACCTTTAGAAGAGATAATGTAGGGTTTATAAGATGTGGTTTAGAACGAAAGGAGACGTACCGGAGGTGGGGTCTTTTGAAGACACTCCAGGAGATAAACCATTTTGGCCTCCTCTTTGACATATTCCACTTCCTACAACACATAAATTAAAGTGAGGACGTCTATAAGAAAAACTTTCTGTTCAGATTCATTAGCATTAAAAATGCTCAAGAAACATTTCTTATCAATACAAATGTCAGAATGGGTTGCTTGATATTTTGTGTAAACCGTAATTCTTTTTGTTTTCAGGATATTTGATGAATAGAAATATCAAAAGAACAGACATTTATTTAAAAAATTTTTTTGTAACATCTTAAATGCACACATTGATCAATTTAATGCTGAATAAAAGAATTAATTTCTTCCAAAAACAACCCCCTTTTTGAACGATAGTGTATTATACGCAGTCATCATTTCCTCACCCTCTTGTCATTCTAAATCTGTATGCATTTCTTTACTTTGCAGAACATCAAAATAGATGGAAGATATTCTGAGCAATGTTAGTAACCAAACCGTTTCAGTTCCCATTGACTTCTGGCGGTCATTTGGGAACTGAAACTGTAGATTCTTCAAAATACCTTCGTTCATGTTCCACAGAAGAAATAAAGTCATACAGGTTTGGATCGACATGAGGCTGAGTAAATGATGATAGAATTTTACAAAACAAATAAAAGGATTGAATGGATTTTAACGTCTTACCTGGATGACGTCCAAGCTTGCAGCTCCAGCTCTGCCCACATTAATGGTGATGGGTTTCACTAAAGCACTTTTGGCAAAATTCTGGATCTTCTTGGGCATAGTGGCACTAAAGAGCAGCGTTTGTCTCTGACCCTAAAGCAAAAAAACAAACAAAAAACCACTCTTATCCTAGTGAATTGGGCAGTATATTTACTGATCAAATGTTCTAAAATCGGGTTGCCTAATCATGAAATGTGCAGAAAAGTACCTTAAAGTAAGAGAAGATAGTCCTAATGTCCTCCTCAAAACCCATGTCAATCATCCTGTCAGCCTCATCCAGAGCCAGATAGCGGCAGATATCCAGACTCACCATCTTCTTGTTCAGCAGGTCCATCAGTCTGCCAGGAGTGGCCACCATCATGTGCACCCCACTACAACCACATCATTTACATTTACACTCATTTAGCTGACGCTTTTATCCAAAGCGACTTACAATTGCTACATATGTCAGAGGTCGCACGCCTCTGGACAACTAGGGGTTAGGTGTCTTGCTCAGGGACACATTGGTGTCTCGCAGTGGATTCGAACCCGGGTCTCTCACACCAAAGACATGTGTCTTATCCACTGCGCCATCACCACCCATATAATCATTCATAAGTTTATAAGGAATTACTAACTAAATCAGCATCCAAATAAAGACCCCTGGTATTTTATGCCATTTTCTTTTTTAAATGTCATGGTGTAAATTTAAATAATTTGACTTACTGCTTTACAACCTCCATCTGGTCTTTGACGGACATGCCCCCAATACACAGCGCGCAGCGCAACTGTGGAGCCCCTTCATCCTCTAGGAGTTTACAGTAGTATTCAATGATACTGTGCGTCTGCCTCGCCAGCTCCCTCTACAGACGAAGAGAAAGACGTGCAATATAAATTACCATACTGTTGCCATCTGATCTGACTCTTGACTTGTGATTTATATGAAGAAATATTGTTACATATAGGTAATCTACTTTAATTTTTCAGCCATATGTGTGAGAGCCAGAGTGGGCTTACAGAAGGGCAAATGATGAGGCCGTAGGGTCCCTCTCTCTTACAGAAGGGTAGCCGTTTCTCCTGCTCCAAACAAAACATAGTGATGGGCAGCGTGAAAACCAGGGTTTTTCCTGAGCCGGTGAAGGCAATGCCAATCATGTCCCTGCCATAGAGACTAAACAAACAAACCAAAACACAAGGTTATAAAACAATATTATGTTAATATATATATATATATATATATATATATATATATATATATATATATATATTAGGGCTGTCAATACGATTAATTGCCAAAATAAAAGTTTGTGTTTATGTGGGGGCACTGTGTATAATTATTTTGTATATATATAAACACACATGCATGTATATTTAAGAAAAAATATTATTTATATATAAAATATTTATATTTATATATAATATAAATTATATATAAATCTATATACAGAATATACATGAAAATATTTCTTAAATATATACAAGCATGTGTGTGTGTTTATATATATAATAATAATTATACACAGTGCACCCACATATATTATGTAAACACAAACTTTTATTTTGGATGCGATTAATTGCGATTAATCGTTTTGACAGCCCTAATATATATATATATATATATATATATCCAAAATAAAAGTTTGTTTATAATTATTTTCTTTATATAAATACACACACATGCTTGTACATATTTAAGAAATATTTTCATGTATATACTGTATATAGATTTATATATTATATAAATCATTATATAATATATAAATCTATATACAGTATAAACATGAAACATTATATACATTATATAAAAATATAAATATTTTTGTATCTAAATAATATTTTTTTCTTAAATATACATGCATGTGTGTGTATTTATATATACAAAATAATTATACACAGTGCACCCACATATATTATGTAAAAACAAACTTTTATTTTGGATGCGATTAATCGCGATTAATCGTTTGACAGCCCTAACATATATATACATACAAGCTAAACCCCATCTAAGCCCCCTGACACTGTATGATGTTTTGCCCCGAGCAAAACAGTTCCACATGAAACTCACATGGTTGGTATTCCCTGAATCTGAATGGGTGTTGGGTGAACGATTCCTTTCTTCTTCAGTCCTTTCAGGATGGCTGCAAAGGCCATTAGAGTTAAGACCAGGCCATTAGCGTGAAGCTGTGAGTGAGGGGCTGCATGTAAAATAGGTGAGATGGATCTTACCCTGAGGAAGCTTCATCTCTCTAAAGCTCTTAATGGGTGGTGGAATGCCTTCACCTTCAACAAGAATATGGTACTTCTTCCGTACACGTTCGTGCCGTGCTGGCGGCATGGCGAGAATGTAACGTGGTGCATTCCAGCTGAAGGGAATATCAGAAATTGTATTATTATTATTTGGGGTTGTCTTTAATGTAAACACACATGACTTGATAAATTAATGGAGTGAAAGTCAGCTCACCTTGTTTTTATTGGGTCATCATATGTGATTCCTTTGGCCATTTCCTTCACAGACATTAGAGCTGATAAAGACATTGAGCAGGTTTAAGATGATTAATACTTTTTACCACTACATTTAAGAACCTGGCAAATTATTCAGTTTAAGCTTACCTCTGCCTTCAGCCACACTTTCCAGAATTTTTTCTTCCTCTTTCAACTGCTTCTCCTTTGCAGACTCCTTTCGAGCTAGAATTATTAATGTAAGAATTGAGAATAAACAGAAAACACACAAGAAGATTAATATAGGGCTATATATGTTTTTCCTTTTGAAACTATACTGTACTACAAGCATAATTTCGCTGAAAACATATTCTTTCATATATATATACATTTACATAATTCATTTTAATTTTCAAAAAATTATTTCCAGGTTTAAATTGTATTTTACATACAGGTTAAACAAGCTAAAAGTTGTGATAAAAAACAAACATTTATGAAAGTAATTCACTAAAAAACTTAATTAAAACCTCAAAAACTAAATACCTCAACAGAAAGAAATGACTGATGCACCAAAGACAATCAAAGTTGTTTTCGTACATATATACACACATATATTGTACCGGTCAAAAGTTTGGAAAGACTATTTTTAATGTTTTTAAAAGAAGTCTCTTATGCTCATCAAGCCTGCATTTATTTGACCAAAAATACAGAAAAAAATGTAATATTGTGAAATATTACTACAATTTAAAATAGCGGTTTTAAATTTTAATATACTGCAAAGCTGAATTTCCATTACACCAGTCTTCAGTGTCACGTGATTTTTCAGAAACCATTATAATATGGTAATTTATCATCAATAATGGAAAGAGGTGTTTATTTTTTTTTAATAACCTGTAATAATTTTTTTCAGGATTCTTTAATGAATACAAATTTTTAAGCAAAATAACAGCATGTATTTAAAATAGAAATCTTTTGTAACAATATATACTACTGTTCAAAAGATTGGGGTCAGTTTATATATATATATATATATATATATATATATATATATATATATATATATATATATATATAAAGAATTCAGATGCAAAAGCCTCTAGAATGATCATTTTTATCAAGACTGTATATTAAAGTTCAGTAATTTCACATAAATGCCAAAGAAGATTACCTATTAATTGCCATTTCAGTGAAATTCCTGAACTTATATATACAAGCTTGATAAAAAAAGAAAATTTGAAATGGCACTCACATTTGCATCTGAACTCTTCATATATATATATATATATATATATATATAGAGAGAGAGAGAGAGAGAGAGAGAGAGAGAGAGAGATAGAGATAGAGATAGATAGATAGATAGATAGATAGATAGATAGATAGATAGATAGATAGATAGATAGATAGCTAGATAGATAGATAGATAGATAGATAGATAGATAGATAGATAGATATTGTTAAGACAGTGGGAGGCCCCGAGTAAAAATGGTTGAGAACCACAGCATTAGACTGTAAACAAGTAATGAAGCACAGAGGAGGGTGTAAAGACCTTCAGCTTTCTCCTTGAGGTGTTGATGCTGGTCCAGCAGACTGACATTGGATCGGGGGCCCAGACCCTCATCCTCATCCTTCTGCTCTCCACCGCTGTCTTTCTGTTCCTCTTCCGTGAGCCCTTTCCCACGCAGACGCATCACCTTCTGGAGCTGAGGATCACAGCAAAAGAATGAGACAGAGTTTTTCAAGAACCATAGCAAATATCAAACAGAGCTGACAAAGGAAACAAAAACACATCTCGCATGACAATCAATAACCATGCTGTAGTAGAGATTGCTTACCATCTGCTGTTTTCTGATCTTAACTGGAACATACGGCACATAGTCATCATCATCCTCTGAGCCCTCTGATCCAGACTTCTCTGAGTAGTTTCTCTGACAATTACAAGTCACACAGCATCACATACATGCATTACAAATCAAACAGCATCCCATAACGTTAGAAAGCAGTTCAGAAGCACACATTCTCTTCGTATAAGTGTTTATTTACACTAAAGCAGGGTAACGTTAAGCTTAACATACTAAATCAGTTTTATGATATCAAAACAACACAAACAAGCATTTATTAAGACACATTTATTTAAACAATAGCAACGTAACTCACCTTTTTGGGTCGGTTTTCTGTTTCCATGATGCTCGACGTTACTAGCTTTAGTATTACAATCTAGCGATGATTTTTAAGTGTCAAAATGTCAGATAAATATTACAATATATCCCATCAAGTATTGTTTATCTCGCTAGTATGCTACGCTGCTAACTGCGCAGCAGAGACGTTACGTGACGTACATGTTACGTAAAATACGGTGTCCCAAAAGGGACCAAACGAAACGGAAATATCTCGGATCGTCCATTTTTCACCGTAATGTTGATCCAAAAACATTTTTGAAACATATAAGGTCATATTAGTCAGTCTTGGTCACAAATAATCATTACAATCCCAAATATTCCGCATAAAATCTCCTTAAAAGGTCTCCGTTTTTTTTTTTTTTTTTACATAAACTTTACCTTCAAAACAACTCCAAGGCGAATAACGTTAATTTGGAACTACAAATTCATTTTTTTCAATAATATTGATCAATTTTCTTATATTAACAGATTTGCATGGTACCAACATAAGTTTAGAAAGCAAACACGACACATTTTTTTTTTTTCTCAAAACTGTCATGTTTTAATCTTTCGGCATGAAAGATTTTCACAGTATCAAAAGTGAATAATAATAATAATAATTATAATAATAAAAAACAACAAAATAAAACAAAGCCAACATACACTTGGCCATTAATGGTATAGTATAAATCTACATTCCAAATGTTTAAGATAAATGTTTTCTAGTTGAATATAACCTGGATAGAGTCAAAGATGTCAGAAAAAAAAAATATGAAAACAAAAACTCAAAACATTTCTCAAGAGATCTCAATCCTTCAAAAGGAGATTCAGACGATCGTAAACCCAGATACCCTAATATTCAACATGATGTCATATCTGTAGTCGGGATTTTTAACCAGAAGGGGCTCAGTAAAAAATACAATGCAGACATACAAAGCTATGGAAAGGGCAACCAGATGTTTCAAGTGCCGTACCACGGTGGAGAGTCCTAAATCATCATGAAAAGTCCTTGATTGCAAATGTAAGTGAAAACAGGTCTGAACTTGTCACGCACAAGTGGACTGAAACTACATGAGCAGAACTACTGCAATGAGGTCATGCAGCCAAAACAAGGGTGCACTGCTGGAGAACCAACTACAAACTGAAACTCACAACAAGAACGTGGTCACAGCACAGAACTATATCCAAACCACCACAAGGGAGGATCAGCAGGGACACTACCGTAAGATATTGCTCTGGGAATCAGGGATTTTTGCCAAAAGTCAGTTTTGAACAGCAAACGGGAGAGGTTCGTAGTAGCCTACACTTGTCAGTTTTACTCATCATGCAAAGGAAACGTAGCTCATCTGCCCAAACCTTGTATAAAAGTGACAGTCAACGGATACAGGTCTTTAAAATCAATTTCTTTTTAGTGTTGATTCCTTTTTCTTTTCTTGAAAATGTCCAAAGTAATAAAAAAGGTTTCACACGTCATACATTAAAAGCATTTGCACTGATGTTCTCGTCGTTGTTCTAGAGGACAACCGAGTCCATGAGCACGGTTCACTTAGTGTGCAAATTAACTGTGTTGGCTGTAGGTGTGGTATAGTCTATCCAGATCTTTGTATTTCACGTGGACAAACTACAAACTAAAACATCAGTGAACACAACAGTCTTTTGCTGCCTTTTTACCTCCATTATGACAATCAGACATGATACAGCAATTTGAATTTTGTATTATCAAAAGATCTATTCTAAGACTACAGTATATTTGCAGGGTGAGTTGCGTCTGCAAAAATGCATGATGGTGATCTGCAAGTGGAGAAGTACCTTTTAAAATGGACAGCTGAAAAGGGCTTGATGGGTCAAACCGTGCCATTGTTGCAAATTTTAAAACATTTTTTATTGTAAAATGACTGTGTACATACGACATAAAGCATATAGATGAACTGGATCAGTACCCGAATGTGTTTTAGCGACTTATGCAATAACAAGATGCAGGTTTTCAGATTGAGGTCAGGGTGCAGTGTGATTCCCCACGAACAACAGGTATAACGAAAACATGTTTGATGATGACTGGTGGTCAAAAATCAAGGTCCCGTGGCATAGAGGCAGAAAGGGCTGTGAGAGGGAGCAACCTTAGGCCTATCGAGTGTTAAGTACAGTAACCAAAGGCCAAACTGGTTTTTAGTACAGTCTTGCTGGGAGGGGAGGGGGGGTCTGTTTACCATCACCCATCTGTTACTGAGCTGCATTTGAGGGCATCTTTTTGAGGCTGAAGTTGGACCAGTTCACGGCCACCTTCTGTCGGGTTTGTTTAGCAGAGTCAAGGCAAAACCTAAGGGAAAAAAAGGGGAAATTAAAAGAATGTTAAGCAGCAAGTGAGACTTTTTTTTCATCTGTATGCAATTCTGGTTTGCGAGAATGACCTGTGAGGCGATAAAGAGACAAACGATATCTTTTCCATGTAAATCTAGTTGATATCCTAACAAAGAGCACCAGGAAGTTTTGGTTGCCCTATCTAGATTTTAGTCACTATGTCTGCACTTGGTAGCCCCAGCGACATTCAAATCTCACTGGAAAAAAAAAAAAAAGATCGCAAAATCCCATTTTGCATAACTGTATATTAAGCATCCGATATGTTCTATTTGGCATAAAACAGTAATATTGTGAAATATTATAACTAGGGCCGTCAAACGATTAATCGCATCCAAAATAAAAGTTTGTGTTTACATAATATGTGTGTGCACGTATATATATATATATATATATATATATATATATATATATATAAAAAACACATGCATATATATTTAAGAAAAAATATTATTTATATATAAAGTATTTATATTTATATATAATATAAATTATACATAAACCTGTATACAGAATATACATGAAAATATTTCTTAAATATATACAAGCATGTGTGTATAATTGTTATATATATATATATAAAATACACACACGTGCTTGTATATATTTAAGAAATATTTTCATGTATATTCTGTATACAGATTTATGTATAATTTATATTATACATAAATAAATATATATATATATATAAATAAAACACATGCATGTATATTTAAGAAAAAATATTTATATATAAAGTATTTATATTTATATATAATATAAATTATACATAAACCTGTATACAGAATATACATAAAAATATTTCTTAAATATATACAAGCATGTGTGTATAATTGTTATATATATATATATATATATATATATATATATATATATATATATATATATATATATATATATATATATATATAAAAAATACACACACGTGCTTGTATATATTTAAGAAATATTTTCATGTATATTCTGTATACAGATTTATGTATAATTTATATTATACATAAATAAATATATATATATATATATATATATATATAAATAAAACACATGCATGTATATTTAAGAAAAAATATTTATATATAAAGTATTTATATTTATATATAATATAAATAATACATAAACCTGTATACAGAATATACATAAAAATATTTCTTAAATATATACAAGCATGTGTGTATAACATATATATATATATATATATATATATATATATATATATATATATATATATAAAATACACACACGTGCTTGTATATATTTAAGAAATATTTTCATGTATATTCTGTATACAGATTTACGTATAATTTATATGATACATAAATAAATATATATATATATATATATATATATATATATATATATATATATAATTATACACAGTACACCCACATATATTACGTAAACACAAACTTTTATTTTGGATGCGATTAATCGTCTGACAGCCCTAATTATAACAATTTAAAATAACTGTTTTCTCTGTTAATGTATTTTTTTTTTTGATGAATAGAAAGTTTAAAAGAACAGCATTTATTATTTTTTACTGTCATTTTTAATCAATTTAATGCATCCTTGCTGAATAAAAGTATTAATTTCTTAAAAAAATGATTTAGGACTATAGTTTGTAATCACAATATTAGAGCAGATTTATATTTATAAAAATATTAATATAAAATGTAACTAAACAAAACTTCTGTATTGTATCCAAAATTTAAGCAATAATAATAAACATGCTACTTGTCGAAAGAAACACGACTAAAAAACAGAGCAGTTCATCTTTGGTAATGACTGGGTTTTACCTCTTGAAATACTCAACCTCACGATCGATCTCATCCATTTCCGTAGGGTCAACATCTTTGGGAAGGAACACATCATCTATCAGGGATAAAGGGGGTGAAAAGTAATGAAGAGCTGAAAATTGTCAAGAAAATCAGACCAACTTGCTACTTCTCAAACGTCACTTACCGATTGCACTTGACTTTTCCGTCTTGTTTTTGTTCTTATTTTTAGTCTTTCCCTTCGGTTGCTGTGCTTGCTGCTGTGAACTGTGAGTGTTGGAGGTGTTTTTACAGTCCACGTCCCGCGTGTCCGAGAGTTCGTTCTTCCCCCTCTGCGTGTTGGACCCTGTATTATGATGGTGACCGTTTGAAGCTCCGTTGGATGACTGCTTCCAAGCTTTGACCTCTTCTGCTCTCTTATTTCCTGTTTTCTGGGAGTCTGTGTGCTGCTGAGTCTGGTGGTTCTGTTTGGATCCACCTTTGGTGTTCTTATCTGAATCAGCTGCCCTTGTTTCCTGTGCTTTGTGCATCTCAGTTTTTGCTGCTTTCGTATTGGTCGCCTGCTCTTGGGTCGCCTGGTCCTGCTGCCGCTGATTCTGGGGCTTCTTACCCTTCTTTGTCTTGGATCCGGCTGCAGTTGAGGTCTTGGTTTCAGGAACTGCATCGTTGGGTTTGGCAGCAGACACAGTGCCAGGCTGGATGGACTCTGACCCCGTGGCCGGGCTTCGTTCTGGTGACTGAACGCGGATGAGTTTGGAAAGACTGGGTGTGGAGTGGAGCCTCTGGATGTCTTTGGCCGCAGTGGTGGTGTCCTCCCAACCGTTCACTATGTCGAGGTCCCTCTTGAAGTTCCTCAACGAGAGCGGTGCCAGATCCAAGTCTATCTGCTGCAGATCAGAAGATCCATTGAGATGAGACAGCAGATGGTTTCCTTCCAGCGTCGCAGCCTTCTTCGGGAAGTCGTTGACGTCCAGGTTGAGGTCGTACATGCTGAAGGAGGCACGGATGGAGTCTTTTATGGTGTTTTTGATCTCCTCCAGACGACTGGTGAGGAAACTGTTAACTCGCTCCAGCTCCAGCTGAGGCCACTCCAACAGTCTGTTTGCTTCCCCATCTCGAGTCGAATCTTCTACGGGATCAGGTGGAGATGCCGAACGGGGTTCACCGCTGGCGGCCTCGACGCTGCCCTGAAGAGCCCTCTCCTTCTCCTGTTCAAAATTGTGGATAAAATCATTCACAATTGGATTTTTTTTAAAAGAATGTTGGAAGAGTAAATGCTGCATTTGCATAAAGAGAACAACCGGCAAGCTGGCTTCAAAAAAACTATTTCTGGAAATCAAAAAAGCCAAAGCTTCAAAGGTACAGTCTGGAAACAGAAGCCTGATAGAAATCAGTGGCTTATCAGGAATGAAATTCAAAATAAAAATATTTTTAAGCATATTATCCAAGCATGCATGTGCGCGCACACTATTCAAAGAATAAAAGTGGAGAAATAATTGTTATAATTTTATATATTAAAATGCTATTTATTTCTGTGATGGGAAATCTGAATTGTCAAAAGAAAAAGGTGTATTTATATATACATTTATTTACAAATAGTTATATTCATTAGCATATTTAGGAAGGTTTGGAATAGCATATCAACATACAGGTGAAACTCAAAAATTTTGAATATCGTGCAAAAGTTCATTTATTTCAGTAATCCAACTTAAAAGGTGAAACTAATATATTATATAGACTCATTACATGCAAAGTGAGATATTTCAAGCCTTTATTTGTTATCACTGTGATGATTATGGCTAACAGCTTATGAAATCCTTTTCCCAATATTCTAATTTTGAATTTGAGCTGTAAGCCATAATCATCAAAATTATAAGAATAAAGGCTTGAAATATCTCGCTTTGCATGTAATGAGTCAATATAATATATTAGTTTCACATTTTAAGTTGAATTACTGAAATAGATTAACTTTTGCATGATATTCAAAAAACTATTACTGCAGTTTAAAGTGTCTATATAGAGGGTATGCGCGTGACGTCACCGTCAGCCAGAGTGCCTGCAGTTACTCACAGTGAGTGGCAAAAAGACTGAGCGGCTGTATTTGTTTTTAGCGTGAATGTCGCGAAAAACAAACACAACACATGTAAAGTGGGAAAGAGCTTTGCGATTGACTGTCCATCTAGATTTGACAAAAAAAATCGAAGGTATATTTTTACAGACTGCTATAGAAAGAGGAGCAAATGGATCGACTGGAATCAAGCTAGGTGTAAAACCATACCCATATATTTTGTATTGTTATATATAATAACAACATCAATTAAATATTTATCATTGCATATTCTGCATTATTGGATGTTTTTTAATAAACACTGACCAAAAAAAAAACTATAAAGTTTTAAGGCTGGACGATATGATGATATATATAGGCAATATATAACACTGTTATAAGTAATCACCCGGATTTAGACCTACCTATATAGTATTTATATAAAGCGTTCACAGGCAAATTTGCTTTATGTTTAGGTCTATATTGCTTTTATTTCCCCGGTGTCGAAATCAGGCAAACATAAATGTCAGGCAACACGATTCCTGGCTGCATGTCTATCCATAAATCACAGGATCTTTAGTAAGTTGTAAGGAACACTTTATTGAGTCTAACATTAAGCTTAAATTGATCAAATTTGATTAAGTTTCCCCTATTAAATCCAGTCACGCAGCAGATCTTTTGCCACTCAGTCAGGCTGAAGGGGGTTGTTGCGGCGGGAAAGTGACGTCAATGCATTCCCTCTATTAGCACACAGTCAAATGGAAAACACTACCTTTTTCTTCTGTTTGTGCCGTGCCCGTTTAGCAGCCTTGGCACTGTTGATGGGTTTGGGCTCTGTGCTGTTGATGAAGTCCAGGAGTTCATCCACATCTCGATGGTCTATGGCACTCGGTGCTGCCGAGTCTAGATCCTGCCTCTGAGGAAGTTCCTCTTTACGGCGGGTCAGTCTGGACCGAAGCTTCTCCCTGATCTCAGCATAGTTCCGACTGGTGGGGGCAGCCGGAGGCTGTAGGGGTGAAGATGATGAATAATTGTATTTATGTTAGACAGAGCACACAAACATAATGTATTAGAGCAATGTCTAAAGATTAACAGTCTTAGAAGAAAAGGTTCTATATAGAACCTTAAAAGGTTCTATCAGCGCTACGTATTTGGAACCCCTAAAAGGTTCTATACACTCTCAAAAAAAGGGTTCCTCTGGGTTCTATATAGAACCCTGGGGTTCCATACTTGGCCAATAGAACTTTTAACCGAAAAAATGGTTCTATATAGAACCATTTTGGAGTTCCATATATGAAGCGGGTGCTGGAACCATTTCTGG
Organism: Cyprinella venusta; assembly: GCA_038021265.1. NCBI lineage: Eukaryota > Metazoa > Chordata > Actinopteri > Cypriniformes > Leuciscidae > Cyprinella > Cyprinella venusta. Next base: position 5,434,882 of record CM075873.1, read on the forward strand.
TTCTAAATAGAACCATTTCTTCTAAGAGTGAAAGATGGAGCATTAGTAAACAGTACCGCGTTGTGGCCGAAGAACTCGCAGTAGCAACAGTCACAGTATTTCCCGTCCTTCTGATTGTTGGAAGAGGACGCACAGGAGCTCCGCTCCGAGCTGCTGTCCTCATCATCTCCTTCTTCAAGCTCACAGGGCGGAGCGTGACACAACGACCCATTGGGCAACTTGTGCCCTTTACACGCCTGGTCCCTGGTCAGACAGAACAACACAACTTAACACAAATTGTCTTCAATTCACAAGCTTGTGATTCGGTTTCAGTTGATTTGATATAGATTCATCTGGAATGGATATACTGTATATCAGGTCAATTATTCTCAAGGAAAACAAAAATACCTCTCAAATAAAGCTGTAAACTATACAGGGAACCCTGTCAGTGGTACATTAACTGTAACATTAAGGATTCAAACTAACAACTGATTAGGGATACAAACACTTAAATTTGCTATAATAACAACTTTTTAAAGAGGTAATTATGTTTCTTGAATAAATCTATACAAATAAACTGCCATCATAAAAAGCAGTTTTAATGATTGATTTATTCAAACATACATTATATATTGAAGAACAGGTTAAGTAAAATTCAAGGAATATGTAATATGGTGCATATCCTCCTCTCTAGGGTTCATTTTTCAAGCTAACAATCGAACTGTAGACACTGAATGGCTTTTCTGAGGTAAATGTGACAGGTGACATTTCAACGACGTCTCTCTGTGGTTCAAAACACTGATTGTGTTGTACTGTATCTTTCAACATATAGTACCTTCTGATGTTCATTCATGTTTATTTCATGACATAACTAATAGTTAAGAGGAAGAGATGATCAGTAAGTCAGCAGCTATACAGAGACCCAATGTTTTTACAAAACAACATTGACGGACTCTAAAGCTGAGACTTTGTTTCATATCATAACAAAGCACTACGTTTATTTTGATTTCTTGGATGGGAGGCGCACTACAAATAATGTTGGCAAAATGAACCTCTGGTCTATTTACACATTGGTACCTAGTCGACTGTTCTCTGAGATTTATTTTCATGATAATCGAATGTAAAGAGTTTTATCTCTAAAAACTGTTTAGCGTATATATGGGGGGCATATAATAAGTAAAAAGAAATTGCTAGTTTATACCACTAACAAGGCTCAAAATAGCCCCACAGTAACATAATGAGGGTCCCTACATGCAAAACGAAGCATTGAGAACTTCGTAAGTGTACAGACCGTTTAATAAGAAGATATTTTATAAAGACAGTGCACTTCATGTATACAGGCGGCGCCAACTTTGGAAAACAGTCTCGACAAGTCGAACCACTTACAAATTTCTCAATGCTTCGTTTTCATGTAGGGACTCTCATTATGTTACTGTGTTAGTGTGGGGCTATTTTGAGCCTTGTTAGTGGTATAAACTAGCAATTTCTTTTTACTTATTATATGCCCCCATTACTAGCATTATACGCTAAACAGTTTTTAGAGATAAAACTCTTTACATTAAATTTAGGGCTGTCAAAACGATTAATCGCGATTAATCGCATCCAAAATAAAAGTTTGTGTTTACATAATATATGTGGGGGCACTGTGTATAATTATTTTAGATATAAAAACACACACACACATGCTTGTATATATTTAAGAAATATTTTCATGTATATTCTCTATTTAGATTTATATATAATTTATATTATATATAATTTATATTTTATATAATTTATATATTATATATATTATAATTTATATAAAATATATTTTATATATTTTATTTATATAATTTATATTATATATAATTTATATTTATATTATATATAATTTATATCATATATAAATATAAATATTTTATATATAAATTATTTTTTTTCTTAAATATACATGCATGTGTGTTTTTATATATATACAAAATAATTATACACAGTGCACCCACATATATTATGTAAACACAAACTTTTATTTTGGATGCGATTAATCGCGATTAATCGTTTTGACAGCCCTAATTAAATTATCATGAAAACAAATCTCAGAGAACAGTCGACTAGGTACCAATGTGTAATTAGACCAAAGGTTCAATTTGCGCCGGAGTTCTCCTTTAAGTAACGTTTTGTTTATGCATCAATAAAAAAAGAGCATAGACTAAAATATCGATTCCTGGGATTTAAGAATAGAATCGATTAAAGCGAACGAGAATGAATAAATCGATATTTTCAACAAAGTCCAACCAGTTAACATACAGAGATGTGAAGTAATGAAAACTCACCTGCATGCCCCAGACGTCAGATGGCCAGCATTGGAAGAGGCTACAGGGCTGCCGTTACTGTGTCCGTTGCAGGGGTGATTGCAGCCTATGAGCGAGTTGCCGAGTTTGCCGTGTTGCGTGTTAACAGCGGGAATGTGGGAATTCTTGCAGGCGCTGGGCTTGTGCAGGGCCACCGGACTGTCCGCCCCACTCGAGTGCTTGGCTGCGGGAGAGTGAATGTTTGGTACCAACGAAGAGAAAGGAGGATGCGAAGGCAGCCCCGGACTGGCGGAGTTGACGTGAACATGCTGACTGGAGTTTTGTTTGGGAGGCAGCAGCGAGGAATGCTGGGATGAGAGACCCGTTGGACTGTTGGGCGGCACTGACAGGTCTGCAGCTTGGTGGTGATCGTTTGGGTGGAACGCTTCACCTGGAGAGAGACACGTTTAGTTGTCTTTAGGGGATGTGCAATTAATTTGCATCCAGATGCAAGTGATAAATCAACTCTTCCACGTTAATTAGAGTGACAGCAACAAGCAACGGGACACTTTCTCGGTGGCTTGGTTTCTATTTTTTGTGAAACTTCATTGGTTCACAATCATAATCGGTTTATGAAATATCGAAATGATCTGATTGGATGTGATTGTGACACTTTGCAGCAGCATTTTCTTTGCAGTGATGTCTGACACTTTCTTGTCAAGTCGAGTTTGGTTGGGAAATGGTGTAAATTTGAAAGCTTTGCGGCTCGCACCCATTACATAATGCGATGCAATATGAACAGCTGAAGTTAAAATGTACTCAAATATTAACTGTTATTGTGTACATTAAATCTAAAATGCATTCATACAATCCATTTTAGTCCTTCTAATGCAACACTGTGCTAAAATTAGAACAAGCACTTCGACCTGCAATCTGTTTTCTTCTATCCCTAAACACAACGTCAATAGAACCATTGGGGTAAACAAAAAAATCGGATATTACCAGAATCCATATGTAAATACACCCAAACAAAGTGGTAAATGACATTTGAGTCAGACATAGTTAGTTAATGCATTAGGTATCATGGATTAACAGTGAACAATACTTTTACAGGCTTTATTGATCATAGCTAATGTGAAATTCTACATACAATACCATTCAAATGTTTAGGCTCTATAAGTTTTTTTTTGTTTTTTTTTAAAGAAATGAATAATTTTAATCAGCAAGGACATACTGAATTGCTCAAATGTGACAGTAAAGCCATTTATAAATGTTACAAAAGATTTCTATTTTAAAATACATGCTGCCCTTTTGAACTTTGTATTCATCAAATAATCCTGAAAAAAAAATATTGCCATTTTTCCCAAAAATATTAAGCGGCACAATGGTTTTCAACACTGATAATAATTAAAAATGTTTCTTAAATCAGCATATTAGAGTGATTTCTGAAGGATCATGTGACACTGAAGACTGGAGTAAGTGTCATGACAGGAATAAATTACATTCTCAGTTATTTTAAATAGTAAAAATATTTTTCAATATTACAGTATTATTGATCAAAATCAATGCAGCCTTTGTGACCATAAGATAATTCTTTCAAATATATCAAAAACTCTTACCGACCCCAACTTTGTGAAAGATACATTTTTACCATTACAAGTCAATTAACATTAATGTATTATGAATGACAATAGCATATTTATAAATGAATATCAACCTTACACTAGAAGTATAAATGAACAAATAATTGCTGCTTGTTGTCAGTTAATGATCCCCAGTGCAATAACTAATAAAATCATATAGCGTTCTCACCTGGAGGAGTTGGTCGTCGACACATTGTCTTGAAGTGCTTGGGGTTGGTCTTACATAGATCGGTGGAGGCAGACAGTGTCCCAGGAGAAGTTGCATTGGAATTCTGGGATGAGGGATGACTGTAGGGACAGACTTTAGTCCCAAATGTTTTGGCAGCCTTCCCGGGTGCATCATGAGAAGACCTCTTCTCATGGCACGCTGGTACCAACGTCCCACCTACCAGGACAAGAAATAACACAATCAGTCCATCTTATTTCTACAGCCAAATTCTATTTAATACTTAAAGGGGCCATAATATGCCCTTTTACAAAGATTTTATTTTGTTTTTTTCATTATTATTTACAGCTCCACTCTCCGCAGTCTTGCTCAAATGCGGCATTTAATTCTGGTTTCCATGAAGCTCCTCCTTCAGAAATGCAAATTGTCCTGTGTAGGGTTGGGTATCGAGAATCGAGTATCGATTGGAACCGGGACTAACTTTTCGTTTTTCCCGGAATCGTTCAAATTTCAAAAGTTAAAATTTCGATTCCTAGTTTCGATATTCACAGTCCGCCGATCAGAAGAAGAAACCGCTGAACAACACCAATGAAGAAGCGTCTACCGGAAGTGTTGGCATAACCGCGCGATTCAAACATGAGTAGCTTACGTCGGCGGTCCAAAGTTTGGCTTCACTTTTCTAAAAATAACAAAATTTTGGCAAGTAAAGTATTTCCCTTTAGAAAGGAGTATTTTCTTCAGAAAGATCGTTGGTTAGCAAGGTTAGCTAAACTTTTTTGACCCTGCCTCTTAAAAGAATCGGAATCAAGAATCGTTGGGAACCGCAATCGAAACAAGGAATCGGAATCAGAATCGTTCAAATTCAAACGATACACAACCCTAGTCCTGTGATTGGTTAGCTATCCCGTGACGGCTTAGCATGTGTTCGGGAAATGTCACACTTCTTCACAACCGCAAGCTCTACTCAATTTCAAACCAATTCAAAACTATTTCAGACTTAAGAATGTTAACTAACAAGAGGATCGTCCAGAACAGATTTCATGCACGGACTTTGCAAGCACGGATTGCACAGGACGTTTTAGAGCGGTACATATTGTTGTTGTTGTAATTTCCTTATACATTTTAAATATGTTGTATTTTGAGCACTTCTTGAGTTGTTTTTGCCTCTTTACGATGACTCGCTTGGTTTAGTCCTCAGTTGTAAGTCGTTTTGGATAAAAGCGTCTGCTAAATGTAAATGTAGATATGACGTTACACGATTTTTGTCATGATATCTGATATTTGTCATCATGATATTTGTCTGAAAAAGTATGGGAATACAAACAGTACTCGATCACAAAACCATGTTATGTTTTATAACCATGTCAAAAGCTATGGTAAACACTATATCAATATAAATGTTGGCTAACAGGCGAGCGTAGCAACAACATAAAACTTATAATTGGAACTGTTCATAGAAAACGTCTCGGTTACATATGTAACCCTTGTTCCCTGAAGGAGGGAACAGAGACGTTACGTCCCATTGCCACAATTGCTGTGCTTGCTGGCTCGGCTTCTCAGCACAAAGCAAACGTGCATTGCATCAGCTTCCTTATATATATACTCGCGCAGCTGGGCGGAGTGCAATATGCAAATTTCATTGGCTTGTTTAGTTTACATTCGAAGGTGATTGGGCTCTCAGGCAAGATCCCAATACGTCGGTGACAACGACGTAACGTTAAACGTGACCGACTGAAAGACATACTTACAAGTTATGATCCACAAACAACAGATTGTCCCAACAAAGAGGGAACAGCTCAATTTCAGGAGAAGCTTTTGTGCGTCGTCAAAGAGACGCTGTTTATCCCCAACTGATTTGTTTGACCTTCCTATGCCTGACGAACTTAGATTGGTTAAAACTTGAAACACTGTTCCTGAACATTAAAATCCCAATGTTTATCTGTGTGCTGCACATTTTACGGAGAACAGCTTCCAGAAACTAACAGAGTACAACGTAGGCTACATAGCAGCAGCTCAGCCAAGCCAAGTCCGCTGGAAAAAACACGTTGAGCCGTTCGTTTTAATTCTTGAAAAGGGGATTCTGTCGAATAAAATATCTCCATTTGGAGTAGATTTTCTATCCTTGGAGCTTTTGTAACCTTGCAGATCCTTTTTTTTATGCTAAAATATCAACATCACACTAACTAACTAAAGTGAAAAAGCATAATATAACACCTTTAAAGGGATATTCCACTTTTTTCAGACAATTTCTGCTCTCATTGACTTCCATAGTAGGAAAAAAATATACTATGGAAGTCAGTGAGACCAGAAACTGTCTGTTTACTGATATTCTTCTAAATATCAGAAAATCGGCTGAATACATTCAAAAACAGTAAACCCCAACTGTTTAACTCTGAGGGAGTTGTAAAATGAGCCTATTCCCCAAAAAAAGTGGAGTATCCCTTTAAGAAAACAACTCCACAGACTACACAAAGTTTGATCAGGTCTTAAATCAACCCTTAAGCGGTTTATTTTGTCACTATGCCTATCCGACTGTACATTATCCTGCTTGTTACACAGCTAAGTACCAAAATAAATCAATTAATGAGCATGACATATCGATTTGAGTTTATCGTCTGAGAATAAAAAAGGAATTATGGAGTGATATGAAACCTGAAACTTGCAGTTATGCAGAAAAAAGGCTGCCTGAGACGGCCAATTCAGTGGGCATTATACAAAAAAAAAAAAAAAAAATCAGAACACACAATACTACATTTGACCAATCAGAATCAAGTGTTCAAGAGTGCCATGTGATGAAGTAAAAGAGCAGGAAGCCGTACCCTGTGAAAGTGCAGGTGTGCTGTGGTTGCAGTGAGACCCTCCATTAGAATGAGCCGAATTCCAAAGGCCAGACAGTTTGCGCGCGGAGAGGAAGGAGCTGGGGTCCCAATCCACCGAGCTATGCTCCGGATAACCATTCCCACAGCTCTGAGACTTACATGAGGACGAGTGGGAGAGCGGCACCTGGATAACGACACATCCATCTTTTAGACAAGTGACAGAAAGCAAAATGTGAGTCCGTAAAATCTTTTAGGGATCTTTTGGGAAATTATGTTTCAGTAGACATGCGAGTGCTATCAGACTTTTTTTTTTGTGCCTGTGTTATGTACACAGGATTGTCCTCAATGACCTGCTGAGCTTTTCTGTCTAAAGAAGGAACGGTTTTGGTCACACTAGGTATGTTTCCATCCACCTATTTTTATCTGCATTTTGGGATGTTACAGAGAGCCAAGATGCACTTAAATTATAAAAATCACGCTCAATTGAGGCGGATACATTGTGGGACAGAGGCATCCTATAAAGAGACATGCACATTTTATCACATTTTATCAATAAATCCCCCGATGCGCTACAAAAAAAAAACAAACTTGTGTGACTTTGCGTCAACAGTGGATGAGATTAGATTACTGGACTAACCAGTCGATCAATTTCATCGCACAGGCGCTGCATCTCCAATTTATCATTCTGAAATGCCTGAGCAAAAGTCTGTCATCAGAATGCTTTGGTATAATGACCCTCCAGTAGTGTCTCGCATGATTGTGTACCCAAACACAAGGCATCTGAACGCGAGACAGCATGACAGCATTAATTGTGTTGCGTCTTTGCATTCTGAGACGCAAGTCATTTATGATGTAGGGAAAAAGAGCCTCCATTGCAGCAACCTCCATTTTTATCACACATTTTTTGTGGGAATTTCCCAGGAAGTGATGATTTTGTTCTCTTTAACACGTGCGATGGATAATTTTTAACGTTTTTGCTGATGTTCCAATTTGGTGCATTTAAGTTAAATTCATGAAAACCTAACTACTGTTCTTCATGCAATCAAAGGATAGAAGCAAACTTAACATCTTTATGAATACTGCACAATCTTCCAATAACAATAAGCCAGACAAAAAGGACCACTTGATACAGTACCAACTTACACCTCTATCCCAAGAAAAGCAGGTAACGCTTCCTTTTACAGTCCAGTTACCCATGTAAATACTATGTACTTATTTTAGTAACTACAATTACTAGTACTAACTAGTACTGTGGTACTGGTACTAACTGTTAATAACTAGTACTAACCCTGAACCTACCCCTAAACCTACCTCTGTTCCATGAACTTACCTTATATTAGCAGTACTTTCTAGGTAAGTATACTGTAAGTACTGTACTGTAAAAGGAAACATTACCGAAAAGCATTTGGACACTTAATACACGTACTATATGAATGCCACTGCATTAGATAATAACATAATAAAGTGTTTTATTTTATTTATTTTTTTGTGTTACCTTTTTTTACATTTATTTATGCAATTGCATTTTAAATGTATTTCCTTTTAAGGAAGATAGCACAAAAAAAAAACTTTACAAAAAAGTTTGTTCGGTATGAAATGACGAAATGACTTTCTGGATGTCAAATATTTGTTAAACGTGTGTGAACCTAAAAGGAACAGACCTTATTCAGCTACTAACTACTATATTAGTGGTTGATTAAAATGAACAAGAATAGTTAGGAACAGTGAAGTTAGTTTTCAAAAAAGGCTTTAGCGTGATTTGTTTACCACTTGGTTTGATGTTTTGTATTCAATGCAATGATGTTTAGTGTCCAATTATTATTTTTTTTTATTCTATATTCGGAAGTATAAAGTATTGCGTCGTACAAAAGCGTTGACATGCTCATAGTTAAAGGGATAGTTCACCCAAAAACGACAATTCTGTCAGTATTTGCTCACCCTCATGTTGTTCCAACCCCGTAAGACCTTCGTTCATCTTCACGAATTAAGACATTTTTGATAAAATGTGAGAGCTGGATCACTCCCCCATACTAGTCCATAGGCTTCTTGAGGGATTGAAATTTGCCGGCCTCGAAAAGTTATTAAAGACATCGTTAAAACAGTCCAAGTGACTACAGTGGCTCAATCTTAACTTTATCAAGCGACGAGAACACTTTTTGTGTGCAAAAACAAACATAAATAACAACTATTATTTCAACTATATCCTTCTATTTGGGCCTCTAGTCAGTAAAACTAGTGTAATTGCGTAGAGCCATGTCACACATAGGCTCACTATTGGCCGACGCTGGTCATGTGTGTGATGCGCGTGACGTACAACAACAGATCATACGCTGTTAAACTAGTAACCTGACTCGAGGCCCAGAGTGAAGGACATGAATAGTTGAAATAAAGTCGTAATTTTTGTTTGTTTGTTTTTGCACACAATAGTGTTCTTGTAGCTATATAAAGTTAAGATTGAGCCAATGTAGTCACTTGGACTATTTTAACGATGTCTTTAATAACTTTTCGAGGCCGGCAAATTTCAATCCCTCAAGAAGCCTATGGACTAGTACGGAGGAGTGATCCAGCTCTCAGATTTCATCAAAAATGTCTTAATTCATGTTCCGAAGACGAACGAATGTCTTACGGGGTTGGAACAACATGAGGGTGAGTAAATACTGACAGAATTTTCATTTTTGGGTGAACTATCCCTTTAAGATAAATATGTGTACATCAGATTCAACACATTCTAAAGTTGAGCAATTTATATCTATAAACTAGGGCTGTCAAAATGATTAATCGCATCCAAAATAAAAGTTTGTGTTTACATTGTGTTTACATGGGTGCACTGTGTATAATTATATATATATATATAAATACACACACATGCTTGTATATATTTAAGAAATATTTTCATGTATATTCTGTATATAGATTTATATATAATTTACATTATATATAAATATTTTATATATAAATAATATTTTTTTCTTAAATATACATGCATGTGTGTTTTTTTTATATATATACAAAATAATTATACACAGTGCCCCCACACATATTATGTAAACAGAAACTTTTATTTTGTATGCGATTAATCGTTTTGACAGCCTTACTATAAACACTAATTTCTATGAATTAACCCATATCATATACATATATGTATGTATATGTAATGTGTCCAGTCTCAATAACCTGCGTAGTTTGCTCCTGAAGCGTTCTCCTCTCCTCCTCTTCCACACTCTTCCTGCAGCTCTGGCAGATCCACAGCGGCACCTCACCCAACAGCGACTGAGAGAGCGAAGGCACGGCGTCTGCCAGCTTGCGGCCCGGAACCTCCCTAAGCAGGGCCTGGGACAGCGCGGGCACAGCCTCCGCCAGTTTGGACCCGTGACTGGGGAGCCCGTTCACCTGGCCTGCCCCCCAGTCTTTAAACTCCCGATGGCACAGCAAGCAGCAAGTATGCATGGACTGTGTGATCAGAGCAAATGAGTTAACAAAAACAGACTGTAATGAACTCTGCATCTGAAACCAATAAATTATATTCACTAAAACATCTATGAATTTTTCATGCCTGAAAATCCAAAATTCCCTGATTCGTCCAGGTATTTATTTCATGACCGTGGGAACCGCAGATATCCCACAATCCTGTGCAAGTTCTTCAGTAGTCGGTAGAAAAATTAAATAAGGCATCCAATGGAGTAAAATCAAGTTAAATGGGTTCATAAACGATAATATTACGATTCATTTTCTACAAGGAAATAAGCACTGTCTGCAGACATTAAATATTTGCTTGGTTATGTCTAAAGATCATTTTAATTTGTTCTAGATCATTAGAGATAATGTCTGTCAATTCAATGACTGACTGGTCAGTAGAAAAGCTTTTTTATAGCAGGAACTCAATAATTAAAGCATTATTCTTTGCAAGTAAATTATTAAATTGTAAAACAGACTTAAGTAAACTACATTAGAAATATCAGGGTTATTGTTATTATTTTTCACTGTTTCAACTATTTGAGAAATTTAAAAGCGTTCAGCAAGACTACTGTAACCCATCAAAACAAACACATTCAGAATCCACTGTACACACTATTATCACGACAAACCCATTGTTAAATGCATAAGCTCAAACATTTTTTCCTTTATTGACGTTTTTGTGCATTGGAAGTGTAACATTTAGAGTGTTGCAGATATTAGCAGGTTGGTAAACCTGAAATGTAAACGTATGGCAATATGGTAACCATTGACACAAATATGCCACTGAAGTCTTTTAATGCACAAACACATAGTAACGTTAATTGTGTCACCCCATAAAGTGAGATTGTGGCTGGGGTAGTAGCGCCGGTTAAGCTTGAGCTATACAGAAATAATTTAGTAGCCAGCCACAGCATTATAAACGACAGCAACACACTGTTAGCTTTGTGCTTCACGGACTTTCGTTTAGCTTTCTTGAACCAGCTAACGTTATATCTGAACAACCAGTGTCGTATAAAACATTCAGATGTAAAGTACTGCACTGCTTGGGGCTATAAAAACGCCGTTAAGGCAACACATTTATTTATTTATATCGTTACATAGGTAGCGAGCAAGCTAGTGCTGCTCCGCCCGTGCAGCGCGAGAGCAAACGTAGTGATGGGAAATCCGACTCATTTCTGAGAAACGATTCTTTCGAACAGTTCGTTTCGAAGAACCGGTTCCAAAACAGATTCAGGTATTATTTTACGTCGGGAAGTAATCACGCCAGACATATGTGGTCAATCCTGGCGTTGCATATTAACGTATATTCAAACTGCACATATTACTGTTTACTAGGTTCAATATTCTGTTTTATTTTACATTTTATAAAAGTGCAATTCAGGCTCCTAGCTCAGTTTGTTTTTAGACATGATTCGGTTCATTAAAGCAAATTAATTATAGAATAACGTTTAAATATAGTTTACATTAAACATTAATAATATTTACATTGCATTGTCTATTATGCTATTGTTTAATAAAACGCTTTTTATTAAAACAAAATACTGAAATTTAATCCAATCATAATCATTGTCATTGCGATTTTATAGCGTTTTTGAAAACGGCTGTCAGTCACAATATTTTGATTCGAGAACTGTTCTGACAGATTCCGTCCGATTCGTGAACGAGTCGTTCAGACCAATTTTGCGAATCGGTTCGACCAAATCATAAAAGATCCGACTCCAAAGAACAAGTCGTTCATGAATCGGACAGCGCTAATCAGGCGCTACAAAACGCGAAATAAGCGCGAAAACACAAATAACTGCACGTGCAATAGAGTCCTAAATAAAGCGCCCGTAAAAATAGTTTACAAAACCAAGTCTCTAACATTGAGAACCAGCTCGAGGAGGAGTGCTATTGGATGAACGTGTTAGCATTAGCTAACAGTTACCTGATTGGTCCTGCTCGCTCCTGCATCTCCTCCAGCACCAGCGCCTTCGCCTGCTGTCGCCGCCGCCGCTTCTGCTGCTGCTGCTCCCGCATCGCCGGGCTTCTTCGACAGGCTCTGCTGCTGCTGTTCCGACACTAAATCCTTGGCCCCGACGCCCTGCTGCTTGCTTTTTTTCCTCGCCATCGCTTTAGTCCGTATTATGCCCGTCGGCTGGTCTCCAGGCTCGGTATATAAACACAGTTTCGGTTCTTGTGGGCAGTCTCGAATGCTCCCTGTTCTTTCTCAAGGCAAGACAACAGTGAATATGGCGGAGGACTGGCGCACACACACACTCACACACACTCACACACACACTCGAGCAGGTTCAGGGGTCACACGTACTGATGGCAAACGGCTTCAGTAAGGAAGGGGAAAACCGAGGACTCCATGTTTAATGAGGGCAAGATTTCCAGATGACGAGTACAGTAAGTCAAACTACAGTAGTGCAGGATAGGAGGAGAAATATCAACATAGTAATCACGTGCAGCTTACATACAAATGTTTTCCTTGATGAGAGTAACGCCAGTAACAAAATATCCTTATAGGCTATATATATATATATATATATATATATATATATATATATATATATATATTCTGTCATCATTTTTCTCACCCTCAGGTTGTTTCAAACCTGTATGAATTAATTTCTTCTGCTGAAAAACAAAGGAAGATATTTTGAAGAATGTCAGTAACCAAACCGTCAACTGGAACTATTGACTTCCATAGTATTTTTATCATTCTTCAAAATATCTTCCTTTGTGTTCAGCAGAAGAAAAAAATTCATACAGGTTTGAAACAACTTGAGGGTGAGTAAATGATGACAGAATTTTCATTTAAAAGGGAACTATCCCTTTAAGTCAGTTTAATAATATTTAAGTTTGAATGACTTAAAACATCCAAATTGATTGTACTTAAAAATTTAAGTCAGCAACTTTTTACATTGTATCATACAAAACTTTATCTGTTTTTTTTTAAACTCACAAAAACTTCACAGTACATGCATATTTCTTTACCGTCATACATCTAATTCACTCAGATAACCACACTATTACTTAATTTCAGCCCATTTCTTATTCCTCTAGTTGCTCATTATGGGTTGTACAATAGATTTAACACTGTTTTTCATACACTTTATTTATAAAATGTATTAATATATACATTGTCTGTTTTTAAAGATATACTGTATGTTCACACATTTTATCTCCCTTTGTCAAACATTAAATGTCCTCATGTTGTATCTCCTGTAGTTCTGCAAATGTAAAGTTGTTTTAAATTTGTTTTAAAAAACTAAAATTTAAAAACTTAATTTCTTCATTTTGTTAACCAGTGTTGAGAATCCCTACTACTTGGCAAAAATATTGTCTTCAATATCTTAGTGTATTTGTTTGGTCTCCAACTCAAATATTGTCATTATAATATTTCACTGTTATTTTAGCAGTTAGTTTATAAGTTTAATTTTGAAGGGGAAAAAATGACGCTTCAATATTTAGGATTTCCTTTTTATTATAGAGGGGAGAGTCGTAGCTCATGATAAAGTGAATAGTGAACACATGGCAGGTCAGATCAAGTGATAGTAGTGATATATAAAACATTTAAATTTATTAAAACTACAATTGTTAGTTGTTACTGAAGCAATGGCAGTGGTTACTGTAGGATTTAAGAGTTTGAAATACACACAGAACTGATTTTTAACACAAAAAGAGTGTATTTTGAATCCTCAAATGAGCCCCAGTCATCATCTGAATTTGTTAATTTTTTTTTCCATAGCTGAGATTAAAACAATTGTCTGCCCTTGTCAAGGCCATTTTCTTGATGCACTATTTTCTAAAAACAGGCAAACATTTGCTCTGCAAATTAGGATATCCTATGTTGGTGAAACAAAAATATAGATTGTCAAAAGTTCATTTATTTTCCTTACAATTCAAAATACTATATTTTTAGAAATCTGCTTCATTAAGAGATTTAAAGACACCTTGATGTGTGAGTGAATTATAGTTCGGAGGCACATATTTGTCTAGGTTGGTGAATAAGGTTTCAGTCATGATTATAATATGATGATTAAAGGGATAGTTTACTTTGAAATTAATTTTTAGTATGTTTTAGCTTACCTCAAGGTCATCCAAGAGATGTAGGTGTCTTTGTTTCCGCAGTAGTTTCAATTTTGATATTTTTAGGTCAAACCGTTATTGTCTGTCAGTCATATAATGGTCTATGGTCACCACCTCAAAGAGCATGCACAGAGAAGTCCAAATTAAACATGATGACTCGTAAATGTAAGTACACATTGATGGCCTAAGACACGAAACGAGCGGTTTGTGTGAGAAAACAAACAGGATTTATATCGTTTTACCTCTTGTAACCACAGCCACGTTGATATATCGAAATCGTCTTCCATTGCGATTTCCTGTATATCTAAATATGTTTAGATCTTCACAGTGAAGGATAACACTTCCGAAATCTCTGTGTATACAATGAGTGACATACATGCGAGAGATCACCTCCGGCGCTTGCGCAGACCGAAGCGCCCACACCCTCAGATCACTTGGACGTGGCTGTGGTTACAAGAGGTAAAAACGATATAAATACTGTTCGTTTTCTCACACAAACCGCTCGTTTCGTGTCTTAGGCCATTAATGTGTACTTACATTTACGAGTCATTAAATCATGTTTAATTTGGACTTCTCTGTGCATGCTCTTTGAGGTGGTGACCATAGACCTCCATTATATGACTGACAGACAAGAACGTTTGACCTAAAAATATCAAAATTGAAACTACTGCATCTTGGATGCCCTTGAGGTAGGCTAAAACATACCAAAAATTAATTTCAAAGTGAACTATCCCTTTAAAGGCAGCGAGGTCAGGAAGACAAGGTTTTGTATGGATTGAGCACATATAAGTTAGCTTCAGGTCACTGTGAGTTTTGAAGTGTACCACACAGAGTAACAGAGTTCTGTCACTAAAATCGCTGCACACTGCCTCCGTTTGCTTACAGTTACATAGTCTTCTGTACAAATCACACATCACATACAGTGCTCTCCCTCTCAACCCCACATACTTTCAAAATTCTTGTCAGTGCTGAATCCATGGCTATAAGCTGGAATACTTGTGAAGAAACCGGTCGTAGGCATCGTAAATAGCTTGCCTGGAAGTCAACAATCAAGCATAAAATTCAAAAGTTAATGCATGTATGTAAAATGATTGGACATATGGTTAATTCACATGATTATAAGCAATATGCTACAGTTTAACAACATAATTAACATTGATCACTATTAAAAGTTAGAATTCACTGAAAAATCCCAGTATGTTCAAATGTTTGATGCTGCTCATCATAGCTGCATTTTTTGCATTTGCTATTATAATTAATGTTGAAAACAGTTGTACTGCTTAATATTTTTGAGAAAACCATAATAAAAAAGAAATTCAGGATGAACAAGGGCTGAAAATTTTTTTTTAAAAATGATGCAAAACACTAGAAAGAATCAAGATGAATGTAGTACATTTGATTTGTGCATGTTCAAGTTTTCTGAAGTCATTGCTTGTGAAAAACCTGTTTGTTATTCACTAATAATCTTGACTTCCACATTAACTATGTTTATAAGAGAAGCTGGGATTAGTGAACGAATCATTCATTTGAATTAGACTTTTCAATGAATTAACGTAGTTTATAAAATGCACTTTCGTGACTCTCCTGTGGGAACTCGTTTATCAAAATGAACAAATCTTTCTTGGTGTCATTTGTTTCATTCAAAGAAACGAAATGAACAAGTTCGAATAGGAAAGTCACGAACGTGCATCACAGAACAGAGCAAGGCGACCATTTGAGCTTATAAAACTTAAACTTTGTTGTTTTTTTTTTAAATAAGTGATCGTTTCGCTTGATAAGACCCTTATTCATCGTCTTTAATCGTTTAAAGCCCTTTGAACAGTTTGCACTGAAACTGTCTTTTGGACCTTGAACCATTTGGTTCCCAATGAAGTCCATTATATGGAGAAAATTCCTGGAACGTTTTCATCAAAAACCTTAATTTCTGTTCGACTAACAAATGTATTGCTCATTGTTAGTTCATGTTAGCAAACACATTAATTAACGTTAACTAACGAACCTTATTGTAAAGTGTTACCAATAAAATCATACAGGTTTTAAGTAAACTCTTTCTAAAATTTGACTGTGCTTACCGAAACAGCCTTTGTTTGAAAAGGTAGGCGCTGATGTGACCTCCATTGAGGTAGCGAACCTCACAGCCAGGCCAGATCTCCTGTAAGCTGCGTACTCCAGTGCGGGGAATATAAGCGTCTTCCTTTGCCTGGACTATAATGATCAGACTGGGATCCACAGGCACTGGAGACAAAGCATGCAAAAAAGAAACAGGATCAAACCCAGGAACACAAGCCGAACCTTGTGCAAAACAAATCAGATGTAGTACCTGAAAAATTGGCGATGTGTGTGCATTCGTCCATCACTCCCTTCATGAAGCAGAAAGACTCCC
Source organism: Cyprinella venusta (assembly GCA_038021265.1). Lineage (NCBI taxonomy): Eukaryota > Metazoa > Chordata > Actinopteri > Cypriniformes > Leuciscidae > Cyprinella > Cyprinella venusta. The sequence continues at coordinate 5,451,678 of CM075873.1, forward strand.
GCTGCAGCGACTGCCGCTGGCCGGTCCCGTAAGTGATGTTCTTAGCGTGTAGCATGTCCAAATGAGGCCCGCTGCTGCTCACAGCGGATAGCATCTGATCTAGTCCATCTCTCTCTCTTCGCCCCATCAGCAGGGCTGAGTCTGACGCGTGACCTCCAGTCCCGGGCTGAGAACACGAGGAGCGTCGCCCCATCTGCTGGTTCCTCTCTGCCGAGTGGAGGTCAAGAAGGTCATGGCCGAGATCCAGGTCTGAGAGGCTGTCAAAGCTGCCTGGGGCATTCTTTACGAATTCCTGGCCCATCCGGAAAGAGTCTGTCTGAAAATCAGGGGTGTGCCAGTGAGTGATTAGTCAAAAATGTTGCACATTCAACATCAGTCATGTGATTCATAATGCAAGGAACAACTCACATCTTCCTCTGTGATCTTTTGTGGTGTCTATAAGCTGAATGACATACTTACCCCACAATACTCCAGCATACGGATGATTTCTTGCTCATAGACTGTGTGAGCTGCATACTGCTTTTCCAGTTCTCTCCAGTTCACGGCTCGACTTAAAACACCCTGCAGAAGATCAAACGAATAAATCTGACGTTAAGAAAGACACCCGACTGAGTTATTCACGAATGAATCATTGAATGGGAATAAGAGTAACGCATCTATATAATCATGTTCTGATGTTATCCATTCACTGAAACCAGAATGAAGGTATTCAAAGCTACAAAGTTTAATAGGTAAGTGACTAATACTGTATTTATGTCCTGGGAAGTCCCACATTCCAAGGTTATTATAGTTAAACTAAAACTATTTTAAAAAATCGTTACATGCTAAATAAACCCTACTTGAGAATAGGGATGTGAAACGATTAATTATTTTGTACATTATTTTATTTTATACAAATTTATTTAGTTGAGATAACTTATTATTTTGAGTTTCTGATGATTAAATTAATCTCCTTCATTGTATTAACTCACTTTTTTCAGTTCAATCAACTTAAAATTTTAAGGCAACCAGGTTACTTACTTTTTTAAGTTAAAACAACAATATATATTTTTTTTTTACAGAGCTAAAACCTAAAAATGAAGTGACTTTCCTGTCACCTGGTGTCTTATTTTAGAACGCTCTAAATTACAGTTCATCCCATTCATTTCTATGGGTGCCCATTTTTGAGCCACATACAAGATTAAGAAGGGTTGTTTTTTTTCACCCACTTAACATTGTAGAATTGACTCAAAAAATTGTGTGTGTTCAGGAGGCAAACTTAGGAAAAGTAGCCAAGTCTTGTACCACTCAGATCAATGGAAGTACAGTATTTAAAAAAAAAAAAAAATCAAAAGTATTTTGCCCACATTTGTCCAGAATACAGTTTTAGGGTTAAGGCCAAAACGCTTAAAAAGTTGAGAAAATGGCCCCTTATATTTAAAAAAAAAAAAAAAATAGTCTTTTTAAAAACTAATAACAGTTTCCAGCGTTACTAAAATAACACATATGTTGCATACTTTCATTTTCTTTTTTCATTTTCTGACAAATATAAGCTAAAATGCAGGAACTTTCACCTACGCGTTTTATCATCACTGCCACAGAGCCTTACATTTCATAAACCTGCTTAATAAGCAGTATTTTCTGGGAGGATTTATAGTTATTGATCATTAAAATATCACAAATTGCATAAAAACTAAAAAGTAGACAACTGACTTGATAAACCCAAAATTTAGTTGAGATTTTTGTGGCATCTTAGAAAAACACAACCAATCCAAAATGACTTGTAGGCCACAATATGATGCTAAAACATAGTTTTGATCTTACTGTGGTAAAAACATTTGAAGCAGTCGTCCAGGATAAACAAGGTATGAGCGGAATTGGTTTGGGCCAGTTGGTCACAGCTAATGATGCCATCTAGGAAGAAATGAGTCAACAAACCAACAGTAGATTTGTGATATGTTACATAGGATATGGAACAAGTTCTTCTGAACACAACATGAAGTAATAAAGGCAGATAATGTAAATGAGGAATGCAGAACCTACATGTCCGCCCATAGAAATGCCAGTCATGCCCAGAGGCCAGAAACCCTCTCGCTCCAGCCAGTGTAACAGCACAGCGGACTCCAGGATAAGTGCTCCACCCATCACAAACAGGTCTGATACGTTCTTCAGACTGGAGCGACTGCAATAAATGCACAGGAATCAGGATCATATACATTGTAATAGTAAATAAGGACAAAAAAAGACACGGACAACAATAGCTTCCACCACAGTGCTGCCAGAAATCAAACACTCACAGTTGGTCTTTAGGTTTCCTGTATCCATGTACAGCTCAGAGTCAAGGAAGTGTCAGATGATATATAGTCATTTTTGATAATAGGAGTCTACATGGCAAACTAATATGTCTCTCAAGTTTAGCATTTTTAAGGATATAATACGGATTCTCCAACAGAAGAGATGCCATCCCTGATTCTTTAACCATCGGCCTGGCCATTAGTGTTCGCCTTCTCCAGAAAAACTGAAAACAACAAAAACAAAAAGTCTAATTCAAATAAAATTCTAAAATATTACATACTAAATACTATTTAATAGTTTTAAAACATTTTAATAAACATAAAATACATAAAAAAGATGAACACCCCTAACTTTTGAAGTTTAGGGTATATTGTATGGGTGTAACAATATATCATAACACAATATATCACAATACAAAAATGCAACAATATGCATCATGGATAGTTCCCCCAAAATAAAAATTACTGTGTGAGAAAAAATTCAGAGTTTTATTGCAAGTACATTGAACTACTATATATAATGTTGATTATAATGTATAATAATGCAATGGGAGGATATTCCCATTATTGGGAATATACTGGGTCCTGATAATGCCAGAAGTCTGATGATACCAGTAAAAGGTGTCTGACATTATTTTAAATTAGGGCTGTCAAAACGATTAATCGCGATTAATCGCATCCAAAATAAAAGTTTGTGTTTACGTAATATATGTGGAGGCACTGTGTATAATTATTTTAGATATATAAACACACACATGCTTGTATATATTTAAGAAATATTTTCATGTATATTCTGTTTATAGATTTATATATAATTTATAATATATATAAATACTTTATATATAAATATTTTTTTTTTTCTTAAATATACATGCATGTGTGTTTTTATAAATATATACATAATAATTATACACAGTGCACCCACATATATTAGGTAAACACAAACTTTTATTTTGGATGCGATTAATCGCGATTAATCGTTTTGACAGCCCTATTTTAAATATATCTAGTCAGTGAAAGCATGCAAGCATATTCATCTACAATAACTCAGTAATTTCAGCTTCAGAATCATGAATATTGTTATTCTGGTGCCACCATTGTCCTTGGGTTACAAGCACCAAGTCCAAGCCAATTCATTTATATCACATTTAGCATTTTAACTCAAACAGTACATTTTTTGTTAACCTTTCACCATATGTCACATGTCAATAATATCATATCGTGAGTTGTATTGAATCGTGACACCCTAGTTTATCGTTTATCCCAAAGAAAAACTTCATAATGCTGAGATTGAATAAAAGCACAGCCAAACAATGGCAGTTTTTGCACACTCACATGGTCTCCTGTTCCAGCCAGGTGAATACAGACTGGTCTGTGCCTCTTCCATTGCTTAGGTACAATGAACTGGAATCTGGTGGTAAAGTTGAAACAAAATGTCTTCATTTGAAAGAACTTTGAATGCAAGCCACACAATAAGTCACATTAATCCTTCACATTTGCATTCAATGTTTGTGGGTGATTTGTTTTGGCTACCGGGCTTTGACGGACTCGGCTGGCAAGATGCCCGGGACATAGTGCTCCAGTGGCGATATGAAATGACCGTGGTGAATTTTGCAATCTGATTGATCTTCAACCTTTGGGCACAGCGGTAACACACAGTGAAAAGGTCATTATAATAATATACAGTATATGCATTTAATATGGTTACTATTACTAATAATAATGTCTCTTACTTTGTCAATAAATAAGGGGTAGTCCCTCTGTACCAGATCTTTGCACTTCTCCCTGTTGCCAATAATCTTCCGGAATTCAAATATTCTGTAATATCCATAAAGCAATTTAAATTAAGTTAAGGTGCACTCAGTGTTTTTTTTTTATTGTCAAGCTGGTTGTCAATTTTTATTCACTACTATTCATTACCATGATGATCATGTACTATTTTTCTGTAGTACACAAGACTACGTGCTCAAAATGTTATTCAAACAAAGTGTGCATTTTTGCTCCTACACACGTCCATCTGTTCTGAATGTTCATTTTTGCTGAGACATATACATCAACAAATAGAATGTTTATACCACAGCTAATTATTATTTTAACATCAATATTTTATGAATAATTATCAAAAAGGTTCACCCCACTATGCAATTTGTTTTTATTGTGTCAAGTTTACCTTTTCAGGTCCTCTGGCTTCCCCCATCCTTGGATGAAGAGTTTGGTGAGGAGAAGCCTTCTGTACAGAACATCAAGCCGACTCACACCCATTGACGAAAAAACATTCTTCTGCAGAGATCAAAATACACATAATCAACATAATCAGTCAGTCAGCTTTAGACTTTACACATTCCAATATATAAGAACTGAGCAGCACAACACACACTTAACAGAGCGCCGGCTAGACCAGGGCTTTTCAATCCTTTAGATGCCACAGACCCCCAAATATGATCAGGGACCCCATCCTAAAATGTAAAGCATCTATCTTTTACAAGCACCCAATTTATACACTGAAAAATTAAGTGCAGGATTAGTTTCTATTATTATATATTTTTTTTCTACCCACTATCGCAATGTACTGTTTAATGTATTATTTATTTATTCAATTTTTTTTATTTATTTACATCAATCACATTGTCTGCTTATTTTAGTATAGTTTAATATAATCTATTTCAAAGATGAATAACATTTTTATTGATTTGTTTTAATCTAATCTATTAAATGCTTATTTTCATACTGGGCCCCCTGTCACTCTTATGGAGCCACGGACCCCAGTTTTAAAACCTATATACAATACAAATAATCTATTAAATTATGTTATATAAACTTTAGATCGTGTTTTTGACTATGAGAAAATTATTTTACTTAGTTTCTGAGACAAAACATAAGTTAGACACTGACATGTCATAATATCTCATTCATTATGAATGACTATCGAGTCATTCCTGATAACTGGACAGTGACAATTCAATAGGGTTGTGTGAAATCTAGAACATTAAAATGATTATCGGGTTTCTCGCGTTGCCCCTAAAAGATGACCAGTGTTTGAATATCCCACACTGACTGTCTGCAAGTCTAACCTAATCAGCTGTCACTGAGGAAGCTGTAGTAGAGTTGTTTACAAGTTCAAGCCCAGAAATACTTTTAAACAAAGTGCGGATCAATGGACGCAAATAAATAAGTATATACCTCGTGCTAAAAGGACGGAGATGTGTGTTTGTCAGAAGAAGCTGGATCAGTGCACATGACAGAGGGCGAATTCCATTTGATGGTGCAGCGCCATCCCAGCGTTCAACTCACTACCGGAAGTAGTAACTCTTCTTCTACGCTCATGATCGGCAGTGGAGTACTCAGTTGCGCCGTTAGATGGCAGTGTTGTCAGAGAATAGGTACATTTTACAGTCGAGCTCCACAAGCAGAAATAGTAATTTTCTTAGAAATAGAAATAGTAACTATATAGACCATTTCACAAGATGTAAACAACACTGGTCCAGAAGCACTTCCTGTTTCAGTTTTTTAACACTACATAAAAGCTGGGATAAAATACAACCAACAGAACATTTAAAACTGAATCAAAAAGTTAAACAAACATCTTTGAGATGTTTTCTTTGCATGTGAAATAAAGAAAACAGTTACAAACTGAAACAGGAAGTGCTTCTGGACCAGTGTTGTTTACATCTTGTGAAATGGTCTATAGTAATTTAAATATAGCCATTTTACTGTACTAAAATTATATTCTAACTCTTACGTTATATCATATTTTTATAGGATTACAACATAAACAAAATTTACAAATTCCAGCACAATTGCAATCCAGCAATGTTGAACATTCAAGAATATATATTTTTTTTTCTTCACTAATTTAAAACGCCTTGTTCCATATGCAGTTTCCTATCGCATCATGTGCTAAAAAACAACCATTTAAATTTACAAAATAAAGCCATTTGTATTTAATAGATTTACTTGAGCGTTTTGTAGGCATGTTGCAATTTGGAAGAGAGCATCACTGTAATAATAAGCAGTTTGCCATTTCAATTTTTCTTGTAATTAATAATGTAAATATATTTGCACTGACTGTATGTTACACGTGGATGCATACGTATTTTAAAATGGTCGATTATTGTCATTAAAATTGAATCAAATAAATGCGCATCGAGGTTCCGCCCACAAAACAATAAATAATGCGAAATGTTTGTTAGCCCTAAATTCATCACTGTAATAAATTTAGCTCTGAATTAACTCGATTTTGTAGCTAATCTAACTTGCAAAAGTGAATTAGCCTAAGTGTATAGGGCTCTCTGGGTTGTTTTTATGAAGCCAGAGCCACTTCTCCTAGAATAACAGTCGAGATGTTTCGACTAGGAGCGTTACGCTACATTAGCTTGAGAACTTTATTTGTGGGTGAAACAAGCGGCATTTATCGTGGTGGGCTGAGTGCCAAATGGAGGCGCGACATATTAGTCAGGTCACCGAGGATACTATCGGGGAAGAAATAATTAACTCTCTTAATAGTTCTTATCTTTATTCTTAAGATGCAACTTTCTTCGTATACGATAACGTTAGTCCTCTGGAGTCGCGCGCCGCTCCTGGGATAATCTCCAGAGGGGACATTTAAAACTCTCGCTGCTTTTGCTTCATTCGTGTCGCTTCACACTGAAACGTGTGTTCTGTAAGCATGGCAGGCATTCCCAAAGCTTTTACTCATGTGTTAGGCTTTCTAATAACTGTAATCTCGGGATTAAGAGCCAACTCTCTGCAGCAGATTTTCATAAAGGATATCGTAGCTGTTTACGGAAAAAACGGTTCACTGGATCTCAATGGCATTAACAGTTTATTGAAGACAATTGTGCAAGACAAGCCCTTGGATACGAACATTCCTCCGCATGCTCAGGTAATATGGTCACTTTAACTTGAGATAGGCCTACCAAACAGAACATTTGACTTTTTTTCTGGCATTTGATTATACCATTCATTTTGAGAGCAAGAATACAGAAGGGAAAAAAAGTGAAACACTGATACTCACACTGTTCAATAGGATTAGACTCGTTGTTCTTATGGCCTTATATCATTGACTTGTGACTCTGTTTATCAGTGTGTGTCCGGAGAAGATATTCTGGTGCATTATGGGCTTCAGAACCTCTCTCAACTAACAGAGGAGCATCTGGTCACTGTCTGCCCGGCTCTGCTGAACCAAGCAGTGCTGCCACCCTGTTCAACAGAACCTCCCGTCCTCACTGATCCCACAGAACTTCATGGTGAGTCTTCTAACATGTACTGAAGAACCTGGAATAGTACACACACACACACACACACAAATGACAGAGGGTGCATGGTGCAGTGCCATCTCAGACCTACATATGCTGTCAAAAACCTTTCTCCTGATGTAAACCAGCTTATCCTAAAAGCAGAGAATGATGGGATGGATGTGCCGCATGAAATAAAGTTGAAGGCCCTACACTTTATCTTAAATTATAATCATGTCAATTAAAGTAGTTTTCGGCTCTCAATTCTCATTAATGTGATGCAAAACAATCTTGGGGGGAAAGTATATCATTTAAAATATTTTTAATTTGTATTAGTCCAAATTTTTATCATGCTATTTGAATGAAGCACTACATAAGTTTTCCTATAAAACACTAAAAATGTTCTGTATTAAAATCAGAGTTGAGAATAATGGCACTTACTTTGTCACAATTAAGCAGAAATCTTACCTTATGCAAAACACAACTTAACTTTGACTTAAAAGTAATTATATGTTATTTATACTAGTATTTTTAAAAGTACTATTTTTGTGCTGCCTTTAAAAGATCGATGCATAACAATAGCTTTTACAATAATAGATTAAATACTGTAGTATCACCATTGAGAACAATGGCAATTTCAGACAATTGTGTTTAATTGTCTTACATACAATGTAACAAATCTTTCTTTATGAAGAATAAAGATTCTCACAAACATAAAAATGAAATGAATACATTTAGTTTAAAAATAAAAATAGCACTGTATAACAATATTTTTTTGTTTTATAAAATACAAAAATGCACCTTATAACAGTAATGAAAATTCAATGTCAATAATAATAATTCATTACATACAACTGTTTAATTGTCTTAACAATGAAAGAAACAATTTTCTTTATGTGATCTAGTGTCATAGATAAAAGATCAAATATGACTAACAATTTACATTATTTTAAGCATTAACTAAGAATAAGGAATACATTTGTTACAGTATTTATTATCCTTTGTTAATGTTAGTTAATAAACCTCTTCATTGTTAGTTAATGTTAGTCCTGTCTATTCAATATGAACAACTTTTGATTTCAATAATATATCAGTAAATGTTGAAATTAATTGAAATTAATAAAAAACTTTTGATTTTTTTTATGTTATTTGAAAACAATTATAACATTGTGTAGTTTATAATAGACAGAGGCAATTTTACTCATTGAGAGAAATACTGTATTTGTGAGGAAATACTCATCTCTTCATTTTATTGGAGCCTTACACACACTAAAAATGCTCTGTATTACGGTAATGAAAATCACAATTGGGAATAATGGAAATAACAGAAAATTGTTTACATGTCTTAAAAATAATGCAAAAATCATTAAAAAAAAGCAAAAATCCTTCTTTACACAGAGCATTTTCTTTCTCTTTGTTTAAGATACTAGAATAAATAATGAATAATGATGTACCTTTCTGTATAAGTTGAACTGTGAGCTCTCACCTTTCCTTCTGCATATAGTATGGGGATATGGCTTCTTGGCTGTTACCATCATTAATCTGGCCTCACTGCTGGGTCTGGCTCTTGTTCCCGTCACTAAAAAGCCCTACTTCCCCAAAGTGCTCTCCTACTTCATTGGTCTGGCTGTTGGGACACTCTTCTCCAATGCTGCTCTCCAACTTATACCCGAGGTAATTTTTTTTTATTTTTTCTTTCAGTTTTTCATTTACATTATAAGCTTTCTTCATGTCATTTAGGTCAGTTTAGGACAGTCCTCTAGGAGGTTGTTGAAAGTCCCAATTACCAACACTAGTTCACATCTTTAAAGGGGTGATAAACTGAGAAAACAAATTTTCCTTGAGCTTTTGACATCTAAGTGGTCATCATATTATAAGAATATCCTGTAAGTTTCAGAACTGAAAACGTCCTTGTTAGTCCAATAAAAGCTTTTATTGACACCAGCCTCAGCAAACGACTCATTTTTCAAAGTGGGGAACTATGACGTCAAAGAGGATAAAACACCACCCCCACAGAAGAAGATCAACGCCTACTTCAACACGGCCGGTTTGGCCCCGCCCACCGATTTGCGCATTACACGCATAGCTAAAAAAACATAGGCCTACCTCGTGATGACAAACCAGATCAAGCTACCGAGCAATAAACATGCCGTTACAAAATATTGTGCAGTGCCTGGTAGTGGAAGAAGACAGTCGCTGCATAAACAAGTAAGTCGAAACTCATTATAATATGCAAAACTGTTATCCACTCACAGCAGTGGGCGTTTACTTCCAAGTCTTCAATGCCCATAAAAACCGAGCGTTTTTGAGCTAGGCTTAAAACTAGGGTAGAAAATAGCCTATTACTTATTCATTTTGATGTTTTTTTTAATGTAAAAACCAAGTGAACGTCATAAGCTGACCTCAGACAACAAAATAAAAAAATGTAAAAAGCCAATTCATGATCCCTTTAATTATCAGCACAATGATGCGGGTTATTTATGCTTAGCTTACCGTGATTTGATAATAATAAAATGCAAAATGCTCTTTGAAATGGACTCAATTCCAGACATTTGTATTTTCCTGAAGAGTCCAGATGGGTAATGACATGATCGTTGCATGACGTGATATTTGTTTTGCACTGATTACGTGTTGTAATATTTATTTTGGGTTTACGTTTTAACTTTGAACTAATGACATGGGGAAAGCTGGATATCTTAACTTGTTCAAAGACTCATGATTACATGATTGATTCCTGATTGAACAGGCATTTGGGTTTGACCCAAAAGCGGACGGTTACGTCCTCCAAGCTGTTGGGATCTTTGGTGGATTCTATGCGCTGTACTTCACGGAAAAAATCCTAAGGATGCTCCTCAAACCAGGACATGAGGTAGGTAGGTTCATCTCAGTATAATGAGGACTCTTTTCTCAGTATAATGGCTCTTTTTATTCCTTGTGTATTTGAAACTAATAAATAAATCTCTCTGGAATACTTGCTTCTGATTAGTCAGTCACATTCACATATCACATCAAATTTGTTCTCATGTAATAGAATAATTAAACTCAAATCAGTATATAATATTCTGGTCAGTATGGCTGAATCAACTTCAGTGTGATATATATATATATATATATATATATATATATATTAGGGCTGTCAAAATGATTAATCGTGATTAATCGCATCCAAAATAAAAGTTTGTGTTTACATAATATATGTGGCTGCACTGTGTATAATTATTTTGTATATATATATATCTATATATATATAAACACACATGCATGTATATTTAAGAAAAAAATATTATTTATATATACAATATTTATATATAATATAAATTATATATAAATATATATACAGAATATACATGAAAATATTTCTTAAAAATATACAAGCATGTGTGTGGTTTTATATATCTAAAATAATTATACACAGTGCCCCCACATATATTATGTAAACACAAACTTTTATTTTGGATGCGATTAATCGTTTTGACAGCCCTAATATATATATATATATATATATATATGTTATAAGTTTATATAAGTTTATTTTGTCATTATGACCTGTTGACTATATTGGCTCATTAATATGCAAGTAATTATTTAATTTAATCCTTTCTGCTTCGGTACCTCAGCACGGACACGGACACAGTCACTTCGTCCCCTCGGAGAGTGTCCTACAGAACGGCGGCATCATTGCGGCCGACTCTGATTTCAGCTTTGCCAGCGGCGACAAAGCCAGCATAACCACTGAACCCCCAGTGGAACAGGTACAACTGGTCACATCTCAACACAAACAGTTCCAAGAGATATGCGATTGACCTAAATAAAGCTGCAAGACAATTCTGATTCATTTGCACATGAAACCAAGTAAATGTTCTATAGGAAAACTACATTTTTATATTTTGCAAGTGGCGCTTGTAAAACATGCTAACAGGGTGCCGTCGCATTGCGGTTACTAGGGTGTTCTAGATGGTTGCTTACTGAGTCAACTAAATAACAGGTATATATGACAAACTGTACATTTCATTTACAAAAAAAGACAGCGGTAGCCTATTCATGTCTGCAATTATCACATAAAGATAAATGATAATTCTTTGTCATAACCAGGCTATTACATTATTAAAGGGATAGCTCACCCAAAAATGCTCATCCTCAAGTCCTCCTAGGTGTATAGGACAATTTATTTCAGACAAATACAGTCAGAGTTATATTAAAAAATGGCTTTATCATGGCTATATACAGAATATACATGAAAATATTTCTTAAATATATACAAGCATGTGTGTGTATTTATATATATATATATATATATATATATATATATATAATAATTATACACAGTGCACCCACATATATTATGTAAACACAAACTTTTATTTTGGATGCGATTAATTGCGATTAATCGTTTTGACAGCCCTAATATATATATATATATATATATATATATATATATATTACTCCGATTATATTAAGTCTAATTTATAGTTCTGCGTCGGACTCACGGCGTAGCTACGCCGTAGGCTGTGTAGCGCGCATACCCTGACGTGCCAACGCGTCAATTCTAAGTGTACCGCAAGCACTGTGATTGGTCTTCTACATGCTCCCTCTGCATGTGTAATTGCGCGTAAACACACACAACGACGCAGAAGTATAAATGAAAATCAGCGCGTAGTCTGTAGCGTAGAGGACGTATAAATCAGCCTTTAGTCTGAAAGAAGAATGTCATATACACAGTCTTGAGGGTGAGCAAATCATGGGCTAATTTTCATTTTTGCGTGAACTATCCCATTAGGTGTAACATCAATCTGTAGTCAATGGTTAAACCAGGGTCATGTGATAAGAGTTGTCCTTCAGTGGGATCCAGTACACTTCTATGAATGCCTTCAATCATGTATGTAACATGTAACACACACACACACAAAAAAAACCCTCAACCCTGCAAGTTTTTTTCGAGGGTTTTGAGTTTTAAAAAGCAGTTTTTTGGTACAAAATCAAGTAGTACATAGTGTACAGGTCAGTGCAACTTACAGTCCAGCCGTGGAGACACACACAGCTGTGTTTGCTTTCATCTGTCGCAGCTGCCAGCAGAAACAAGATTGTCTTCTCACCTTTGACCCTAAATCACGAGCACCGCGTAATTAGGATCGTCATCTCGACCCTGTAACAATAAAAAAAAATTAGACCTTAGGGCTAAAAGTAAATAGTATTTGAAATATGAACCCCGCTCAAGAGAGTATAGTAATGTTGTTAGAGAAGAGAACGAGGTTTTAATTTCGATGTGAATGTGTTCGCAGGGGTCTTGCAGATGGCTCAGAGGAAGACGGCTGTCCAGCGTGAAGACGGTGGCATGGATGATTTCTCTGAGCGATGCTCTACACAACTTCATTGACGGACTGGCCATCGGCGCCTCGTTCACCGTGTCTGTTCTCAATGGCTTTAGCACCTCTATCGCTATCGTCTGCGAGGAATTCCCTCACGAGCTGGGTAAGAGTAACACAGGGATTCAACAATTTTTCCACCAGTTGAGAGAGCTCTGATTCAGTCGTCAACTTCTGCCCTTTGAACGTTGACCTTCACTAAATGTTTATGGAAAAAACATGCGAGGCATATTTGCGCTTTGTCTCCCCCTGTAGGCGACTTCATTATCCTGCTGAACGCGGGGTTGAGCATCCCACAGGCCGTGTTCTTCAACCTGCTGTCTGCCATGTCCTGCTACGTGGGCCTGGTCCTGGGCATCTTGTTGGGAAATGCTTTTGCTCCCAACATCATCTTTGCCTTCGCTGGTGGCATGTTCCTTTACATATCCTTGGCTGATATGGTAAGAGCAGTGTGGGTTAGTAAATATAGCACATTATAGGACTGTCTTCATTGGCGCGTTTAAAAAAACATACACTACCGTTCAAAAGTCTGGGGTCAGTATGATTTATTTTTAATTTTTAGAAAATACTTTTTATTAAATCAGGTCACAGAAAAGACAAAAGTCTTGTTTTCTGGGAAAAAAATCAAAATGGAGAGTTTGTGCTTGAAAAAAAAAGGGAAAACAACACTTTCTTAACCCTAAAACCGTATTCTGGACAAATGTGGGCAAAATAGTTTTGATTTATTTTTTAAAAATACTTCCCTTGATCTGAGCTGTACAAGACTTGGCTACTTTTCCTAAGTTTGCCTCCTGAACACACATTTTTTTTTGACTCAATTCTACAATGTTAAGTGGGTAAAAAAAACCCTCCTTAATCTAAAAAATCTAATCTAGTCAAAAATGGGCACCCATAGAAATGAATGGGAAAAACTGTAATTTAGAGCGTTCTAAAATAAGACACCAGGTGACATCTTTAGGTTTTAGCTCTAAGAACTTATTGGAATGATATTTTAATGTAGTTAAAAAATTAAAAAAAAAAACCATAAAAATAAGCATAATTTACATAGAAAATATGGTTACTTTTTGAAGTAAATAAATTCAAAAATACCCCCAAAAATAAAAAAAAAACTCCATAAATGGACAGACAAAACTTTATCGAAGACAGTGATATAACATTTATAATAAATAAAAATTAGGATCACACCTGAGTCCTCTGTGCCGACATTTGTCCACAATTACAGGATTAAGAGCTATAAAGTGAATACGGTTTGAGGGCTACAAGTTTTTCAGCAAAACTCACTTAATTTTGGTCAAAAAAACAAGACTTAATAGTAAAGTAATATATATTACAGTAAAACAAATGCTGTTTCTTTGAAATTCTGTTTATAAAATAATCCTGAAAAATTTAACTTTAAAACCAAATTACTGAGCGGCACTACTGTTTTCAACATTGATAATAATACGAAATGTTTCTTGAGCATCAAATCAGCATATTAGAATGATTTCTGAAGGAAATGACTCTAAAGACTAGGGTAATGATCTGAAAAATTCAGCTATGCAAATAATATTAATCTTACAGTTTATACTGTAGTTCTGAAAAAAAAGTCTGTTCGACCCTTAAACTTTTGAACAGTATTTCAATGCTAACATTTTTTTACCAAGCAAATAGATGTTGGTGGATGTTTTCAGCTAGATAAGCAACAATATGTTTCCATTTTTGTTAGTATCTAAACAAATCATTTTTGGACTTATACTGACACCTAGAGTTGTGGAGGCAGCATTGAAAGTGGTTACAGATGCAATAATGGTGGTGTTAACAAGATAAAAGTGTGCCATATCAGATAACACAGCTTTAATCAGGCTAGTCAAATGGTTACTTTATTGTATGCGAGTTTAGATGATTTTAAACCTAGAAGTATTCATTTATTTAGGGAACAAAATGACTTTGGCTCCACTTCCGATGACTAAACGGAACATAAATCTGTTTTAACGGCGCAAATACTAAATCCTCTTTCCTCCTCTCACCTAGTTGCCTGAAATGAACATGATTGCCAGTGAACAAGTGCGGAGCACGAAGGACGATATCATGTTTTTCGCAATCCAGAATGCTGGAATACTGACAGGATTTACCTTGATTCTTCTCATCACAATGTTTTGTGGGAATATTAGCCTGGGCTAATGTCCATTTCATTCTGTGCACTTCCCACTCCAGATGATACTCTCATTTAAGCTATTTATTTGAGAAAAAAACTACTTTATACTATTTTTTTAATCATTTGTACTGAGGAAACTTGAAATCATTAGGTGTAAAGTAATTTGATTGCTGATATAAGCTGATTATTCTCAACATGTACAATTCTAGCCATTGTATACTGCTGTAAATAAACTGTACTGACCTGCTAATCGTGTTTTGTAGAAAAGATTAATGTTTGGTCCATTTGGTGAACTGAACGACCAAGTTTGTTACTTTGTACAATAGGAACTTCTAATATCATGCAAAATAAAAACATTACAGAACTGTATTAAAAAGTCCAAATTTATGTCTTTTTTTTCTTTCTCATTGGACACATCCATCTGTTATATAGCTGATTGATATATCTATACATTTAGTTATTTAATATTCATTTAACACAATGTACACTTAAAAACATCTTTAAAACAGTACAATCAGTGCAATATCTTTACAGACCAAATTAAAAACATATTCTCTTCAAAAATATACATCTATATTGACCTCAGAACATTAATTCTAACCCACTTTACAAGTAGTAAGAATAAAACCTAAAACCATAGCAAGGAGGTAAAATAACTTTAAACAGTTTTGAACAAAGTTATTGGGCAAATCTCACGAAACCGGTCAAGAACATGTCCGGGTCATATTTCATCCCAAAATCAAAATAAATTCTTAAAGATATCTCGATGTTATTTTCATCACACGGTCAAGTATTTACACTGAATTTTAGTCATTGTTGTACTACTGCCTTTAATTAACTAAAGATTTTAAAAATCATAAATAAAAACAATAATGCACAGCACTATCTACACTAATGAGAATCTTACAACAATAATCAGTGGGAATTACGTGAATTACAAAAAAAAAAAAAAAAAAAAAAGTTAGAGATTTGGAGTAAAAATATGTTGGTCCAAAAATTATAACTAGTGCTGTCATATTGATTAATCACATCTAATATCAAAGTTTTTGATTACATAATGTGTGTATGTATATATATATATATATATATATATATATATATATATATATATATATATATTTATAACATAATAATATTTTATATTATATTTATTATTATAATATTTTATGTTTACTTAATATATGTAGGTGCACTGTGTATAATTATATATATATATATATATATATATAAATACACACACATGTTTGTATATATTTAAGAAATATTTTCATGTATATAACTGTTTATAGATTTATATTTAATTTATATTATAAATAATATAATTTTTTTAAATAATATAATTATAATAAAATAATATATATTTTTTTCTTAAACATACATGCATGTGTGTGTTTATATTTATATATATATATATACAAAATAATTATACACAGTGCACCCACATATATTATGTAAACACAAACTTTTATTTTGGATGCGATTAATCGCGATTATAATTGTTTTGCAGCCCTACTGTATACTCACACACATGTATATATATATATATATATATACACACACACACACTGTATATACATGCACACACGCATACACAAAAACATTTATGTTGGATGCGATTAATCGTTTTGACATCACTGAATTTAATATATTTTACTTTTGATTTTAGGAGTAAAATGAGACTGATTTTCGTGAGATTTACTCTATTAGGAGGCACATCAGCTCTAAAGGGCCTAGAACAGCACGGTTCTACTTCATAGTCACTGAACCAGCAGAACAAACAGAATGGCATGGAGTTGAACGCACACGTATGGCAATACCGCAGAAGTTCTCGAAGCACTTATAATGAGGCACTATACGGGCCAAACCACACCACAGAACAGCACGTTAACCCGAGGGCTTGTCATGGCAAGAGGCACAACTAATCCAGAAATCACCACTGTACACACTGCAGGCAAATCAACGACACGAGAGAGGGCGAATCAGCGAGATAAGATTGCATCTGAAGAAAAATGACTATGAGACCAAAATCATTGGTCGTACTATATATATATTAGGGCTGTGCAAAAATTAATTGAGATTAATCGCATCCAAAATAAAAGTCTGTGTTTACATAATATATTTGTGTGTGCTGTATATAATTATTTTGTATATATAAATAAACACACATGCATGTATATATTTAAGAAAATGTTATTCATACATAAAATATTTATATTTATATAATATAGATTATGTATTTATATCTATATACAGAATTTAAGCGCAAATAATTCTTAAATATATACATGCATGCATAGGTATTTATATATACAAAATAATTATATACAGCACACACAAATATATTATGTAAACAGACTTTTATTTTGGATGCGATTAATCGCAATTAATTTTTGCACAGCCCTAATATATATATATATATATATATATATATATATATATATATTTCCAGTTCGAAATAATTATATATTAGGGCTGTGCAAAGATTAATTGCGATTAATCACATCCAAAATAAAAGTTTGTGTCTACATAATATATTTGTGTGTGCTGTGTATAATCATTTTGTATATATAAATACCTATGCATGCATGTATATATTTAAGAATCATTTGCGCTTAAATTTTGTATATACACAAAATCTATATTATATAAATATTTTATATATGAATAACACATTTTTAAATTTATACATGCATGTGTGTGTATTATTTATATATACAAAATAATTATATACAGCACACACAAATATATTATGTAAACACAGACTTTTATTTTGGATGCAATTAATTATTAATTAATTTTTGCACAGCCCTAATATATATATATATATAAAATCAAATGCACTTGGTCAGCTTCTCATATCTGTCATCATCCGAATATTCACAGACATGATCCATGAAGCAGGAAGAAAAGCAGGCGCAAGTCTTTGGAAGAGCTTGGCTGAATTTGATACTCGGAGTGATGTGTGCTGGTGAGGTAGATGAGGTCAGACAACCCCCTTAGGTGGCCGAGGCTTTAATGCATGCCTGATGGGAAGTGGAGCGTCTAACTGATCATACATACAAAATCTAAGGCCAGCCTCATAAATCCATACAGCTGGAGTAGGGCTGACCAGTCACTGTACAGAAACAACATATACACGCCACTTACTAGCAAATATATATTACAGCACTGCGCTCGCCTCTAGCTTTAGCTTTACACGACTGTCTACTCTGTCAGATAACAGTAACATATTTATTTACTTACAAATCAATGCTTTCACCAGAACATGATGAAGCTACGCTTGGCTTAAAAGTTCATATGACCAGTTTAACTATAAATACAGAACTTGCTACGTGATCTCGCGCGGAATGTTTTATCAAGTATCGTACAGCGTTATATTACTATTAACACCAAAAGTGGTGTATATATCCACAAACATTCATTCCTTTGTTAAATCCACGACTCTTTACTCACAGTATTTGTCGGTACCGCTCCGGTTCGAAAAGCTTTTCATCACAAAACGGCCGTGATGACACCAGCTTGTTTGCGGAGACATGATTGTGCCTACAGTCTCGCAGCTAAGAGAGCTAGAAAATTGAATACAAAGATGATTATCTCTCCACACTGACACATTCAAATGTGCTCTTAATGAACAAGAACTAGTTGTTTGTACATATATACTGCATTGTTTTGGTTTAGATACTTGTAGAAAGCTACAAGGGGCTGCTTTTGCAAATAAACTTCAAGTAAGACATTAATGATAATCAGCATAAAGATGAAAATGGCCAGATGAAAGTCAGTTTTTACAATAAACCAAAAAGGCAAGATGTGAGTATTAAGTGATAGTCTTAACTTGGCGGTGTTCACGAAACGGTAGTTTTTGGCATTTATGATGTGCACAATGGGATTAAATACTGGTTGCTTACTCGTGTGCCATAGCATTTCAGTGATGGACTACTTTAAGACAATATTGCAGATTGGCAGTCGAAATAAAACCGACACAATGGTCTACACCAGCATGAATCTAAGGCAAAAAACAGGCCGAGGGCAGCTAAAGTCCTGAGAAACAGACTGCAGTGCTATCATCTGATGGGGCGTTTGAACACTACAGAATATGAGATGTTAGAGATGTCTATCCGAGTCGTACATTCTAGTTCAGCTAAAGTCAATGTTGATACACACCCAAAGTGAAACAAAGACTCAATGAAAAGTTGTCAAGGCAACAGTAAAGGGCTGTCAATGAAGTGTTTGTGAGGTTTGTCACTGCCCACCCTCACTGGGAGCTGGACTGTCGGAACTGACTTCCTTCAAACTGCCCGTTTGTTTCTTCTGCTTGGTTTTGGACTTCCTTAGCATGCACACCTAGAACAGAAAACAAAGCGGGTAGATTAGAACTAAAGGCTAACAGATGATGACAAAATGAATTACTTGAACAGAATGACCTTTGGTTTCATTAACGGTTTTGGATTGTGGAACAAACATTTTTGCACTCACTCAATTAGGAGGAACAGGAAGAAAATTACAAAACATACTTTTTGAAGGCCTACCTCTTATATTGAATATTAATGAGATCAAGGCTAAATTAGTAACCTTTCATGAGTATTCAGTGACATCATATATATATATATATATATATATATATATATATGTGTGTGTCAAACAATTAATCGCATTCCAAAATAAAAGTTTGTGTTTACATAATATATGTGGGTGCACTGTGTATAATTATTTTTATTATTTATAATTATTATAATTATATATATATATATATAAATACACACACATGCTTGTATATATTTAAGAAATATTTTCATGTATATTCTGTATATAGATTTATATATAATTTATATTATATATAAATATAAATATTTTATATATAAATAATATTTTTTTCTTAAATATACATGCATGTGTGTTTTTTATACATATACAAAATAATTATACACAGTGCCCCCACATATATTATGTAAACAGAAACTTTTATTTTGGATGCGATTAATCGTTTTGACAGCCCTAATATATATATATATATATATAAATAAAAATAAAAATACACAAAAATATTTTATATATAAATATGAATAATGTTATAAATAAATAATATTTTTTCTTAAATATACATGCATGTGTGTGTATATATATATATATATATATACACACACACACAAAATAATTATACACAGTGCACCCACATATATTATGTAAACACACACTTTTATTTTGGATGTGACTAATCATGATTAATTTGTGCTGTCAAATCATTTAACATAAAAGGTCAAAATAAAGTTACTGTTTGGATTTGAATAAGCAAATGGTTAAGAGTCTAGTGCTTGGCAATGTCAATACAAAAATGTATGCACCTCTTGATGCAAATAACATCTTATTATCTTAATAACATTTATTTCTAACAAGAGGTGCATTTTTGGTTAAACGTTGTGTAGTGACAGCGCAAGAATCGAGCACTCTGTAAAGTCTCCTCCAGCACATCCAAAAGATTTTCAAATCCAAATCATGTGTGAAAACGATTCTTCATGCTCCCTCCCAACCATTATTTCAGTTTGAGCCTGATGAGTCTTGACTTTGTCAACCTGGAATATGTCCATGATATGTCTTCCTATATGGTTGTTTAATAAATGAAAAGCTACACACTCCATTAATTAGGGTTAGAAGAAGAACTGTTGCCAAATATATAATATGCTAGAAAATGCATCACTGCAATAATGATCAAATCATAGACTCTTAAACATTTATTAACTATTTAATTCCAAACTGCAACTTTTTTTGACCAGGCAGTGTAAAAATATAAATGTTACCATTATAAGACTGTTAAATTCACATCTGGGAATTCCACGTCATTAATGTTGTGTCATCTTTACACAGCAGATCTGGAGTTCATGGAGTTGGGCAAGCAATTTAATGAATATGACTGTGTTACACAAATTTGTAGAAGTACCTTTGGTCCTGCGGCTGAGATGATGATCTGTCCAGGGGATTGTATCCAGGGTTCTCCGTCCACCTGCACTGGAATGGGTTTGGTCACAGTGATGCGAATATAGCTGCCCTGAGCGATACGAATCCCAGAGCGCAGCCCACTCTGAACCTGACCCTGAAGAAGAAAAATAGCAAATTAAAAAAAATGTATTAAACAATGTTAAAATTGAACATAAAACAAATCTATACTCTGATTTAGAGAAAACGTATCAAATTATGTTTAATAAACGATATACAGTAAACATTTTTTTTTATAAAACAGGTATTTTGGCAAAGTTTGGGGTCAATAAGGTTTTTGCATTAAATTGATCAAAAGTGACATTAAAGACATTTATAATGTTAATAAAAAGATTTCTATTTTAAATAAAGGCTTTTGAACTGAAAAAAAGTATCACGGTTTCCACAAAAATGTTAAACAGCAACGTTTTTCAACATCGATGATAACCACATCAACATTTCGACTGATTACTAAAGGTTCAGCTTTTCCATCACAGGAATAAATTCCATTTTAAAATATATGAAATTGGTTATTTTTCGATGGAATAAAATTTTTACAATATTTCAGTTTTTACTGTATTTATCACATAAATATGCAATATATAATATATAAAATATGCAATATATATATATAAAATATATGCAACTTTGGTGAACATAAGGGACTTATGTTCAAAACTTTTGAACAGTAGTGTATGTACTAAAAGGAGAACATTTTCTTAGAAAGAACTCACCATGTGCACCACACCAGTAACTCCCACAACCTCCAGCATCCCATCGTCTATCCTGGGCCGCCTAAACCGAGAGTCATTGTCTGAGCCCCACAGGTCAGCACCAGAACCCCAGCTACACACACACACACACACAGCATCTTTAACCTTCTATAACAAACTCCTGCGTGTGGAATTGTCTTCACTTTCATTGTGTGAGACTGACGTGTGTTTACCTGGGAATGTTGAGGAATATTAATCCTTCTATACTGGGCAGTTCCACATCCTGTCTGTCCACTTGCAGTCTGATGTCTTTATGAAGGTTTCGTGTGTGACTCAACTTCTGCAGGCCCACCTTCACGTACACACCTTTATTGTGGAACCTGCGAGAACAATGACAAAGTCAAAATAGCAATGCACACAGACCTCCCTCACCTTAACTCTGAGTCACATGGCCACCCTTTAGAGTAAAGACCAATACTTTCCTGCTATTAAACTTGTCTGGATACTCCTCACGTGCGTGATGAAAGTCCAGACTCAGTTCAGCATCAATTCCCAGGCCAAAATAATTATTCATCTGCACAATCTATAACACAGACAGGTACAACCCAGTTATGCGTGTTTGACTGCTTTACTTACAAAATGTGTGCAGTGACAAATTCCTTAGCAGAGCTAGAAGCAAAAAATAAAAATAATAATAATAATAGTTAAATAAAAAAATAAATAAAGTTGAATTAATAAATAGTAGAATTATTTATTATAGTATTGCTATTGTAATAATTAATTTTATTGTTGTTATTATATGCATTAATTATACTTCATTATTATGTAATTATATATATATATATATTTTATTATATTATATTTAGGGCTGTCAAACGATTAATCGCAATTAATCATATCCACAATAAAAGTTTGTGTTTACATAATATATATGGATTCACTGTGTGTAATTATTATAATTGTATATTATAATATTGTATAATTGTAATTTTATATATTATATTATAATTGTAATTATTATAATATTGTAATTATTATATATATAAATACACACACATGCTTGTATATATTTAAGAAATATTTTCATGTATATACTGTATATATATTTATGTATAGTTTAAATTATATATAAATATAAATATGTTATATATAAATAATATTTTTTTCTTAAATATACATGCATGTGTGTATATTTATATATATACAAAATAATTATACACAGTGCCCCAACATATATTATGTAAACACAAAGTTTTATTTTGGATGCGATTAATCGCTTGACAGCCCTAATTATATTTTATTATATATTTATGTACATTAACATGTGCATATTGCAATTACATTCATTATATGAATAATTTTTCAATTATGTTAAATGTTTAAAAATAAACTTTATTTTAAAACAATCAATTCTAAAATATCATTAATTATACAAATAAAATTATGATTTTTATTAAAAAATAACATATTCATTATAAATAATTCATATGAAATTATTCAAAATTAATGTACATATTATAATAATTGCATTAATTATAAAAAATCTATATATATATATATTTTTTTAATAATAAAATAAAAATGCACTATAGGTGCATTCATGCAGAAATCATATTGCAATTTGAAGTCTCAGGGATTGATTGCGTACCTTGGGCGGCTCTAGGACGCCGTTCTCTTTGCCGTCCTCTGCCATATCCTGTGCGTCCAGAAGGATTGTCCAGCGGTCCATTTGCACTAGCTCTGCTTCATCCACAGACACCAGGATGTTGAAGGGGTCCTCCCCGCTATATCCCGCCCCCCATCGCAACACCCGAGCCAGATCGTTCCCTGAACACAAACCACAATAGTTAAACCTACAGTAAACTAACTACATTGACTAAAATGATAAACTTTTTTCCTCCATCACGCACCTGTGCCCAGCGGGATGATGCTGATCGCTGGCTCAGGACAGGCAATCTTATGTCGGATGGACTCCAGAACCCCCAGAACCCATCCCACTGTGCCGTCTCCTCCGCACACCAGGATACGGAAGTGAGGGACGTCCCTGAACGTGTGCAGTCTGTACAAATCACATACATGTGAGCAGAATTCATCCATACATATTCCTATCAAGACATTCATATCAGTTTGACCATCATTCAAAAGGAGAGGAGGTCTAACCCAGGAAGTGGTCCTCCGCTGCTCAGCTCAAACACTTGGTGAGGGTTTAGAAGTTTCCGGAAACTGTATAAGATCTCTCTGCCCTTTAGCCCACCACTTTTAGGGTTGACAAAAACCAGCAGGGGACAGCTTCCTTTGGCCAGCTTGCTTTGCTTTTGAGAGAAAAGAACATTTGTTATACTTGTTGTTGAATTGCATTATAGTTTCTCATCGGGCCACTAGAGGGCAGATGCATCTAAAGCTCGGGCCAGCATTATGAACTTTAATGAACAGCATGTGACCAAATAAGTCAAAACAGGTGATTATTTTGAATCCATATCTGATATTTGGACACAAAATACAAAATCTGTCATATACTCCCCCTCATGTCATTTCAAGCCTACTCTGACATGGTGTTGGAAAATATATGAGATGCAAAAAAATGTATATTTCCAATGCTTTTGCATTCTCTTGCAAATTTTAGTTCCCCCCCCCCCCCCCCCAAATTTTGTGTTCCCCCCGAGAAAGCACTAAAATACATCCCTCCCACCTTAATTATTTGCTTCACAAAAGTTTTGTGAACGCAAAGTTTCTTTCGCAAAGAAACAAAACACTGGAACCCACTGACTTTCATTGGTTAAACAAAACTTTCTTTTTTAAAGATCTGTTTTGCAGAAGAAATAAGTCGTAGAGGCTTGGAATGACATGGTTTCATTGTTGAGGGAACTATCCCTTTGAGCCTCACTTAAAGGGATACTCCACTTTTTTTGGAAATAGGCTCATTTTAACACTCCCCCAGAGTTAAATGGTTGAGATTTACCGTTTTCGAATCCATTAAGCCGATTTTCTGATATTTAAAAGAATATCAGTAACCAGATGCTTTCTGGTCTCATTGACTTCCATAGTAGGGAAAAAAATATACTATGGAAGTCAATGAGACCAGAAACTGTCTGGTTACTGATATTCTTCTAAATATCAGAAAATCGGCTTAATGGATTTGAAAACGGTAAAAACTTTACTGTTTAACTCTGGGGGAGTTGTAAAATGAGCCTATTTCCACAAAAAGTGGAGTATCCCTTTAAATATGCAATGTCCATGTATAAATCACACTGCTTTGTACAATAAAATCAAACCATGTGACATTTGCTTTAAAGAAAGAGCATAAGAACACTTTCCATAATTCACAAAAAGGAGTCTGTTGCACCCAATGAGTGTCATTTTTAGATTTATGGCTTTGTAATAAGATGTTGTACCATGATCTCAGGTATGACAAGTGAGTAGAGCTGTTTGCCGCTGATGCTGATGTCTTTGGCCAGCATGTAGATCCTCTCTGCCTCTGAGAAACAGCTGATCTGCAGAACCACAGCACCTGAAAACAGCACACCAGCTCAGTTACACAATCACACTCACTAACACCTGCTCAAACCTGGGACACAGTTATTTTTACCACCTCTCATGATATGATGGAACAAGACTATGCAAATCCAAATGCAATCATTTATACACTCACCTAAAGGATTATTAGGAACACCATACTAATACTGTGTTTGACCTTCAGAACTGCATTAATTCTACATGGCATTGATTCAACAAGGTGCTGAAAGCATTCTTTAGAAATGTTGGCCCATATTGATAGGATAGCATCTTGCAGTTGATGGAGATTTGTGGGATGCACATCCAGGGCACGAAGCTCCCGTTCCACCACATCCCAAAGATGCTCTATTGGGTTGAGATCTGGTGACTGTGGGGGCCATTTTAGTACAGTGAACTCATTGTCATGTTCAAGTAAGCCATTCTTTGTAAACCCTTAATTCTTTGTTGTGCATGAAAATCCCAGCAACTGAGCAGATTGTGAAATACTCAGACCAGCCCGTCTGGCACAAACAACCGTACCATACTCAAAATTGCTTAAATCACCTTTCTTTCCCATTCTGACATTCAGTTTGGAGTTCAAGAGATTGTCTTGACCAGGACCACACCCCCCTAAATGCATTGAAGAAACTGCCATGAGATTGGTTGATTAGATAATCGCATTAATGAGATATTGAACAGGAGTTCCTAATAATACTTTAGGTGAGTGTATATACCAGTCATTATATATATATATCTAAATTATACATATATAAATAGTAATTATTTATATATATATATATATATAAAATGGATATTATTTATATATATATATATATATATATATATATATATATATATATATATATATATATATATATATATATATATATATATAATATCAATTATATATATATATATATATTAAATGCTGTTCTTTTGAACTTTCTATTTATCAGAATTCTAAGAATCCTAAAAAAGTGTATTGTTATTTCTACAACAATTTCTAGCAAATCAGTATATTACAATAATTTTTGACACAATTCATTAAAAGCGCAAGTGTTGCTGGATTTTCTTCCGCTTCTAAAATGATTTGTGAAAGATCATGTTATGTTGAAGACAGGACTAATGATGCTGACAATTTAGCTTTGCCATCACAGGAATAAACTCCATTATAATTTAAAATGGAATAGAAATAGAATACATATATTACAATATAATAATACATAACAGAAAATAGAAAACATATTAAATTGTAACATTATTTCACAATATTAGTGTTTTTACTTCATTTTTGTTTAAATAAATGCAGCAAGCATTGATGGGAATAAGAGACAGCTCACCGACCCCAAACTTTTAATCAGAATATTATAGATTAATTATTATATAAATAAATTGATTAAAATATATAGAAATAATAGTAGTATATATTATATATTTGATCATATTACACATATTATTTTGTTTAATTAGGATAATATACACATACAAACATGCACCATAGTACCATTTTTTCCTAGTACAGCCAACCACAGAAAATAATAGCGAGCAGAATAGTAATAACTCTAGGTATCAGAGCTTGTGTGTTAAAGGGATACTCCACTTTTTTTGGAAATAGGCTCATTTTACCATTCCCCAGAGTTAAACAGTTGAGTTTTACCATTTTCGAATCCATTCAGCTGATTTTCTGATATTTAGAAGAACATGACCGTTTCTGGTCTCATTGACTTCCATAGTATATTTTTTTTCCTACTATGGAAGTCAATGAAACCAGAAACGGTCTGGTTACTGACATTCTTCTAAATAGCAGAAAATCAGCTGAATGGATTCGAAAATGGTAAAACTCAACGGTTTAACTCTGGGGGAGTGGTAAAATGAGCCTATTTCCAAAAAAAGTATCACTTTAACCTCTACATACTTTAAGACCTCCACACAAACCAACACGCCGCTGCAACAACATTATAAATGCATTCAAAGCACCAAGGCCAGTGGGCATGTTGTGGATGACCGAGAACAACCGGCAGCGTGTGTGTGCAGAACAAGGGCTTTCATTTAGAGAGCGCTGACAGTAGGCCAGATTATGGCCCATGGACACAGCGAGCGGTCTGTTCTGCAGCATGCACCAGCGACCTTCAGTGTTATCAAATAAAGTCAAGCAGTTTAGTTGTGCTCGGAACAAACACGGACATTGTGAGTCGCCTTTAATGGAGGGATGCATTTCCTGTGGCCGTTCTCCCACAGAACCCTGTGATATATGGATGCGGTCACTCTTACCTTGTCCGGCGTATACGTGAGAGACGGTGGCCAAGTGACCTGGATGGGGAAGAGAGAGAAAGAGATACGAGATATGTTAGTGTTAACCATGCAATCACAAGCTGTCACTACATTATCTGCTCTAATCCCTCTCAGCAGAGTGGCGTCCGGCATACTTACAATGAGTACACTAGATGACTTATGTCAGAGTTATAGGTCACCATTGTCTATTTCATGGAAAGATTAATAGAATCCAAAGAGATTTATGGGACGAACGGCTAAAATCCAAAGGATACACATCACTCAAGCACACACAGATGTGCAGACTCACTTTTGACGGCGAGGTGTTCGGATAGCAGGTGCGAGTATTCCTCTTTGTCGAGTTGCGTCGGAAAGCCTCCCAAAATCAGATTGACCCGCACCATTCGATTCCTGCTTTCTTCGATGTAAAACCGTGTCTGATTCATCTGTCGCAACGATGTCTGAAAGTCACATGCTCAGAATCAGAGTTTGAGACAACCGAGAAGCTCTAATAAGTTTTTTACATAATAAGCACTGTAAAATTTGCGTGCTGTGCTTATCAGGGCTCATCACCTTGAGTGTTTTCCAAATGCCAAGCAATATCAGCATGACCCGCCCAACATACCTTCCGTATCTCCAGAAGTTTGTCCAGTAAAAGCTCCTGACCGCTGAGGACTTGCCTTTGAACTGAAGATGGGTAAGAAACACAAGGTTAGGATATCATGAATCCTTTCCACATTTTTCGAAGCTGTTCTATATGTTGAAAAGGGTTCAACCAAAATCCCTTTCATGATGCCAATCAGATTCTTAAAGCTACACTGTGTGATTTTTACCCCCATCTAGCGGTGAAAAGGTGTATGACCATCCAGTGAATATTAGTTTCTGTTCCTCTCAATTTTGATTTCGTTTTAACTCCTACGGTGGCCAATGTAGTCCAAGATTAACATGGCTTCCAGTTCGACCTCGTCCATGAGTGTTAACTCAAACGTAAACGTGAAAGGCGAAGCTTGAATTAACAGGTATGTCCCTCTTTGGCTAATGTACTTTCAAGATGGAGGGGCAACATTAGAATCCCTCACCTTTATGTATTTTCAATGGCATATTATACACTCACGAGAATACTTTATTACTTGAACGAAGTAAATATACATTAATGAGCACATATATTTTTGAAAGAACTAAGTGTTTTTAGCTAAGAATAAACT
The DNA here is from genome assembly GCA_038021265.1 of Cyprinella venusta. NCBI lineage: Eukaryota > Metazoa > Chordata > Actinopteri > Cypriniformes > Leuciscidae > Cyprinella > Cyprinella venusta. The sequence goes on from CM075873.1 coordinate 5,480,330, forward strand.
AAAAGAGTTACGTAGTGTAGCTTTAAGGGAGGAAATGATATCAAAATCAATTCAATTTGCATTTATTTATACAGCACTTTCATAATACACATCGTTTCAAAGCAACTTTACAGAAAATGCATCCGCATTACAATTTAGAGGGATCTGTTATTAGAGGTAACTGTCATTTCAGAAATGTACAAATATGAATGATACAGTTAGCTAAGAATTTATTAATTTAAGGCAGAAGCAATTAGCACATTTAAGTAATGAATACTTGTTTGTTAAATTAATATGACAGAAAAAAATATATATATATAAAATCAGGCAAATTACATTTCCCATTATGGTCTGTATTTGTCAACTATAAAATAAATAAATAAATAAATAAATAAATAAAACTCCTTATAAAAATATACACTTTAATTATTGTGTGCATATATACACACATTAAATGTTTTGGTTCAACATAACACATTTTGAATAGAAAATCATATTCTCTAAATCTTATTTTAGCAGTTTCTCTGGAATTATTATTTATATATATATATATCTGAGGAAAATGAACATGTTTGATTTATTCTACAAACTACTGACAACATTGTTTTCCAAATTCCAAATAAAAATATTGTCATTTAGAGCATTTCTTTGCAGAAAATGACAACTGAAAATGAGTTATAAATAAATAAAAACACGTTTATATGCATTTCTAAACAACAAAATACTAAGTTTGAAAATCAATATTTAGTGGAATAATTCTGATTTCCAATCCCAGCTTTCATGCACCTTGGCATGCTCTCTATTAGTCGGACATTGCGATTGGGTGACTTTATGAGACTTTAAGTGGTCTCTTAATTTTCTCTACAGCTGTATAATATGATATATATTATAATACAAGTGGGATAACTTACCTTGTTTGCTGCTCATGAAAACTTCTACAAGGTTAAAGTCAGCAGGGTTTTCATTCTATAGAAATTTGCAAAAAGAACATGAGGATGAACATATAAATTGTGCATAAAAAGTTTTCTATTTTAGCATTTTATTAAGAATCTATTGTGGTATTTGTCACAAAAGGTTGATTGCTTATAAAAGTAATGGCACACATTTCCACGCGTGTTTTGAAGCATCATCAATGTTTTATGGCACAAATAAGTTGTGTATCACTACTAACATGCAGGATTTTTGAGAAGTGAAATCCAAGCTACCTTTTTTCCTAGTTGTGGAAGCACTTCCTTTATGATTGAGTCTACCGTGCTGCTTTTCCCAGCAGTCACTGAGATGTAGGAGACTCCTACCCTGAAACACAAATGTGAAACCCAATGAAGTTCCTCATTACACCATCATTTGAAAGCGATCCATCCCATGATTTGCCAGCTGTGTGGCACTGTATAAATCATCTGCTGGTCTGCCACTGAAACTTCTGACAATGTTTTGAATTAATGTGGTGAATATTACATAAGAACATAAACTTTTGATTCTGGCACTAACTGGTCGCATATGACTCAATCCCTCCCTGACTCAAAACTCAAAACTAAAAAAATGTTAATAAAATATAAAATTCTTCATTAGTTCCAGATCCAAGTTAACAAAATGAACGCCTCATCTAATGCACTTACGTGGCACTGCTTTTAATAAATCACTTTTGTTCATTTTGATGAAGAGGAGAGTCACGAACGCGCATCACAGAACAGAGCAAGGCGACCATTTGAGCTTATAAAACTTAAATTTTGTTATTTTTTTTTAAATGAGTGATCGTTTCGCGAGATGAGACCCTTATTCATCGTCTGAAATCGTTTAAAGCCCTTGAACCGTTTGGTTCCAATTGAAGTCCATTATATGGAGAAAAAGTCTGGAATGTTTTCATCAAAAACCTTAATTTCTTTTCGAGTGAAGAATGACATGGATATCTTGGATGACATGGGGATGAGTAAATTATAAGCACATTTTTTTTAAAAAGTGAACTACTGCTTTAGCCTTTCACAATTTCACAATATTGTTTTCTTCATCTGAGATAACTCCAAATTTCTCCCACACTCTGGACCTGATTTTGATGACGTATTGTCGACAACTTTACAATCTCCACTAGCTATTCTTTTCTTCAACTCCTCAGGATCCATCTCGGCGACAGCAGACAGATCGCACGGTTGTGATTTTTTAATAGTAAAAGTAGGCCTTGAGACTCCTGCGAGGGCGTGAGCACAGATAAACTGATATGGATTTTTACATTGTTTTATCAACTTGAAATACAGGCATATTTTTGTAGATGAGTTCCTAAAAATATGCATGTATTTTTACTAGGGCTGTCAAACGATTAATTGCGATTAATCGCATCCAAAATAAAAGTTTGTGTTTACATAATATATTTTGGTGCACTGTGTATATTAATTTTATAAATATAAATACACACACATGTATGTATATATTTAAGAAATATTTTCATGTATATAGATTTATATGATATGTAAATAGAAATATTTTATATATAAATAATATTTTTTTCTTAAATATACATGCATTTGTGTGTATTTACATATATACAAAATAATTATACACAGTGCACCCCTATATATTATGTAAAAACAAACTTTTATTTTGGATGCGATTAATCGTTTGACAGCCCTAATTTTTACATTTTAACCCCATGGGTACCCAAACCCGTGCAGGACCCTGTTTCAAGTCCTAATATATAAAATCAAGGATTTTTCTCATTAAATTTCAGTTCATATATATTGGATTATGGAAGAAATTGTGGTGCAAACGCCATTTCATGTTGACTTTAAATAGCATGCCACAGGCGCTGTTGACAGATCTTGAATTTAACCTGAAATAATGCTTTAATGAATGCGTTTCCTTTACATTCTTGTACAGTTCCTTGTGAATCAATATGCATGGCAGTTGGACAACACTAAATAAAGCGGCAGAAAATTATGTGCTAACAAAGCAGAAGTAGAGCTCACTTGTGCCAGCTGGGGTAAATCTTCACCACTTCTGTTTCTCTGGGTTTTGCTCTGAGCACCAAGGGATCAGACACCGTGTCTTTAAAGACGGGCTTGTTGTCTGGGGTGCCGTTACGGTTGATGATGTCATCTGTGAACAGTCCCTGTTGGCTGGAACTCTGTAGCTCATAATCCTGCGGTTCATCTGGGATGAAGAACGCTCTGAGCGCCGCTTCCTGTCAGAACCGGATATCAGAAACATCAGAATAACACTGACAATTAAGTTTGAATGTTATTCAAACAAGATCTTTATAAAACACTTTTGATATTCAATGTAAATGTATACATTGCAATTCAGGTGAAACCTGATCAAGGAAAAAACATCTCACCACCACTTCCTCATTCTTGATTATTCGAGGGATCGAAACCAAGCGAAACTGATTGCGCTTAGCTGCATCGTCTCCATCGAACACTTTAACCGTCTGTTTACCTAGGCCAAAAGATGGGAGATTACTTTGACTGCAAGTGTGATTACCATTAGATAGCTATGGTGTCATTTTTGTACCCGTGTCAGGTGACCCCGTGGACTGAGTCTCCTTCGACGTCACCGGACTCGGAGTATCCGCCTCATCCAGGTTATCTGGAGAAAACACACTTCTCTATGAGCATTTACAGACATGTGATCTTGTTATTTGATATTCAAAGGTGAATAGGACAGTCTAACAATGAATTAGGGCTAAAGTTTAAATGTGCAATTTCACAACCATCTCATTTTCAAGGCTGTATTTAAAAAACTGTAATTAAAATGGAAAATTAATTATCATGCTCATTGACATTGAAGAAATGTTCTGGGTTCAATACAAGTTCAATACGTCTGTGACGTGCAGTCGAGTACCAGAGAAAACGATTGTGACATGCCTCACAGTTTGTAAAAACAAACAAATATCATGTGCTCCAGTAATGGAAATCTATAGGGCACTGCAGAGGGGATATTAACCACAACATTTCTAAAGTACAGTCACAAGACTTGCCGATTATGGATGTAATCGCAAAACTTGACTGATAAACTGTGGAAAGTTATATCTAATATTATCACTTTGACATGACACATGCAGTGATAACAAAAAGGTCTGAATAAGAGTCTCGTAGAGTTCCGTAACAACATTTTCATGCTTTTGAAAGACATTTAATGTTCACCAAGGATGCAAAAATCATACTGAGACATAATACTGTGAAATATTATTATAATTGTATAATTGTACCTTTTTAATATTTTTTTTAAATGTAATTTATTCCTGATGGCAAAGCTGAATTTTCTCATTCGACTAAATCTTTCTAATATGGTGATTTGGTGATCAAGAAACTTTTCTTATTATTATCAATGTTGAAAACAGTTGTGCTGCCTAATATTTTTGTAGAAACATTTTTCCCCCAAAATTTTTTTGATTATTTTAACGTGTCCTTGCTAAAAGTAAGTTTTTAAATCTTAGACCAAACCTATATTTAAAGTAGTTAAATACACTTTTTAAAAAAACTTGCTGATAATTTACTCACCCCCATGTCATCCAAGATGTCCATGTCTTTCTCTCTTCAGTCGAAAAGAAATTAAGGTTTTTGATGAAAACATTCCAGCATTTTCCTCCATATAATGCACTTTACTGGTAACCAAATGGTTCAAAGTCCAAATGAGAGTTTCTGAGGAGCTTAAAAGGGCTTTAAACGATTCCAGATGATGAATAAGGGTCTTACAAAGCGAAAAGATCGCTCATTTAAAAAATAAATTAAAAACTAAGTTTTATAAGCACAAATGCTCGCCTTGCTCTGTTCTGTTCGTGACTCTCCTGTTCGAACTCGTTCATCAAAATGAACGAATCTTTTTCCGAGTCATTTGGTTCATTCATTGAACAAAAAGAACTGACTCGATAAAAGATCCTCATTCATTGTCTGGTGTCGTTTAAAGCCCTTTTAAGCTCCTCTGAAACTCTTATTTGGACCTTGAACCGTTTGATACCCATTAAAGTCCATTATATGGAGAAAAGTCCTGGAATGTTTTCATCAAAAATCTTAGTTTCTTTCCAACTGAAGAAAGAAAGACATGGACATCTTGGATGACATGGGGGTGAGTAAATTATCAGCTATTTTTTTTTAAAAAGTGAACTACTCCTTTAAGTGCAAACACATTTCTTGCTCGTTTTTACCACCACCTTGATGAACAAGTCAAAATGAAAGAAGCTGTGCACAGAACGTGTTGTGAATCGGAACATTCCTTTAAGGTGTCTGCTCAGATTTCAGGGATAATGTGAAAGTGGTAGTCCGCATTACCCATCTCGCCGTGCTGGGAGTTCTCTGAGATTCTGTAACAGTGCATCTTGCTGAAGTTCCGCGAGCAGATCGACACGCAGCTGGGGTGAAGAATCATGTCCCGCAGTCGTCCCAGGCTGCACTCCGGGGACATGATTATGTAACATGACGCATGTGCCTGCAAACATATAAACACAGATAAGCTCACAAGCTATAGTACAGCTTATAGTACAGGAAACTGCAATTTTTCTAATAATAATGACAACAGATGGTTCATTTATTTAACCAAAGCAACATAGAGGAGCATTGTTCCTATATTAAAGGGATACTCCACTTTTTTTGTTTTTTGGAAATAGGCTCATTTTACCACTTCCTCAGAGTTAAACAGTTGAGTTTTACCGTTTTCGAACCGATTCAGCTGATTTTCTGATATTTAGAAGAATATCATTAACCAGACAGTTTCTGTCTCATTGACTTCCATAGTATATTTTTTTTCCTACTATGGAAGTCAATGAGACCAGAAACTGTCTGATAACTGATAGTAAGATTTTTTCTTTTAGAAAGAAATTAATGTATTTCTTCAGCATTAAACAGATCAAATGTAATAATAATAATAATAATTCTAAAATATTAATATTAATATTATTAATATTAAATATTAATAATAAAATATTAAATGTAATAGTACAGACGTTTGGCGTTTTAGACAATCTTTCCATTCAAAATAAATGCTATTTCTATTCATTAAAGAATCCTAACAAAAATGTACAGCAGTTTTCACATAAATATTAAGCAGCACAACTGTTTTCGACCGTAGAAATGTTTATTGAGCACCAAATCAGCATATTAGAATGAGTTCTGAAGGGTCATGTGACTGAAGACTGGAGTAATGATGCTGAAAGTTCAGCTTTGCATAATCTATTTTCATAATCTATTAAAATAGAAAACAGTCATTTAACTATTCATAAACAAATTATTTAAAAACTGATTTTTATTTCGGACTTTTAATGCATTAAGTACACTTCTATTGCATCATTCATCAGTCATCTTGGGACTATTATTTTTAATTTCAGGCCAGAGTAATGCATTCTGGGATTGCCTTCTCTGTGAAAAATATAAGAGATCCTTCCTTAGGATCTGAAAAAAAGAAAAATGTTTTCTATATTTTGATGCCTTAAATGGTATCTATAATTGGTTTTGAAACAAAAGGCAATCTGGCAACAATCAAAATTAAGAAACCAGGCCAGGCAACAGCAAAAACAGCCACTGCCAAGATGCCAGAGGAATAAAAACACAGCAAGCAGCAAGACTTTCTTCCTTGCATTCAACTTTGACCAAGTACAATTTTATGAGTACTGACAAGAGCTGCATCGCATATCGCATCCTGTTAAATAATTGATCGATTCTTTGAGACACGACAGCCTAAGAGCCCATTCGCCTTCATTCATATGACTAAATAATGAAGCTGTTTGTGCGATGAACAAAGCCAAGCTGAAAGCGTTAAATGCCAAGACAAGTAAAGTTTGGGTGCACGGTAAAAACGAGAAACACTCACCGTAACGCCACACCACTCACATCTCATGCCAGCCAGGACGTCTGAGGAGCTGCAGGTGCGACGGCAGAACTCACAACGGGCACCTGAGGACATGTTGCCCTCCCGCCAGTGATGCTGGTACGTGTCCTATCAGAACAGAAGGAGATGATGGGTTAAGAAAAGCCACGTGGCCAATAACACAATCTAGAGCAATAATAGAGATGTGATTTACTCAGGACATGCTCCTGGATCAACAAAGCTTGTATTCTTATCAACCAAACATTTCCCTCTGAATATAGCTGTAAGTTAGAGTTTGAGCTATAATTAGAAATTATATAATTATACAATTCGGTAACACTTTCCATTTTCTTCGCCATTTTGCCTGACGAAGACCCAGTGGGGTCGAAACGTTGCTTTTTATTAAATATGGGAGCATAAGCAGTGTTGCGGACATTACTTTCCTATCATCACGTCATGAATATGAAATAGGGTTTATGCATGTTTATGACAACTGTCATTAAGCGTCTTTCGCTCAATAATGACATTTTGAATGCAAATATGACATTGTTTAAGATGTCTATCTTGACATAAACCATAACATCATAACCTGTCAGTGTCATTGGCATGACAACTTTACATAAAATTAAGTTAAACTGTCATGTGGTTGGCTTTGACATTGGCTGTCATGAGGCCATTATAAGTGTGTCATGAATATTTTTTGTGACCTCAACTACAGTGGTACTAATTTAATTTGTCATTAATAAGTTATAATGGCTTCATGACAGCCAATGTCAAAACCAACCACATAACAGTTTAATGTAATGTTAACCAATAAAGCTAGGTGGTTTCTTAAGTTTGATAAATGAATCTGCTATGTCATGTTTATGACAGGTTGTGCTGTCTCAGTAATGTCAAGATGTCATGACAAAGACACTGACAGGTTATGATGTTTCGATTTATGACAGACATCTCAAACAATGTCATATTTACATTAAAAATGTCATAACTGAGCGAATGACACTTAATGATATGCAGTTGTCATGAACATGCATAAAACTTCCTTCATACTCATAACATATGTCATGTGATGATTATGAAGATGTCATGTTAGTCTTATGCACACCCCTTCAAGTAAATGCCTTGCAGCCCTATAGGTAATGACTTTTACATAGGCAGCATTGGCACACAAAGATACCGTGTGAGGTAGAATAATGGTTTAATGATCTACAACAAATCATTGGTAATAACGAAGCGTATATTTAATTACTACAATAGTAATTACTCGCAATGAAAAGAAATGACATCAAAAGTGGAAAATGTTGGCCAATAAAGTGCATTTACACACAACCTGACCACCAACCACAACTTTCAGATGCCACCTTCATTTCTTTTTTTAGCTCAACCGTCACAGAACGGAAAGCACGGGTTTGTGGGATATCAAATGCAGCAAAGTACTTTTTTGAAATGATCAGATGAAGGCATTTCAGTTGATAGGAAAAGAAGTGAACATTAAATTCGGACGTGCCTTGATGCCAGGCGGTATTTTTAAGCTCCCAAATGTGTAGACAGCAATAACGCTGTGCAATCACAAGTAGGCAACATGTAGTGTTAATCAGTACTGGTGTAATTAAAATCTACCAAACAACATAATTTAAAGAGTGAAGAAAAGCTTGACAAGCTATAAAACATTCAATTACTTTTCAAATTGAGGTCAGCCTTTAATGTTAGGCTTTAAATGTCAGGTTAATATATCAGGTGCAGTCCTGGTTCTCATACTCACAATGTCTTGCCCTCCATCTTGATGAGAGACACGACAATCGCTAACACTGAACGGGGCGCAGTCGCTGTGGACGTGTAGCTCACACACTGAAAGACACATGAGGTTAAGGTTATTGAAAGAATAGGGAGTGTCTTTATGTGGTTTACCCACTAAGCAAGCATCATCTGAGGTGAAACATTTGTTATTTTCATTTTATAAGCACAGGCACTATTAGTGCTGCCTGTGACGTGTTACAAGCCTAATAGAGGAAAAACCCACTTAACTCATATTATTGTTGCAACTGTTTGAGTGAGTGTGGGAACTAAAGATCGACGTTCCTTGTGAGCTTCATTTGTGTCTTTTGTATGTGCGAGAGGAAGAGAAATAGAAAGAGAGATTTGGAGTGTGATGTTTTTCTTTTCAGCTCAGTTCTTAGAATTCAGCCCACTGCAAAAGGCCATTCTGCCATTTCCATGGAAACAGCAGCTTTCCAAACAGGAACAGCCAGCACAGACAAATGAGCAATAACAAAAAAAAAAAAAAAGACCTAGATCAAGACCAAGAGTTTGGGGAAACAGAAAAGGTTTTATAAGGGAAATTATATTTTGAGCGCTTAAAGGGATAGTTCCCATTGAAATTAATTCTTGATATGTTTTAGCTTACCTCAGGGGCATCCAAGATGTAGGTGTCTTTGTTTCCGCAGTATTTTCAATTTCGATATTTTTAAGTCAAACTGTTATTTGTTATTTTTATTTAACAATCATGTCTGTCAACCAAAGGCTTTGACAAATATATTCTTTGTCCAAAAACAGTTCACTATTGTGTGATTTTCAGAAATAAATGACAAAAATCGAATTTCCGTTTTTGAAATTCTCTAGTATTTTGGACATTTCTCACTCATACTTCCTTAATAAACACATTACATGCATGCTTATGTTAGCTTAGGGTCTTATGAATCCATAGATACCAAACACATCGTGTTCCATCTCCATTACATAGTTTATAAGCCAAAATGTAAAAATAGAAAAAAACGGAGCAAAAAGGATTTAGTCCCCAGAAATTATATTTTGAGTGCTTAAAGGGATAGTTCCCATTGAAATTAATTTTTGATATGTTTTAGCTTACCTCAAGGGCATCCAAGATGTAGGTGTCTTTGTTTCCGCAGTATTTTCAATTTTGATATTTTTAAGTCAAACCGTTCTTTATTGTTCTTTTTATTTAACAATCATGTCTGTCAACCAAAGGCTTTGACAAATATATTCTTTGTCCAAAAACAGTTCACTATTGTTGTGTGATGTGTGATTTTCAGAAATAAATGACAAAAATCGAATTTCCGTTTTTGAAATTCTCTAGTATTTTGTACATTTTTCACTCATACTTCCTTAATAAACACATTACATGCATGCTAATGTTAGCTTAGGGTCTTCTGAATCCATAGACACCAAACAACACATAGTTTTCCATCTCCATTACATAGTTTATAAGCCCAAATGTAAAAATAGAGAAAACAGAGCAAAAAGGGCTTAGTCCCCAGAGGGTTAAATGACCTATTTGCATTAAATGACTAATTTGCATCAATTAAATGCATCAATTTGGCCGGTGAAAAATAAAAATAGTCATATGAGCCCAAATTAGTTTAGGTTATAATCAACACTTTGATTATTCTTAATTTATAACATCCTCCTCTCACACACCTTCACAGCGCAGAGCCGAACTGCCTTCCAGATGCTTCCGGCAAACACAGCAGAACCTCTTTTTCTGACCAGCAGGACCGAAGCAATGTGCTACAGGAACCTGGACCACAAACAAGGAGAACCATGATGATTAATAAAATCAAAGTCAGAAAGTAGGCTAAAGTAAAAGCAACCTATACAAAATTATAGCTACATCTGAATTCTATCACTATGTATATGGGGTATCCCATTTAAACATGAAGCAAACAGTGAAAGTTGAGAAATTAACACCGATTAACATTTGCTTTCCACTAACAGATCTCTATAAAGATTGTTAGATGCATCTTCTATATAATAAATAGACGTACCCCTTCCAACTTATATCATTTAAAAAGTTTAAAATGAAGGTCAGGTCCACAAGAAAAGTCTGAAATAACTGGCTTAATCATACTATTAGTCCCAAATCAGACATCACTAATGGACTAGTCATGCATCAGGGAGCAAACCGGCAGATTTGTGCTTCCATGTGACATCACTTCCTGTCTGAGTGGTCTGAATGGTGGGAAAGTGCGCAGATGCCCACACTTCCTTCCCGTCTGGGGGAGGGAAGTAGAGAATTTAAGGATTTAAATAGCTGATTTCTTTTCCCTTTGACCTCATGTACCAGCATCGCAGACCACAAATAGACAGATTTATATAAATATAATAGAGGAAGGTTTCAATGCACAGTATACGTCTTAATAATAAATGAAGGAAAGGGAAGAATACCCCTACTAAGCATGGGCCATATTTAGATTTTTTGTTTCAGCGTATAGTAAAGCACTATACGATAAAAGTGAACATACACTCTAAACAATGCTGGGTTGTTTTAACCCAAACTTGGGTTAAAAATGTAATAAAAATGTACAATTTTAACCCAACTTCAACTGTACATTTTTTAATTACATTTTTAAACCAACATTTGGGTTTGTCCATATTTCCCCAAATTTGGATTGAAATAACTAACGCATTCTCATCCCAAGGCGTCATATACTGACGCTTTTGGCAATGCGTATACATCCAACGCACATGGCACCCTTTAGCGTCAATATGACACGCTTCGGTTATGGGTAGGTTTAGATCTGGGGTAGGGTTAGGGTTAGACCACTAGGAGGCGCCTTCTGGCCCATATATATCTGCGTGCCATGTGTGTTGGATGTATACGCATTGTCGAAAGCGTCAGTATATGATGCCTTGGGATGAAAACGGGTTGAAGTAACCCAGCAACCCAGAGTGTAATCCAACAATGAAACCCAATCCTTCCTCTGAACGCGTTAGTGCATTCAAGCTCTATATTTAAAAGTGTTTAACCTGTTTAACCAAACATATACAGTTACACGCACTCAAAGAGAGGGGGAATGGCCTGAGAACAGTTCTTACTTCCAACAGAGGCTCTCTTTAAATCTAACATCCAATTGCATTTGTCAAAATCACAATCAGGTAGCACTTGACCACTTTGTCCAAGTTTAAATGAATCATGCATCACATAAACTGCATTTGAATCATTATTGCATACAACAAAAAATATAAATCAAACAGACTCATAAAGAATGTGAAGATTACCACTTCTAACTACAATCCAGAGAAATGACATCAAGTTATCTGGAATATAAATGCGAGCCTGTCTGGAACTACCAAAAACCCATAGCAAGATGCTCTGATATAGTGAAGAGATATGGTGACAAATCCCAGCTGGGCTGTCATGATGCGTGTGCCCATCTGTAACGACTGATTTCACGGGAACACATTGTGAATCACACAGAAGATTGTGACGGCAGAGAAACGGGGGGAGGAGAAGTCAGCCTTTCTGCCATCTCCTTCCCATTCTCTCACTCGTGATGGGCGGCACTGTAACTCTGGATAAATATCTCCAGGTCTTTGGTTTGGTTTGGATTGATGTGCAGGTTTGTAAAAAAAATTATACAAATATTTTGCTGGGGTGATGAATTAGTGGTTAAAAGTTTTATGTCACCAAACCAAACATCTAAGGCATTTTGGGTAGTGAGAGTGAGCAACATCTGGAGAGCCATATCTTGCACTGCCTCATGATGGTCCATTCGCATATTGAAAGTCATGCTGCAAAAAAAGCAAACAAACATCCTTTTATTTCCCCACACACAGGAAAAACTCCCTTTTAATTGATGGAAAACTCCCTTTAGGATGACTCTGCTGCTGAACATTTCCATTAAGCATTCTTAAAAGTGAAGGGTGTCATTTTTCCACATCCCAGTTTCTCCTGCCCCAGTTTAAAACGCAGAGAAACTATTCAAGAAAAACACTGTGGCATAATTAAAACACTGCTAATTTTTTTGGGCATGTTTTTGAAAGTTTCGGCTGCTCACTATACCTGCATTAATTTGATTAAAAATGTAGGGCTGTCAAACGATTAATCGTGATTAATCGCATCCAAAATAAAAGTTTGTGTTTACATAATATATGTGGGTGCACTGTGTATAATTATATATATATATATATATATATATATATATATATATATATATATATATATATATATATATATATAAATACACTCTAAAAAATGCTGGGTTGTTTTAACCCAATTTTGGGTAAAATATGGACAAACCCAGCCATTGGGTTAAAAAATGTAATTTAAAAATGTAACCCAATGGCTGGGTTTGTCCATATTTTACCCAAAATTGGGTTAAAACAACCCAACATTTTTTAGAGTGTACACACACATGCATGTATATTTAAGAAAAAATATTATTTATATATAAAATATTTATATATAATATAAATTATATATAAATCTATATACAGTATATATATATATATTTTTATAATTATTTAATTTTATATATATAAAATAATTATACACAGTTCACCCACATATATTATGTAAACACATACTTTTATTTTAGATGCGATTAATCAAGATTAATCGTTTGACAGCCCTAAAATATAGTTATAATGGTAATATTGTTGAAATTTAAAAAATGTTTGTCAGGATTCTTTGACAAATAGAAAAAAACTGTATTTACTTGAAATCTTTAGTAACATTACACGTGTTTACTGTCACTTTTAAACAACTTAATGCATCTTTGATTAATAAAAGTATTAATTATTAGTAAACATTTATTAAGACTCCAAACTTTTGACCTGATCTAGCCCTAAATGGTGCATATTAGCATTAAAAACTATAATGTACCCTTAACATAATATGTATTTTTTCAGGGTAAATAGCTACAAATGTGTCCAGTGACAATTTGTTAACATCCAAGCACTGTAAAAAGGCAGGGGACATTAACTCCATTTCTGTGCTGCGAGGCATACCTGTCAGCTTCAGTGAAAAATTAAAGTGACATTTAAGGGCAGACATTGTCACGACAGCACACAGCTCAGTGAACGACGGGATAGATTAGGTGTTTTACTCAAGATTTGAATTTATGACTCGGAAATACGCCGAAAAATAGCTTGACCTTTGCTCAAGCAAATCAGGATATTTAGATACTTGTCAGGGTTCCAGAAATCGAACTCGCTTATGTCTGTGAGCTCACAGACAAGGAACAGCTGTTTAAATGTCTGGATTGCCTTACATTTTCATAATGCTGGGAAATGTCACAAACCAAAATAAGACCACTGCACAGAATACATCATAATTATGGTGAATTTTTGGGTTTACGTTTGCTAAGGTACTCAAAATCTCTGCTGATGAGGCCCCAAACACACACACACACACACACACTTTGCATGTGTCCTTGAGCTGCGGCCCATCTCTCCCTCCTGCAGTGGACACATCCTTACTGGCTCTTGCTCTCCCTAGGGAGTTGCTACAGTAGACTGCAGAGCATCCTACCGGACATGACCTCGTTTCCTGTTATTAACCCGCCATCTCTCTGATCCTAAAGGTGATTGGCTCCTGTAAATGGCTACTGCTGAGGTAGACTACTTCTGGTAGCCATCTGCTCTTTTAGAACAAATGGATGAGAATAAATGCTAAAAAGAAAACTGTTTGTTCTTGAGTTCTGGATGAGATATATTTAATACTTAAATCACCCCAGCCATGTTAACTGTTTTTGGTGAAATTTTGCAAGCTAAGCATATTTTTTTACATATTACATACATTGCGAGTGCCTTAACTTTACAAAATGATGTTACTTGGTGCTATGAAAAAAAGCATATTTTTAATAATTTTTCAAAAACATGCTCAACCACCAAACGGTTGATTTGGTACATAACGGTTAACTGTCACCGCCGACTTTTTGAGAATGGACATTACAATATTAAAACTTGGTTGTAATTCAAGAATGCTTTGGAAAAAAGACCTAAGTTTAGTCTTGTGTTGAAGAAAAAAGAACGTAAAAAAAAATAAAAGTATGAAAAAGTTATGGAAGATATAAATTTACATTAACTCAAATATACTGTATTAAATATTCTTTCTTTTATATAAAATATATATATTTTACAAAATATTTTTCCTATAAAATACTATAAAATCAAAGCCATATATCTAACCAAGTTGTGTTCCAAATTTGAAGTTGATATCACAAAAATTGAAGTTTTGTTTATAGGCGTAATACCAAAAAATGACAATTCATTGAATTTAATTGAATGCATTCTGCTGTAACAAATTAATACATTTCTGTCCAAATATCACTTCTGTTACAAAATATGGAACCTCGAGACTCAAGCCTTTCTGACAATGTGTTTTGTCAAGAATAGAAAAGGTTTTAATCATAAATTATGATGGGAAATGAAAAAAGTATGGCAAAGTATGTATGAATTCCGATACCATCACAACCATTTGGTAGAAGCCAATTTTTAAAAAAATATGGGATGAGTAGAAAAAACACACATTGAGTGTGGTTACTAGCAACATAAAAAGATAAGAAATGCAAAAAAAAAAAATTTAAAAAAATGTTCCATTACTTTTTTACTTCTTGGCGTGGACTTCAAAGGGTTAAATGACCTATTAATTCCACTAACACTTATCAAAGCTGTCCAGACAGGGAAACTTCATATTAACCAATAACATAAGAGCCAAACAATGACAATCCTCAATCAAAACACTTAAGTTCCAACCAAAATGATGTCCACTTCCACTATGCCAAATATTCTGTTCGACATGGAAATACGTACCATTCCAGAAGTGTGCACATGAAGACTTGCATTATTTGTTTATTTCAACTACATTTTTATCCACAGAAGTAGAAAGACGACTTTCTCAAGTCTTAAAGGACATATTCTTGACTTTCAGAAATAACAGTGTCGAATGGTTTCGACTGTTGTGTTTGTATTCCCTCAGATGCGGTTCAGAGAAGTTGTTGAGTAAAGGTTAATGGAGCAGTTGGCTCGAAGACTGACTCACTCCTACACCACCCACCCACCCACACACACACACACACACACACACAGATAAGAAAAAAGTCTTCAGCGAGTACAGAAAAAGTCATATCTACTTCCTTTTCAAACTGAATGCACCACTCTTAAAGCCTAAGAAACTAGAAAAAGAGAATCAAAACACTGCATTTTGTCTCTTCATTCATTATGCATGAAGACAAACTTCTAGTAGATTCTCTGAGGGCCTGTCTTTGATTCAGACCAGTGGTTTCTGTTCCACCTCATTATCTTTTGCTCTAAATTAAGTTTTGCTGCATGGTGCTCGACTCGGCCTCCTGTCATGCCCTGAGGCTGCTCTGTTGCGATTGGCCGGTCAGTGTTATTTGGCTAAAGCAAGGTGGGTTTTGCTGGGTGGGAACTCAGCCCTGACGTGGCATCAACATATCGAGAGGATGCAGTTTCAAAGAAGCGAGCATCTCATGTGGTTACTTTTTTCGATAGCTGGTAACCAGCAAGGCGTGTTATTTCTTATGCCTTGTTGTTGGGCTGAACTGTGCGGTTCACACTACATGACTTGCTCTCAGTGAAATCAGGAGTGTTCAAATTGTTGAGCTGTTCACACCACACAACACAACGTGATTGATCCACAACAGGAGGTAATGCACTACGCGAGCTGACAACAACTCTGTCACCCAACGATTCTATCTTGTCTACACACCACGTTTCGTCACGAAAAATCACGCGATAAGACGAACCGGAAATGGCGCAAAACAGCATGTGCATCAATACCCAGCGAAAAAGAGAAGAACACAACACGCGAATATGGACGTCAGACAGAAACTAGTGTTTCAAATTGTTTACGAGATGATTTGCTCTGAGAAATAAAAACGCAAAAAAAATAAAAGATAAGATTTACCCCGTGACCTCAACCCGTGCCTTGCTCTGATTGGCTGGAACTCATGACATCACTGAGGTTGAGTCGCGCGACAGCTCTTGATATCTAGCATGCTGGTCTGCGAGGCATCTGCGAGCGTCTTTGATGTGTTGTTGGCTCTTTCATAGTAACAGATTGGCAAGCGGTCATCGTCCGCTAATCCCCCGCGATTTGCACGCGATAACACCCTGACCTGACGGCGAGCTCAACGATTTGCAAATTGGCCTTAAATTAGGCTTAAAATCCTGTAGTGTGAACTTGGCTTTACATGCTAAATGTACATTCTATTAAAAAAAATATATAGTAGTTAAAAATAATATAAAAAATATAGTAGTTTTTCTTAAAGTCACAGCAAGAGCCATGATAAATCCCAATTGTTACATTCCAATCCCTTCATTGTTATTTAAATAATTAAATGCATAAACACAAAATATTGATTTTCAGTTTAAATGATTTTCTTATCCAAGTACGTACAATTCGTTTATTATAATGTCAAAAACAACTGGGAACTGGCCTAACAACAAGGCAAAGAGATGTTATTGTTAACTGCAACTCGTAAAAACATTGTTTAGAAATTGAAAAAAAAAATGATTTGATACATATATATAAAATTGATATATTTTTTTTAAATGTTACCTTGGCAACTAACTGAAATAAATAAGTTCAAGTACTAAAATGACTTAAACTTATTAAAGCTATACAAATAAACTGTATAAAAATAATAGTACGCAAAATAATAATAAATACTATAATATGATATACATAATATTAAAATGACAATGGACTGATACATATATATATATATATATATATATAAAATTGATATATATTTTTTTAAATGTTGCCTTGGCAACTAACTAAAATAAAGAAGTTCAAGTACTAAAATGACTTAAACTAATTAAAGCTATATACAAATAAACTGTATACAAATAATAATACGCAAAATAATAATAAATACTATAATATGATATAAATAATATTAAAATGACAATGGACGAACACTGAAACAATGTTACATTATTATAATATATATAATTATTAATTTAGATTTATTTTCCTGGACTAGATACCGCAGTCACTGTAGTTACCGTAGCTACGGCATCTGTATATGAAGACTGTGGAATGATACAAAATGCAATAAAGTTGCACTCGAGCTGCATGATTGGATAAATTGACAATCACAATATTTTTGTTTCAAACTGAGATTACGATTCTCCAAGGATAAAGAACAGACAACTAAACAAAATAACAACGTTTTCCATAGGTTCTGACAAAATTTTAATTGCTAAAAAAAGTTTGAAATTCTCAAATGTGACTAACCAATCAGAATCAAGTATTCCAGACTAGAGCAAAGTATAATAAACCAAAGTAGCCTGCCAACACAATATGTACATATCAGCAAGGCCACTTCTAAAATTCACAGGGATCGGGACCTGCTTCAAATCAGTACAATGACTTTATCAACTATTTATAATCAGTAGTGAGTACAATGGGCCAAAACAACTTCCGGTCTAGGCTGATAGCAGCTCTTCTAGATCGCCAAATGAGCTGTTGTCAAAGGCACAAAGGCTGGCTGACAGCTGGCCTTCATGAAAGACCACAACGCGACAGGAAGTCATCAGTAATTCATTATGAAGGCTGGTCACTGACTGCTGTGTCACGGAGCAAAACAGCTCCAGTCAGTATCCGGCGACTAAATTATTTAAAGCAGATTCAGGACAAAATGCACTTGCACTTCCTGTTTGTAATGCAATGCCACGAAGACGACAGGTAAGCGCCAACTGCAAATTATGATCTTTCTTGCATGATCATACCCTATGAAACAGTTTGATCATTCTTCATTAACAGCATAATTGCTCGAGACTTCATGTCCTGTGTTATCAGAGCATCCATCCAGGATCGTGATGCCTCAATAATGTTGTTAGTGGGATGTCCGAGTAAATAAACCTAGTGTAAGTGTAATATTCACAGTGTTTTATATGGATGGATTGGAGTCAATCAATAAATCAATCAATCGATCTCAAGATCATGTCTCAGTAACATAAGAAAATTAAGCCTAAAAATGAATACTTTTTGCATCCATATGATAGACTTTTTAGGAAGAATTATTTATTTATTTTGAATAGTGATTCGTAGTAGATTCTCATTATTGTTGTAATGGAGTATTTTTTTTTAGCTATGAAAAAAAATACATAATATACACATTGTTTTAACCCAACTTTGGGTCAAATATGGACAAACCCAAACGTTTGGTTAAAAATGTAATTAAAAAATGTAACCCAATGGCTGGGTTTGTCCATATTTGACCCAAAGTTGGTTTAAAACAACCCAGCATGGTTTTTAGCGTGTATGTATTACAGTAATGATTTTTAGTTACAGTAACAAGAATTTTGAGTTTAGTTGTGAGAAAAAAAGGCACAATGCAAAAACCCTTTAAGTGAAAACAATATTCTTCAAGCATTTTTTTTCTTTCATTTCATTAAGTAAAATATGACTAGGGCATGTTTCCTCTCATAGTTACTGATGTTTGTCGGTTCTTAATCAGATGTGTGGCACGTGTCACTCACCCGAACTTGTGTGGGAGCCATACAGGAACACACAGTCCTGACGTGCTTCAAACACTTCTCATGTGACATGAAGTTACACACTGCAGAGAAAGAGAAAGAGAAAGAGAGAGATTTAGTGTGGGCCACAGAATTATGGTGCCAAGACTATGCAGGTACAGCAGCTTTAGCAAAAAGAAAACTTGCCATTCTTTTTCAGCAGTGAATTATGATATCATTTTCACAATTTTGAGCCAATGTCACTTTGTATTTTGGAAACAAACAAATCATTTATAGCAGAATCGAGAGAATTTCCAAAATAGCACTTGTAAACCGGTTTCCCAAACCCATCTGCCACTCTTCCAATAAGTTCTGCCCCAAAATCATTTCATTTGTGGAGTGAAAAAAAAAAAAAATCGACCTGTTGGACTGCTCACAAAAACAAGTAATGCTTATACTCTGAGGGACATACTGTTGATTAAAATGCTAAATTTGATATTAAACTGTGGGTTTAAATGAATAGGCTTGGACTTTGGTGCTTGTAAGTTAACCAGAGGAATAAAAATAATCATGATTCATGATTTTTGTCATAATTTTCACAATTTTGAGCCAATGTCACTTTGTATTTTGGAAACAAACAAATCATTTATAGCAGAATCGAGAGAATTTCCAAAAAAGCACTTGTAAACCGGTTTCCCAAACCCATCTGCCACGAAGTTCTGCCCCAAAATCATTTCATTTGTGGAGTGAAAAAAAAAAAAAAAAAAATCGACCTGTTGGACTGCTCACAAAAACAAGTAATGCTTATACTCTAAGGGAAGGTCAATCTATGACTGGACAAAATTTCAGGAAGATTTCCAAGCATTTACCGCTCAAGAGAACAATTCGCACCAAAGACAACCGCACCGATTGGCTGTCTCTATGGACGGTGACTGCTGGATCGCTGTGTGCCCAATTTATGCTGCTGTCAGGGCCCACTTTGGCCCTCAGTACAGACTGATGCATTTGTTGGTTTTTCATGCTTACCAGAGACAGGAAGTGATCTCGCTGGCCAGGCTGAGCTCCTCTCACTATCACAACCACAAGAGCAAGGAAAACATTCTAAAGTTTAACGTAACACAGGCGCGTTCTCAAGCACACTGTAAAGTCCACCGCGCTTGTGAAATCAAAAACATCCAGAAATGACACACACACGCTGCTAAGGACAGCACAAAGACTGTTCTGTGTACACATTCTTAATCAACACAAACATCTGCCATATGAGCACATGCAACTGTTAGTGACACTAGTGACCGTCCACTTAGCCAGGGTTTCCAATGTTAATTCCAAAAATTAAAAAATATATACTTTTTTCAAGATTTGATTTGCTAATTAAGTTTAGTTGGTATAAATTAATATATTTAGGTTAAAAATACTTTTACAAAAAACATACTGTTGATTAAAATGCTAAATTTGATATTAAATTGTGGGTTTAAATGAATAGGCTTGGACTTTGGTGCTTGTAAGTTAACCAGAGGAATAAAAATAATCATGATTCATGATTTTTGTCATCATAATTTTCACAATTTAGAGCCAATGTCACTTTGTATTTTGGAAACAAACAAATCATTTATAGCAGAATCGAGAGAATTTCCAAAATAGCACTTGTAAACCGGATTCCCAAACCCATCTGCCACTCTTCCAATAAGCTCTGCCACAAAATCATTTCATTTGTGGAGTGAAAAAAAAAAAAAAAAAATCGACCTGTTGGACTGCTCACAAAAACAAGTAATGCTTATACTCTGAGGGACATACTGTTGATTAAAATGCTAAATTTGATATTAAATTGCGGGTTTAAATGAATAGGCTCGGACTTGTAAGTTAACCAGAGGAATAAAAATAATCATGATTCATGAAGCTGAAAATACAATTTTCAAATAATTTTAGATGAATATGCTTGCACTATGTCACTGACTAAATATATTTAAAATACACATCAGGTAACATATGACATTTGGACCCTCAAATATTCCCCCATTGCGTTATTATACATTATAATCAACATTATATATAGTTTATTGTAGTACTGACCCTAAAACTCTGAAAACATGTGATTTTTTTTTTTCACACAGTAATTTTTATTTGGGGGAAAATATCCACGATACTTATTGTTACTATCCACAATATGTATTGTTGCATTTTGTATTGCGGCACGATATATTGTTACAACCCCACAATAGAAATACTTATTTTTTAATAAGTAAAAATTTTATAAAATACATTTTTAGAAAGTTTTCCCTTTACATTTGTTAATTTAAACAATATTAAAAAAAATGATAGAGCCTATATTGTACATCCACAACAATTGAAAAAAAGCTACTTGAGACAAGCTAGTTTTGAAAGCATACGATCCCACCCTCCCTTCAGAGCTTCTACAAAGCCACGCCTCCTTCAAAACACATGAACACTCACAGCCAGAGTCTGCAAACCATCACGAGAGACGACGTTAAATCACCACATGTCTCAAATCACATAAAATTACAATACTAATGAGAGTAAATACAGGTTGACAAGACATCGCATCAGAACGAATGCAATGATTGGACAAGGCATTTTGTTGGTCTTGAGACTTCTACAGATATACACTGCTAGGCAAAAAAAAAATGGCCCAAGCCCAAAATGGCTAACCACTAACCTTTTAATTGTCTTAACCATGTGTCAATAGAAGATCCCGCACACTATCAGGACTTGCATGTCACAAACTTTTTATTCAACAAAGCTTCGGTTTCCGAGGAGACCGAAACTTTGTTGCATAAAAAGTTTGTGATATGCAAGTCTTGATAGTGTGCGAGATCTATTGACACATTTTTGACAGATTTTTTTGGTCGTTTTTTTCCAACGCACCTATCAATTGCAATTTCATTTTATAATTGTCTTAACCACAAATAATAGGTCATGAAGTTAGCAGAATTTAAGTAAATGCACTACTTTTGCACTACTAAGCCATTAATGTCTTAGAAAAACATCAAAGACGTGAAGTGATGAATCACAATGCAACAGGAGTTGCATGGTGATCCTCCAGAGCGGTGTCTTCGAACATCTGGAGAGAAATATGATCACAAAAGCATCTCTACCACACAGAAGCATGGAGGAAGAGTGTCATTTTAGCTGCTGGTATTGGTGAGATACTTCACTGTGAAAAGTCATTTAATACTGTGGTATCCAGGAGAATATTGCAGAATATAGCGTACTTCACACAAATGAAAAGTTAAGAGGAATGATCAGATGTTATTTTTCAACAAGACAATGCTCCTGCTCAAACTGCAAAGTCAACCAAGAGAACAAGTCCATCAGGCTCATGTTTCACTTTATCTACTGTGTTTGTGCAATTCTTGCTAAATTCCTGACCAGTGATTTGTGATTAAAAGCACAATTTTTTTTTGCCATATTGGAGTTCACCCATATTTTTTTTACCTGGGAGTTTAAGTAAAATAAAAAAATAAATAAAATAAATATATATACATACATATATACATACATATATATATATATATATATATATATATATATATATATATATATATATACACCATACTTCTATTGATTGCTAGGATGTGAAGTTTTATGAAAAACATTATCTACCCTAAATTATTATATTTCTAACATTCACAGAATGAATAATTATCCCAAACGGAAAATAATGTAATGTTAAAATTTCAATTTTAAGTACATCTTTTTTATCAGGATTATATAATTTGATCCCTACTAGTCATGTCTTGCATTAATAGCAACAGTAATGAATACATAATGACATGAATTCATTAGTCTGAGCCTGGCACGCTACAAGTCTCTTCACCAGTGCAATAAACACACAATGAGCATTAGAACATAGAGCATGCATGTGTTTATGTTCGGTCTGTCTAGCTACAGCATCCAGTCTACCGCTTTGCTCCATTGGACTACGTGTTGCCATGCCAACCTGGAAGAGTCAATCACGACTTCACTGCAGCACATTACGTAACAGAAACGTCTCATTCCTGCCTAACTCTGCCTGGTAACATCCACATTGTCAATCAACATCTGCTTTCCCTGCCATGCCAATCTCATGTGGCGACATAAATCCAGTCCACTTGCATTCATAGAGGAATTGTGGTGAAACATTGATGAATAGCATAGCATTGTGGATTAATCTCTCCCAAGGAAACAGCAACAGGCTATAAAGGGACAAAACCGGCTGATCTAGTTTACATTCACTCTATGTGTAGTGTATGAAGAAAAAAAAATATCCGAATAGAAATCAGATGGAAGGGGATTTGGCCCCATCAATGATTCATTTTGAAGTCATTTGCAGACCATAAATGTTTAAAACCTACAGATCAGCAGCTTTGTGATGACTCCTCATAAAGAGTCAAAAGAAATAAGCTCAGGCGTAGATTACACTCTGACTGGTCTTTAGAGAAGATATTATATCACAGGTTCTACAAGGCCATGGGTTATACACCAGTACTGAATACAAAAGGGAAAAAAACAGTTGCTTTTTTCTATGATTACAATAAAAACTGTCAAGAATCATAAAGGACCCAAAACTAAGCATAAAAGTGGTCCATGTGACTCATATGGCACCATGTTCCAAGTCTTACTTTGTGTTTGTGTTGAAAATATTGATATCCGCCCTAGATTTCATTCGTTAGAGCTTATGAGAGAGGACGCAAATGATTCATTTGCTAACTGCCCTGGCCAAGCCCATTTGTTCAATTATTTGCTCGCAGTCATTGACAACTGACTGGATGGGAATTGGGAAGTTTATCAGTGAATTAGGGATTACATGTTGATCTGCTCTTTATAACTCATTGTAATCTGGGCTATTATAGGTTGGGATAGTGCTAAAGGTGATCAATGACCCATTAGAGATTTGTTGACGGATTGTCCATAGGTTGGTTTGAATTAAAGCCTAATCTAAAATCCCCCAAGAGCTACTGCTTATTGTTTCCCCAACTGAGCAGCTCTGTAAAGAATAAAACTGACGCTTAGCATCTAACTAACAGAAGAGAGAATGGTACAGATCTTCTCTCACTCTCACCGGCCTCCATCAATTAGAGATGGATCTAATCAAAGTGTCCGCACAGATTCCTGTCCAACAGGAGGAGTGTGCTGGATCGATCTGCATCAATCTGTCTTCCCCATTTTAGTAGACAAGCGATTCGATTCTGTCGAGAGGGAGGTGTAGAGGAGAGAGACTGATTTGCTTGACATCCTCCATCTATTTTCTAACATACCTTCTTCATCCCTTCCCTTTCCAGGATGGCACGTGCACAGATAACAATCTGCCAATCAAAATTGTCAATCAAAGTGGTTTGGGCAAATTCAATTTGGAACAAAAGCACTTGCATTTTGAATGAAATAGTCAAATGACCCCAAATATATTCAAATGACCTACTAACAAATATTGTGTTTAGGATGTTTGTGAGAGTATTCATCCAATACTAAGGTATATAACAAATTATTGTCGTCTAATACCATCACTGTGCCATAATTCTACCACAGCAGTTTTGTTGTTTTTAGTAAGAGACACTTTGTTGACATTGCTTTGCTAAATGAAGCTTCTTACCTTCACAAACAAACCCAACAATCCCCCATATGAAGTCGCTGCAGTGATGGCAGAAGGTGGGTTTGGTCAGGGTCACTTTCCGAAAGCAGTGTCCGGGAGCGTTGACAGAGTACCGCGCCTTTGAACCGGGCGACTGCTGCGCCTTTTTCCTCCCGGGTCCGGGGCTCGAGCTTGGGCTGTCGATCTTCATCCGACCGCTGTCTGCCATCTCCGTCGGTTCCAATGGAAAATCCAGCGCAAGACGCTAAGAGAAAATGCTCCACGAGATTGGTTATTGTGAAAGTCACATATGTGATTTGGGAGTTATGTTAAACCCAATCGAGTCATCACTGAATAAAGTGAATGTTTCTTCTCTCCGCTACAGTGTATCAGAGTCGGAAACGCACTACAATGGATCACTGTAACAAAATGTCTAAACGTTCCGATCAAAGCGCGAGTTAGTTACTGTATGAGCTTCACTATCTGACCATCTAACCAGACATCAAACTCAATAAATATGCCAGTCTGCCTTTCCCGACGACAACCAGCAGTCTGCAAATGCATGAGGGAAAATAAAGCCACCGCGTCCACTTAGATGATGCGCGGAGGTTTTAAACGTTTTAAAACGCTTGCTCCTTATCATTTACGATGATTTTCACTTTCTCAGCAGAAGAGATCAACACAAAACGCCTGTAACTTCCGCCTATAGTAGCGCTCCGGCCAGAGAGAGAGAAACACACATTCACACGAGCTTCACACCAGCAGCCTCAGCTATGGCAAGCCGTTTTAATATTCATTTGAAATTACTAGTATCCTGAGGCAAACCTACATGCAGGTGATTCACTGATTGGAGAAACATTTTTGTTATGCTGGCTGAAAGTCTCCTCATATCCTAATAGCAATACGTTAAGCGTTTTTTTATGTATTTTTATAAATACAAATCGTCTGTGGACGGCTTAGGACCAAGGCGGAAGTGTCGGCTTCTGCAGTCGCGCGCAGTTGGTCTCCAATGACTGCGCTGATCATGATGGGAAACGACTTGCTGACGACACAGCTTAATGCTCATTGGTTTAAACAACAATTATATATTGTTCTCTTTTAAAAATGTTTGATTTTAAAACTCTGATATGTTTTATGTGTATACATTTGTTATGGAATAAACTCTCTGAAGTACTGAGACTGCAATTCAGCCCGGGACTTTAAGATGGAGAGGCCTTTTAAGCGAGTGACCTTGGTGCACGCAGAAGGATTTTTTTTTTTTTTTGCAGTTATTTTAATTCTAATAGTGTTTTTATTGTATAAAACAAATCAGATTACACTGAAGACATTCAAGAAATTTTAGGATGACACCTGCCTCGGTTGTATAAGCAAGTCACAACTGCACTAAACACAACCAGGTCAGCAAAACCTAATCTCAAACACATAAGTCACAGTATGTGCTGTGTACAGTCAGGATATATCTATAAAAATATAATATATGTAAGGGATAATGTATAGCAATGCGGTTGTTAATTTTTGTATTCACTATACATTATCCTGCTTATTACAGGATGGCTACCTACCAAATAAATCAATAAAGTAACAAAATATTGATTTAAAAAGCAGTTTATTGATTTAAAAATGACTGTATAGCTTCCGCTAAAGAAAAAAGACAATTCACATTATTATGTGATGTATTTTTTTTTAAACAAAAGAAAAACGAAGAAAAAAAACGACTGATAAACACATATTTGTGGCTGATTTATGACAACGACTGTTGTTTCGTAACGTTCATGAGATCAGAAAGAAGATGAGGCCTTTTTCTTACCATGTTTGGATGTGCGAGTATTAAACTGTTGGTGAGATGGGATGAGATAATGTAACGCTGATGTAGGCCTCAGTACAATAACAGTTGTACAGATGCCTGTGTAACTGTGCATGTTGGGAACCGGTGAGAAAATATCCGGTACCTGGTAACTCTACCAGTAATAACAATATGAATTTAGTTTTAGTTCATAGTTAACGGTTCTTGAACGCTGTAACTAAAAGCTGTTAAGACTTGCAACGTGGCTGTGGCGGATGTTGGTGAGCCTGGGTCAGGTCCGTTTGAGTTTTTATTTAATGGAATTTGTTTACAGTAAAGAATACACAACAACATTATATTAGTTTAATAAACTTTATTTAAACTTTCGTTTGGAGTTAAGTGCTCACACTCTTTAACGTTTAGTTTAAGTTTATTCTTACCGTTCTTGTTGTTTGTTTGTTTGATACGTATGAGTCCCATGAGCTGTTGCACCATCAAAAGGAGTTTGAGCGGAAACATTGGTCGTATATATATGGTTCCGGCCGATGATCGGGCCACAACCATTCCGGTTTCTTCTCCGGGGGGAACTCCAAGGACTATTTTGCTTGCTTTTCTTTTGTTTGTTTATCAGAAGTATTTGTATTAAGTGAAGTCATTTGATAGTATTATTTGAGGTGTTTGTTTATGTATATTGGGTGTTTTCATATTCGTTTATTGTGTGCGATTGTGTGTATCCCCCTTTGTGTGTTAATTGGTGCTAGCCACCAGTGTGTGAGAGAACCTATGGAGAGAACCATAGATTCATGTATGAATTATCACGTTAGTAGTTAGTAATTTAATAGCCTCTATAGAGCCCGAATTTGCTTTTATATAAGTTAACCTTGTTTATGTTACTTTACGACCTGCAGCATATCATAACTGCACACTTATAATGTTACTTTACAGTAAATCAAAGACTTGACGATGGATTATGTGGCCTTAGTACCTCCGACCGTGGCGATTAGGCTATATTAAAAAACTTACTCTCAGCAATGATGAGATCTTCATGGTCATGTGCAGCTCGTCTACTTTGATGCTGCACCAAATTTTTGCGTGTTGAGGTCATAATGAGCTCCATAGTCAAAGGCAAGACATTAAAGCCAAGTCTTATGATGCCTGGGTGTATGTCCATGAGGGCATTTTCTCTAGCAACACCACCACCACTATGCTACTAGGCTAAACCCTTTACTCAGGTATGAAGACCGCAGGTGTTTTGCCTCCTGGTTGCGTGCGCAAGCAGTGATGACGTCGCCGAGAAATCCATGTATATCACTCAATCGTAAGAAAAAAGTCGCAATTACTTTTGAATTGTTTTTAATCATTGACGAAAACAAGCTTCCATAGATTAATTAAAAAAATAAATAACAAGACGTAGTATATAATAATATTATACTGGAAAGTTATCAGTCGAAATGTTCACACAGCTTGCCACACACACAGACAAGAGCTCCAAGCTGGATCCACGGGCTGTTTTTAGAATGCGGAATTCCGTTGTGACGTCGACGCTCGCAGTACATCATGATGTTCTGCAGATGCGAGAGTTCCACGCCCTCCTGGCTGCTTACTAACAGTCATAATAAGTGCTTTATGTCATAGAGTAGTTTAATAAAAAAGTTTGTTTTACTTGTGTGAGGACATCCCCAAAAGGAGACTTTGTCAGATTTAACTTCTGTAAGCAATTTGGTCCCCGAAGTGCTCTGCTAAAAACACCTTCAGACAGATACAATCAACAACAGATTGGGTGGTCACAGCTCTTTGTATATGCTTCCTGTTATCGTACACATTTCTTCTACGCGTTTCTCAGATTGCTAAACACATTGATGACGCGCCTTTAACATACCTGAAATAGTACGCCCAATGTAGGCCCAATGTTGCTAAAATCCACAGGGCCAGGGACTAAATTCCAATAGTAAGTTGTTCTGAGGACAACGAGGAAGCAATGCTGTAGTAGTGATGCAGTGATTGGCATTTGTCGACAAAGGATTCAGGTTTGTCTTCGTAAACTGTAAAACAAACAAATTATACAAATTTTAAATTACATTGAATAATCACGATTTTTCTTCAGTTCCTTTTTCATAGAATAATGTTTAAAAATAGCATGTTTTATAATATGTGGATGGCACTCATAGAATATAGCCTAGGTTATATGTTAATTTGTGAGTAGGTTTTTTTTCACTCAGTATCAGATGCTAACACATTAGGACAAAAACATACTGCATACACATTTAACATTATGTATACTTATGGCAACTAAATTGCTAAAAGAAAAAAAGGAAAACTAGGTTGAAAAATAATAGTCCATGAAAAATATTGTCTATTACAGTACATGATAAGTTATACTTTATTGTTAGGCTTACAGTTATTTTAATTAGCTTAAGAATATAAAAGTGAAAATACATGAGATGTTATGAGAATGTAGATAATTAATCGGGATGTTTTTAAAAAGTAAGACAGGACTCCATCTGCTGGTGATTTTACAAAACACATCACAACAAACGGCAAAATGAAAAATTGCTGTATCAAATTTGGATAGTCTAAGTACAGGTGATGTAAAATAAAATTTTAAAACAGTAGTACACAATGGATCGTTTTATTATAAAAAGTATCACAATAAAACCAGTAACAAAGCACAAACAATTTTCCCTCTGTACAACACTGCTTCACAGGTTACAGACATAAATACCAATTTACAGCCAAAAATACATTACAGTGCCTGTCAAACCTTTAGCCTGGGGTTTTGGATGGTTATTGGAACATTATCTACTATAGTATGAATAATATCACGGCGGCTAAAAGCATTTTGGTGACGAGAGTCCCTAAGTCAGTTCAAAGGTCAGAGGCCATGTTTAGAACATTTTATAAAGCAAAAAGAAAGACAGCTGATCTGGGACACAAATATTCCGCAGAATATCGGAGTGACGTTTTGTCTTCTACAGTTCACACACAACAGAAGGGAATGACATTTCACTTTTTTTAACAAAATGATAGAAATGTAACAACAAAAATATTTCTTTAAGGACACTTGAGGCATCAGGTTGAAGCTATCCACACACACACACACACACTCCAATCACTGCTTAGGACTGACCCTTCTGTTTTTTTTAAACCAATCAAACAAGTGGAAGGGAGAATAATCTCTCAAAGCTTATTTTTTTTTAAATCAGAACCCGTTAGCACCACTAAATGCAAAATAAAATCCATCGCCAACCTAAATAACAGCTGAAAGGTTGAGAATGAAGGGAAGAACTTTTTCCATCATCCAACAGATTCGATTGGTCCAGAGGGTCATAATAATCCAGTAGACCTCCTTTTCCTCTCTTCCTCTTCCTGTATGTCATTGCATTGCTGTTCCAAAAGAAAATCCTTTGCAAGCAGATGACTATGAGGAAGTCTGCATAAATGGTTATCTAAACTGAAGGTGCTGTTCTTAAATCGGATTGTTTGTTAAAATATATTAACAAAGGAAATAGCTGAGCCCAGGCATATATATTTTTTTTAATAAATTCAAGCAAGAAATGTTTTTTTTTTTTTTTTTTGCAAATCAGGCCTGAGAATCTAAAATCTAATAATGTCCAAGACATCATAACCAACTAAATATTTAGTTGTGGACGTCATCGTTCAGCTTAAGCACAAATGAAAACAGCCACTTTAATATACCCTTTTAAAGCTATATTATAGCAATGTAAAGATAATATAGCTCTTATAAAAGGAAAACAATACATTTTCAAATAAGTGCTTTTTGGTATTATTCATATTAAAAAGCTAAAAAAAGAGAGAATAAAATCCCCATGGCCAGAGGACTCCCCAGCTTAAAGACTCCTCAGAGTTCAGAGCTCATTTGCATTTTGGGCGTGGCTGAGCAGCATCCACAGAGGGCGGTGGCCAATCAAAGGTGTTGGAGGCGTGTCCTGAGGTTGAGTGGCACTGCTGCTGTAGTGAGGAGGGAGAAGCTGGTCTTTAGGGTCAGGCCTCAGTTTGTGCGATTGTGTTTTGAGTCGGCGAGACCAAACCTGGGGCTCTAGAAAGAGGTCTCCACCCCACTGTCACATATCCCACTCTCCTCCTGATGGGGGCCCAGTGTCAAAGCCTGAATGGACTTACAGAGCCCTGGACCTGAGAAAAAAAAAGCATTAATATTACCATAGAAGCATTTCAAATCTTTTCCCTGATTATATCTCAAAAACACGATTTATTTATAAAGAATAAAACTACGTTGGTAACACTTTACAATAAGGTTCGTTAGTTATCTGTAAAACCGCATTTTTCTATCTTAAAACAATCTAAATTATGGCATATTCTCTCATTGACAAAGCTTTATTTTTATTAATGAACGTAAACAAAGATTAACAAATACACCAACAAATGGATTGCTCATGAATAGTTCATGTTTTTTAATTATTGTTAACTTATGAACCTTATTGTAAAGTGTTACCACTACCTTTATATAGAATAAAAATGTCATAAAAGTTGCTTTATAAAAAGAAAATGTTCAAATTAAATTGCCAATATACTCAAACTATGACGCTTATAAAATGAATTATATAATACTGCACCAAAACTGTTTCTTTTTGATCACTGTGTTTGCTTGGCATCGTAAACCACGGAAACACTTTACAATAAGGTTCATTAGTTAACATTAGTAAATGCATTAACTAACATGAACTAACAATGAGCAATGCATTAGTTACAGTGTTTATTAATGTTAGTTAATACAAATGCAGCTGTTCATTGTGTGTTCATGTTAGTTCACAGTCCATTAACTAATACAACCTTTGATTTTAATAACGTATTAGTAAATGTTGGAATTAATATTAACTAAGATTAATAACTGCTGAAGAAGTTTTGTTCACATGTTCTACATGTTAACTAACGTAGTTAAACTAATGAACCTTATTGTAAAGTGTTACCTAAACCACAATCAATTGTAATATATTATTTGATTATTATTAATTTTAATGACAGATAGGTCTAAAAGTGTGCAAAATAAATACATATCACCAGGTTAACCACTTGAGTGACAAGTTAAAAGAGTAATTTAAAAGTCAGAATATTTGGTTTGTACCTATTGTGCATTAATAACAACAATCCTCAGAATTTGAAATATTTCACATCGTAATGTTTCCTAAAACATTTTGTTTCCAGGTTTAGAATCCCAAATTTCATGGTCTCTTTTGAACCTCACTATATTTATTGAACAACGTGGCACAACAATATGGACAACCACGAGAAGGAAACCGAGACAAAAAACAAGAAAACTTTCCCCTACTGGCTTACACATGCTCACTGAACCCTAATGACGAAACCTTCAAATCAGACAGCAAAGGTGGAAAGACTTGTTTCAAAGAAACTGCGCCAGAAACAAAAACCAGAAGTGCCATATCTAGCTTTCACTTCTGTTCCTGGGAATCCCCCTCTCAAGTGTCCACTTCCCCCCCGAAACATCGACATCACTGCAGAAACTATAAGCGAACACTACAGCAATGTGTCGGGTCACCCTGAGACCGAGGGGAACTCCTTTAGAATGTAGTGGCAGTGCTGTTTTGTTGACATCATGCTTGAGTGCACATGAGGTGATGTCAGGACCACAACGTGATATTATTGTTACGGAGAGAGGGGACCGAGACTGACAGTGATTTAATCTGGGGGTTTTTACAAACCATGTTGTGGGACAAAACACCTCACTCATTCTACGAAATGTCACAATGGCGACGTGCTCTTGGGAAAAGATCCAAAATGACTCACCAATGAGCAAAAAAATACCTTTTGAGAACATGAATCTTTGAGGTTTATGTTCTGGTACACAAAACAAAATATTAAAGGAGTAGTTCGCTTTTAAAAAAACGTTTTCAGTGCAAACTGTTTAAAGGGCTTTAAACGATTTCAGACGATGAATAAGGGTCTTCTCAAGTGAATCGATCGCTCATTTTAAAAAAAAAATAACAAAGTTTAAGTTTTATAAGCTCAAATGGTCGCCTTGCTCTAGTCTGTTCTGTGATTCGCATTCGTGATTCTCCTATTCAAACTCGTTTATCAAAATGAACGAATCTTTTCGTGTCATTTGGTTCATTCAACGAACAAAATGAACGAGTTGACCCTGGAAAAGATTCGTTCATTTTGATGAACGAGTTCGAATAGGAGAGTCACGAACGCGGAACAGAGCAAGGTGAGCATTTTTTAAATGAGTGATCGTTTCGCTTGCTAAGACCCTTGTTCGTCATCTGGAATCATTTAAAGCCCTTTGAACAGTTTAGTTAGCACTGAAACTGTCTTTTGGACCTTGAACCGTTTGGTTACCAGTAAAGTTCATTATATGGAGAAAAATCCTGGAATGTTCTCTTCAAAAACCTTAATTTTTTTTTCGACTGAAGAAAGAATGACATGGATATCTTGGTAATTAATTACCAGCAAAAGTTTTATTTAAAAGTGAACAACTCCTTTAAAGCAATAAATAAAGCAGTCAAGGCCATTTTACCATAGTTGAATCTTTGACACGGTGGCCTTGAGTGGCTAAAATGGTTAAAACAGAATTGTGATTCAAATATTATCAAAATTAAATGTAGTCAATGTATTAATAATCATAATAAACCATTCTTCTGCCAGATAATTCAATAGCCCAACTGTACGCCGTTTACGCAATTTGCATTCCACTACCTTTCAAAAGTTTGCTAGCCTGACTTCGTCATACTCATATCATACAAACATTTGAATGTCAGTGTGTTGTCACAGTTTTTTGTTTAACGTTACAATGGCTTTAAAGGGATACTCCACTTTTTTGGAAATAGGCTCATTTTACCACTCCCCCAGAGTTAAACAGTTGAGTTTTACCGTTTTCAAATCCTTTCAGCCGATTTTCTGACATTTAGAAGAATATCAGTAACCAGAAGGTTTCTGGTCTCATTGACTTCCATAGTAGGACAAAAATATACCATGGAAGTCAATGAGACCAGAAACTGTCTGGTTACTGATATTCTTCTAAATATCAGAAAATCGGCTGAATGGATTTGAAAACGGTGAAAGTCGACTGTTTAACTCTGGGGGAGTGGTAAAATGAGCCTATTTCCAAAAAACAAAAAGCGGAGTATCCCTTTAAACGAAGCATATCTGATCAGATTTTCTTCTTAATACTATTAGACGAATTCCTCATTTACTAACATAACCCAAGGGACTTAAAGTGGAAAAGATGGTAACGGTTGGAAAGTTGGACACAATGGTAACGGTTCATGGATCACCCCTTGTGGGCTAAAACCAACAACGTTTGGCTTCCCAACTACTTAGACCACACATATTAAACAATATTACCTGTGAGCTGAGGAGTGGTTTGGACAGCTTCAGGCTCCTTACACACAGCCTGGAGTAAACTGACAGCACTGTTGTTCCCAACATGCTTCAGTCCCTCCAGCAGCTCATGCACCGTTCCTCCAGAGACCTGGAGAAGACAGATAATTAGCAGCTGAAACCAGAACAACAACAACAGGAAGCACAAAAAATAACAGTTCAGTCTACTGATATAGTTAGTATTAGAGGAATTCATATAATGTCATATGAAAATTATCAATTAACATCAGGCCGTTCCTAACTGAGACAAACAAAAACAGTGCACCGCCTCTCAGAGAATCGCATTCAAATCTACCTCATTTTGATCCAATAAATTCCCGAAGGACGAATGCAAGCCCTGCCCTACATTTTTTCCTAATTTCAGAAGCCGTTTACGTCACGACAAGGAAAAAACGACAATCTCAACTTCCGTGTCACGCCAACGTTGACTACTTTTTCTTACCACCGTCCAGTGTTTCTGTAAGATTGAAAAAGGAAGTGAATTGGTTTACCTCGTAGCTGTCCAGCAGCTTTCCAGCCGGGCAGGAGCTGAGCCTGAAGGCGCTGGTCAGGATCCCGAGCCCCAGAGCATGAGCCAGACTCTCCCAGCCTCCCGTCTGCCCCTCCAGTGCCTGGCACAGATCCTGCTTCGTGTCAGAGCTCAAGCTATTCATGTCACCTGCCAACACGAGGCACACGCATTTAAACACTGCTGTGTTCTCAATCTCAACACACACTAACTTTCCAAAGTTTGGGCTTTTGATACTTTTGTACAGCATTAAATTACACAGTAAAGACATTTACAGAGTTAAATATTTCAAATAAATGCTGAATCCTGAAAACAAGTATCACGGTTTTCACCAAAATTGTACTGTTTTTAACTTTGATAATAATGAGAAATGTTTCTCGTGCACCAAATCAGCATATCAGAATGATTTCTGAAGGATCATGTGACACTGAAGACTGGAGTAATGATGCTGAAAATTCGGCTTTGCCATCCCAGGAATAAATTATATTTTAAAATATTAAATTAAATTGTAATAATATTTAAAAACATCACAATATTTTTATAGAGAAAAGGAAATCCAAGGCACTCTTCTTTAGAAAATTGAAAAGCCTCTATTAGACTGGCTATATCATGATAGAAAAGATAGTTAAAACATGTGGGGGGAAATACAACCCAAGCATAGCAGCACAAACAGCCTTCTTCAGGGTATATTTTCCAAACAAAAAATTTCCTCTTTTATAGATGCTAATCTATAACAAAAAAAAAAATAAATAAAAATAAATAAATAAATAAATAATAATAAATAAATATATATATATATATATTTTTTTTTTGTTATATATATATAGTATATATATACCTTGTTTGGAGTCCAAATATATATACCTATATATATATATATATATATATGACTTCATGATAACTGGATAACTGGATTTTTTTTTTTTTTAAATTGGTTTATAAAGAGTATTTAAATAGTTTTTTAAATATTTAGAGCTGAGCATAATTATATTATTATATTTCCACAATAAATGTTACTTTCATGCCAAGATTTTATTCATTTACATAACCTTTTGAACCTAAAAAAGCCCTGAAAAATTAAAAAAATTAAACATGACAAGAATACAAGGAGCTCATACCTTGCGGTGGAACAACGATAGTGTTGGGCTGATACTCTTCTCCATTAAGAATATCATACACCTGTCAGCACAGAACAGACCACACGTTATTTTCACAACCAGCAGTACAAATTAGAGCCCGACCGATAAAGGATTTTGAAGGCCGATACAAATATTTTTGGGTTTTAAAATCCGATATATCGGCCGATATTTTATTTTATTGTATTTATTTATTTATTTTAAACTGGACATGATAGTCACAAATTTTGTCCTGCTTATTTGAGTTAAGAGAACTGATGGGGATGTTCTTTTAATTGTTATTCAAGCAATGTATGTGTCGTGCCCAACTCAACGAGTGTTGCCAACAGGAACGGTGTAGAGTGCCCTCTGGTGGACAAACTATACAACTCCAACACTCATGACATGGTTCAAGCGTGTTTCGTCCGTTTTTATTTTATTTTTGAAATATTAATTTATCGGCCATTATAACTGCCGATACCGTTTGGAAAATGCCTAATATCGGCCGATAATATCGGTTTGCCGATATATAGGTCTGGCTCTAGTACAAACACATTACATCCTACATTTGGGAAACCCACCTCTGGGGAAGTTGCCATGTTCAGAGGGGTCGTCCCGGGAATATAGCCTTCATCCTCCTCCTCGTCCTCGCATGCGCCACACAGCTCATCATCTTTAAAGAACAGCGGTTCAAAGTTCTCCTTGTGAGGATCTGCTCCTAAAAGCAAAGCACAGAACATAAGTTCATGTAAAGGTAGATTAATCTACTGACTATGGATGGATGCAGTTATAACATTTACAACTTGGGATGAGCCGTGAAACATCTTTACTAAATGATGAATTTGCTTTAGAATGATTCTACCAGATCTCTATATAAAACCTCAATGGCAGCATGCAAAGACAGTTGTTATTGTTGACCTGTCATGTAGAATTCCTCACCTGCAGCCATTAGAAGTGCGCTCAGTTTGGTTGAGTCCCGTCCTGCAGCAATGTGCAGAGGAGTGGAGCCGTTATAGGTGACGCTGTCTACATATGCGTTACCCTGCATGGACAAAATGTAACACGTGCAGGGTTAGTCATCAAGAGATAACTTCATGAGCACGTTATTTCTGCATTCACGTTTGCATTCGTCTCCTCACTTTCAAAGCGATTTATGGAAACTAAGATTGTCCTTCATATTTTAATATATAAGACTTAAGTTCTTTCCACTGTCAAGTTTGACTTTTGTAACCGCTACGGCTATGATGTCAGACTCGTCAGTGTATATCATGTGACCATATTTGTTGTTATGCACCTCCATTCAAAAGTTTCGGGTCAGTAAGATTTTATAATTATTTTTGAACAAATTACTCCGCAAGGACGGATTAAATTGATCCAAAGAGACAGTAAAGGCATTCAAAATGTTACAAATAATTTCCAATAAATGCTGTTCTGTTGAAAAAAGAAAACTCGGAAAACAAAACATCAAGGTTCCCGGAAAAATATTAAGCGGCACAACTGTTTTTAACATCCATAATAATAAGAAATATTTCTTGAGCAGCATATTAGAATGATTTCTGAAGACTCATGTGACTGCTACTAAATTTTAATCTTTGCTAAATATAAATAAAATAGAAAAGCAAAAGATTTTTTTTTAAATATTATACATTAATAATAACAAAACATATATTATTTTAAAGTTATATATATATATATATATATATAGAGAGAGAGAGAGAGAGAGAGCAAGAGAGTGAGAGAATTAAATTATATATATATATATATATATATATATTAGGGCTGTCAAAACGATTAATCATGATTAATCGCATCCAAAATAAAAGTTTGTGTTTACATAATATATGTGGGGGCACTGTGTATAATTCTTTTGTATATATATAAAAAACAACATGCATGTATATTTAAGAAAAAAATATTATTTATATATAAAATATTCATATTTATATATAATATAAATTATATATAAATCTATACACAGAATATACATGAAAATATTTCTTAAATATATACAAGCATGTGTGTGTGTGTGTATATATATATATATATATATATATATATATATAATAATTATACACAGTGCACCCATATATTATGTAAACACAAACTTTTATTTTGGATGTGATTAATCGTTTTGACAGCCCTAATATATATATATATAATTAAATTTTTCTATATATATATATACAGTGTATATAGTATATATAAATTATATATTAAATTAATAATTAATTATATATTAAATTATATATATATATATATATATATATATATATATATATATATATATAAAATCTATTAAATTACACATATATATATATATATATATATATAAATAAATGCACCAACCCCAACAGCAGTTAAACCATTAAGTATTTATAAATTTGAAAGGGTTATTGTTACTCATTTCACATGAAACGGGTTTAGCCAAACATAACAGACGTTATTTAACAATAAAAGTCTTAAAGAGAAAGTGGAATTAACTTTTAACAGTTCGTGAGGTCATGACAAACTAAAATATACACTAATTAACATTTAAAAGTGGGCTTCAGTTGAAAAAAAACAATACAACAGCAGAGTAAACTTTAAAATAGTAGAAATATTTGCACTAAAGTAGCCATTCACCGCCTCATTGATAATGTAAGGAAGTGTTAGTAGTACCTCCAGCAGGAGGCAGCCGGCGAGGGAGAGGTTTCCCAGCTCCGTGGCCAGATGAAGTGCTGTGCGGCCACACGTAAGCTCCTGAACCTCCACGTCTGCCCCGCCATCCAGCAGGGCTCGCACACAACTCAGACTGTTCGCCTGTACAGCCAGGTGAAGCGCGCAGAGACCTGAACACACACATATAAACATATAATCAGTGTCCAAAACATTTGAACACATGAATGACTCTCAGGCAGTCAGTCCAGCGTACCTGCTGTGTTGGGGATGCTAGTTAACTGCGCCACTGACTTGTGCTTTAGCAGCAGTCGCAGCATGCTTTCCTCTTTCTGTTGAGCCGCCAGGTGAAGCGCCGTGTTTCCATGGCGATCTGTCAGCGTGACGTCCACCTTAGCTTCCAATAAGGCCTCGACTGCCTCTTTCTGCTGCGTCAACACTGCGAGGTGCAAAGGAGTCTGGGACAGAAGGGTCAGAGGATTTAATTGGCTACCGAGTTTTTGGAAATTTCACAGGCCTCAGTTGTAGTAAGAAACAAAACCTGTTTTAAAGTATTGTGTGAGTTTTTAGTATACCTGGTCTGTGTGGTTAATCAAAATTGTTTTTCAATTTTGATTTCAAACATTACGAAAACAAGATAATCGAGGTAAAACGATTGTTGTGCCGCTGCCACCCAGAGCACTTTCGTTCCTCCCTAAGCCAAACTTAATACAGAAACTCATAAAGGTTTGGAACAACTTGAGGGTGAGCAAAGGATGACAGAATTTGAATTTTTGGGTGATTTATCCCTTTAATTTATACAGTGAAGTATTGCTGACCGTTCACTCGTCTTCTGTAACTGTTTTGAGGATCTTTTACTTAGCTACATTAGTTAAGAAAAAAACTTTTGCTGATAATTTACTCACCCCCATGTCATCCAAGATATCCATGTCATTCTTTCTTCAGTTGAAAAGAAATTAAGGTTTTTGACGAAAACATTCCAGGATTTTTCTCCATATAATGGACTTCAATGGGAACCAAACGGTTCAAGGTCCAAAAGAGAGTTTCAGTGCAAACTGCAAACTGTTCAAAGAGCTTTAAACGATTCCAGATGATGAATAAGGGTCTTATCAAGCGAAACGATCGCTAATTTAAAAAAAACAACAACAAAGTTTAAGTTTTATAAGCTCAAATGGTCGCCTTGCTCTGTTCTGTGAAAAACTCGTTTATTAAAACGAACAAATCTTTTTTCGTGTCATTTGGTTCATTCAACAAACGAAATGAATGAGTTGACTCTGGAAAAGATTTGTTCATTTTGATGGACGAGTTCGAACAGGAGTCACAAACGCGCATCACAGAACAGAGCAAGGCGACCATTTGAGCTTATAAAACTTAAACTTTGTTATTTTTTTTTAAATGAGCGATCGTTTCGCTTGATAAGACGCTTTATCATCGTCTGAAATCGTTTAAAGCCCTTTCAACAGTTTGCAGTTTCCACTGAAACCTTGAAACTTGGACCTTGAACCGTTTGGTTCCCATTGAAGTCCATTATATGGAGAAAAATCCTGGAATGTTTTCATCAAAAACCTTAATTTCTTTTTGACTGAAGAAAGAAAGACATGGACATCTTGGATGACATGGGGGTGAGTAAATTATCAGCAAAAGTTTTTTTTTTTTTTTAAAGTGAACCACTCCTTTAATATTAGTGTTTGCTGAAGTATCGATAATTGTCAAATTTCACTAATATCTAAAATTTAGGGATGCAACAAAATTAATAAAAATTAGGGCTGAAACCAAAACTTCTGGATGCACTTGGCTACACCCGAAAATGAAATTGCCATTTTCTGTGCATCCCTACTAAAATTACTCCCATCATAAAACAAGACTTAGATCATATCACCCACCAATAATCCTGATTTCAACATTGACCAAAATAACAATGAATATGATTTCTGCCATAATCGAGCGGCCCTACCTGGTAGAGATCATTCCTCATGTTGAGTACATCCTCTCCAGGGAGATCAGAGATGACCGATGCTAGATTTCGCACGGCATCTGCCTGACTGTGGATCACTCCCAGATGTAAACCCCTAAAAACCAAACCCCAAAATTTCAGTAAATCATTTTAGAGTAAAAAAAAGACAAAACAAAATTGTGTTTGGGTGAGAAGTGGATAGAGCGTCTACAAAGACATGAGGTTGGTTTGTCTGACTTACGTGTCTCCGTTCTCGTCTTGAGTGGTCATGAGGGGGCGCTGTGGAGCCAGAAGCATTCTAGCATCACCGCTTAATGCGTAATGAAAGAGAGCTTGCGCATGTCTTCCAGCTAGCTCAGCCAAATGTGGCTCTAACACACAGCCTGAAAAGAGAAATGCACCAATTTATCCAGAGACAACTTTAAAGATTTAGCTGCCTAAGTCAAACTAAGTCTAACCTGTGGCGTCTAACTCGAGATCTTCTGTGGGCTGTGCGTCATCACTAGCCACTCCCTGATTCAGGGGAACAGGTTCAGGCTGGGCACAGATCCGCACCCCTCCACCTGACGCAGGATCATCATCTGTATCACTGTCGCTATCCTCTTCACTGTCTTCTACTGGGTCTTGATATGCTAAAAGAGGAAGGATTTTTCCCAAAATATATATATAAATATATTAGGGCTGTCAAAACGATTAATCGCGATTAATCGCATCCAAAATAAAAGTTTGTGTTTACATAATATATGTGGGGGCACTGTGTATAATTATTTTAGATATATAAACACACACACATGCTTGTATATATTTAAGAAATATTTTCATGTATATTCTGTATATAGATTTATATATAATTTAAATTATATATAAATATAAATATTTTATATATAAGTAATATTTTTTTCTTAAATATACATGCATATGTGTTATATATATATATATATATATATATATATATATATATATATACAAAATAATTATACACAGTGCCCCCACATATATTATGTAAACACAAACTTTTATTTTGGATGCGATTAATCGCGATTAATCGTTTTGAGAGCCCTAAAATATATATTTTCTTGTAACATTTGTACAAATCCTGAATATTCTAAGTCCAGTTAAGTTAAATAACTGTTTTCACCATTGATAAGAAATGTTTCCTGAGCATTAAATCAGCATATTAGAATGATTTCTGAAGGATCATGTGACACTGAATATGCTGTGATGATGGCAGCTTGCTTGACAGCTTGGACACTCACTATGATTGATGCTAGTCCCGCCTCCTCCCATGCCTGAGAAGTTGTATCCAGGCCCATAATTGTTATAATTTGAATATCCCTGGAAAAAATGCCCTAGAAGACAAAAACCATTTAAATAATTTGATCTAAAAGATTTGGCCGACATCAATGCGTCAAAGCAATGCACGGTGGGATACTGAAACGTTCAATTAAAAGGTCCAATGCAATATTGAAGTACCTCCTCCTCCTCCACTGGGACCGCCCCCTGCTGTAGATCCGCCCCCTCCTCCTCTAAACATGCCTCCAGCTCCGCCTCCTGCTCCGCTGTAGTCCTGGAAGTTTGGCAGGGTTTTCTGTCTCTTTCTCTGGACCTCTTCTTTGTCTAAAAACGAGAAATTCAGTGGAAAGGTACACCAGTATATGGGCAGACATTGGACTTTTTACTTAATTGCTCTGCAGTAAAAAAAACAACTTAATTTTCAAGAAGTACTGGCACTTTTGGACCCCACTCTAAGTATTTTTTTTTAGACTTTTTTTCTGTCTGCAATTTTTTTCTTAGCTCACAAAATTGTGGCAAAAATTTGTGGCTTAAAAAAAGAGAGAGTTGATGCTGTGGTTACCATCAAAACTTTTGGGAGATGGGTAAAGACTGTACCTATGATCTGTGGATGGTAAGTGAATGGCTTGGGTTCGCTTGTCTCATTGTCTGACTTCCTCTTGAGCTGCACAAACACAGAGATGGGCTTCTGGAGGTTCTGGTCTCGATATTTAGGCGTCTTGAAGACGATTGCAAACTAAGGGATGGAAATTAAAGGTGGATTATTCATTCCGCCAGAATATTTTATTAATAATAATAATATTACTATATAAGTTGATATGTAACAGTGTCTTGATGAAAAATTTAAAAAAAAAATCAGCAAGGATGCATTCAATTTATCAAAATTGACAGTAAAGACATTTATAACGTTACAAATGATTTCTATTTCAAATAAACACTATTCTTTTGAACTTTCTATCTATTAAAGAATCTGTAAAAAGATGCATCAAGGTTTACAAAAAAAAAAAAAATATGAACTGCTTCCACGACTGATAATAATAAGACATTTTTTGATAAGTAACTCAGCGAATTAGAATGATTTCTGATGGATCATGTGACTAAAGTCTGGAGTAATGATGCTGAACATTCAGCTTTGCTATCACTGGAATAAATTATATTTTAAAATATGCTTAAAACAGAAATAAATTATTTTAAATTGCAATAATATTTCAAAGTATCACTGCTTTTATTGTATCAAATAAATGCAGAATAAAATCAAATAAAATATATTTTAAAAATCCCAAACTTTCAAACAATAGTGTATAAAGATACACTCAAGTTTTGATTCAATGCTGCCTTAAAGGAGTAGTTCACTTTTGAAAAAACAAACAAAAAAAATAATAATAAAATAAAAAAAAATAATTTACTCACCCCCATCTAATCCAAGATGTCCATGTCAGTCGAAAAGAAATTAAGGTTTTTGTTCAAAATGAACAAATCTTTTTCCCAGTCAATTTGTTCGTTTCGTTCGTTGAATGAACCAAATGACTCGCAAAAAGATTTATTCATTTTGATGAACGAGTTCGAACAGGAGAGTCACAAACGTGCGTCACAGAACAGAGCAAGGTAACCATTTGAGCTTATAAAACTTAAACTTTGTTATTTATTTTCTAAATGAGCAATCATTTCACTTGATAAGACCCTTATTCATCATCTGGAATCGTTTAAAGCCCTTTGAACAGTTTGCAGTTTGCACTGAAACTGTCTTTTGGACCTTGAACCATTTGGTTCCCATTTAAGTCCATTATATGGAGAAAAATGCTGGAATGTTTTCATCAAAAACCTTCATTTCTTTTCGACGGAAGAAAGAAAGACATGGACATCTTGGATGACATGGGGGTGAGTAAATTATCAGCAAAAGTTTTTTCAAAAGTGAACAACTCCTTTAATAAATCCTCTATCTTTTATTTATTCCAGAGAAGTTAGGATTTGTCTACAAGAAACAGACTGAAGGCATCATCAAACCACAAAGCAAGTCACTAAACATAAAGAGTCAGGTTTGGACCAGTAGGGCAGACAAGCTCCTGTGCTGACCTGTCTGTGGACGTCAGTCGGGGAGAAATCCCCATAGGCCTCCCAGGTTAGACCCGAATCATCATCTTCATAAAACCGCACCTGGATGTCATCTGTCACAAAAACAATGACATCACATAAGAGGAAAAGAAGAAAATGAAATTACAGTGAACCAACAGGGAAAGAAAGAGGAAACAACGGTCGCCAAACACACAGTAATTTGAATATCTCTGTCAACACCATGCAGAACGCTCTTACTTCCTCAAAAGCCCCGATTTATTATAATACACACTTCACTCAACAGATAAGCACATTACAGACACATGATCCAGAAACATTACCTTTCAGTTGGAAATACCAATGTACTTTGATGATATACCAAACAATAAATTAATCAAGTAAGACTGTCTTTTTATATGCCCCCACAATATGATTCACGCAGTAAAACTTGTCATTCAATACATCACAATGCCATTAACAGACCATGACTGAAACTGTGATATGAATCTTATTCCTCATTTTAAAACACTCCCGAGCTTGTTGTCAATGTTTCAGTTGATTTAGTGGGTAGTAATGGTGAACACTGTTGATTTTGTATTTCAGGTTCAACCAGAATCAGAAACAGACAGATCATTTTTGTTTTAATCATACTATGATTTGTCCATTAAGAGACGTCTTCTTTGTGAGCAAGGTGAGGATAATATGAGGGAAGGGAAATGGCGGGTAGGTTGTTGAAAACCTGACGTAAAGCTAACTTTCTCCTACCGCCGAATTTGCATATGAAATGGGGAATTCCCTACAGCTGGAAATCTGCAGTGAAAACTTCCTTCAAGAGTGCAGGGCGTCCGAAATCTAGGTGGCGTATCACCTGTTTCATTCAGAAAACTTTACAAAATGGCTTTTTCAAATGTTGCTGAT
Organism: Cyprinella venusta; assembly: GCA_038021265.1. Taxonomy (NCBI): domain Eukaryota; kingdom Metazoa; phylum Chordata; class Actinopteri; order Cypriniformes; family Leuciscidae; genus Cyprinella; species Cyprinella venusta. Next base: position 5,524,547 of record CM075873.1, read on the forward strand.
CCTTAAAGAATCCACATTTACATCTCTCTTTCTCCTTAAGTGTAGACAGTCACCATTCTCTCGTTCTGATCCTTAGCAAAGTCCCTTTTAAAACAGGTCAGTTCTCTCGGCGGCCATCTTGGTTATGCCCCGGGCAACTATTTCCCGTCATACAAGTATAGCTCCAGTCTACATTAACGGCAAAAGACGTAAATCACTATTACATTTAAATGACATTTCAAATGAGGACAACAATAGGCTCATAATTTACGCTTCTTTGGTTGAAATTATTATTCAAGCTGGTGTAGCTAATTTAAGTTCAGGAGCAAAACAAACAGGTTATGGCTCTACCAAAAAGGCAATTGGCTCTTTAAACCATAAGGTGAGACGTCCAGTCCTTTTTTCAGTTTTTTTTTTTATTTCTCAAAAGACCTTACTAACCCCAAACTTTCGAAGTGGTGTAGTGTATATGCAAATGATCTTTTTGACTGGCTAAACTCTGCAAGGGAAATAGTGAGAAAGGCCAAGTTGGTGTGCAGGAATTGCTAATGCAATTGTCAATGTTAATTTGATCATGGTTGTGATGTCACAACCACAGTAACTGTTGTATAACTCCCAAGATCTTAACTCCTTTAAGATCTCCATTGTAAATGTTACCATTTCAAAGTGGCAAGAACCTTTTTTTATTAATTCTGTCCAGCAGTAACAGACAGGCAGAACATGCCATGACCGTTATGATATTGTTTTCTGACCTTTCTGGACTTTGTCACATAGCAGATAGACCTCCTCTCCTCCTGTCACACAGCCGGCAGTTCGATCCATCCGTACTATCTTCAGATTGGATGCATTTGGGGCTTCTAAAAAGCAACAAGAGAGACAGGGGTGTTAGAAACAAAAAAGTTGTTTTTTAATGGAGTTTCCTATGGAAGTTGGTTTCCGCCACTGAATAAAAAAAGTAGGGCTGTCAAAACGATTAATCGGGATTAATCGCATCCAAAATAAAAGTTTGTGTTTACATAATATATGTGGGGGCACTGTGTATAATTATTTTAGATATATAAAAACACACACATGCTTGTATATTTTTAAGAAATATTTTCATGTATATTCTGTATATAGATTTATATATAATTTATATTATATAAATATAAATATTTTATGTATAAATATTTTTTTTTCTTAAATATACATGCATGTGTGTTTTTATATATATACAAAATAATTATACACAGTGCCCCCACATATATTATGTGAACACAAACTTTTATTTTGGATGCAATTAATCGCGATTAATCGTTTTGACAGCCCTAAAAAAAGTAATTGCAACTTTATCTCACAATTGCAAGAAATGAAGTCAGAATTGTGAGAAATAAATTGGCAATTGCAACATATAAAATAACAATTCTGAAAAATAGTCATAATTGCGAGATAAAAAGTCACTGTTATGAGAAATAAAGTCAATCAATCAATATCAATCAATATATATTTAGATATATATTCTATATCAATCAATATATATAGATATATTTAAAGTCACAGTTGCGAGATATAAAGTCACAATTCTGAGAAATAGTCACAATTTCTAGATATAAATTCACAATTCTGAGAAAAAGTCGCAATTGCGAGATATAGTCACTATTATGAGAAATAAAGTTGCAATTGCGAGATATAGTCACTATTATGAGAAATTAAGTCGCAATTCTGAGAAATAGTCACAATTGCTAGATATAAAGTCACAATTCTGAGAAAAGTCACAATTGCGAGATATAAAGTCACTATTGAGAAATAAAGTCCCAATTGCGAGACAAAGTCACTATTATGAGAAATAAATTCGCAAATGCGAGACATAAAGCCGCTATTATGAGAAATAAAGTCACAAAAAAGACAGAATTTGGCCTGATAACTCGCAATTCTGAATTTTTTTCTCACAATTGCGAGTTTATATCTCGAAATTATTACATCTTTTCTCACAATTGTGATATATAATCTCACAATTGCGAGTTATCAGGCCAATTCTAAATAACTCAGGCCAATTCTAAATAATTATTTTTTTTTCCCTCAGAATAGTTTATATCTCACAACTTTACAACACGCAATTGCGACTTTATATCACACAATTCTGACTTTATATCTCGCTATTTTGACAAGCTTCAATAGTTTCCTTATATTTCTTTTTCATTTTATTTTTTACTCTGACAACACTGAGAGAGTAGAAATGGGCAGAGATTCTCAGAAAAGGGAGGGGAAATTGAAAGTGTTGGCTTAGTTTCAGGGAGGAAGCAATACCTGACAGTTCTCTGCCAGAGAGCGAGAGAGACAGAATAAGAAAAAAGAGAATGAGACTGAAAGTGAGAGCTAATAACAATCATTAGCCCCACACTCAAAATCATGTGAACACCACGTTGACAGAAACTACAGGGACAAACGAGAAAGAAAAGTGTTTGTTGCTAAATTATACATATTGGGCTAAAGCTATGATTTCAAATGACTATGAATTAAAGTTATTATAGTTAACTAAAACTACTACTAAAACCGTTAAATAGATTGCTGTATTTTTTAATTATTATTTTGTATTATTAATTGTACATTTTTTTTATTTTATTTTTTTATTCAGTTGTAATGAAAAATGCAAATGTTGTTCAAACTTGTGTAAACAAATAAAATTGTTGTTTTAAAAAACATTAAATATAACTATTTTGTTACTTGAAATGAAATAAACGTTCACTGAAATAAAATAAAATTTGTAAAAAAAAAAATTGTATAAAAGTTTGTAAGTTTGTTTAAAAAACAAAAATGAGTAAAAATGACGAAAACACACTAATAAAATAAATAAATAAAAACGAATTAAGAATGTTAATAAAATCTGTAACACTGTACAATAAGGTTTAATTTGTCAACTGCATAGTTAACATGAACAATTAACAATACTTACAGTATTTATCAATCTTAATGTGACTTTCAACATTTACGAATACGTTTTTAAAATCAAAAGTTGCATCTGTAAACATTAATGCACTGTGAACTAACATGAACAAACAATAAGCAATTGTACTTTTATAAACAAACATTAACAAATTAATAAATACTGTACAAAAAAACCCACATTGCTCCTTGTTAGTCATGCTAGCTAATGGATTTACTCATTTTAACAAATGAGCCCTTATTAAGTGTTAACAGACTATAATTGTATCTCAATGACACTAAAATAGCACTGCTGTGAATGCTTCTGATTGAAGAAGGATGATACTCACTGCTGTCAAAGATGGGGTCGGAAATGACCGGATCCAGCCTGCGGGAGAACCCTCCATCACTGTCGGGCAGGAAGGCTGTGAACATGAGCCGGACCACACTCAGGTCCATCTCCTTCGACTGATTACTGGCTGCACTGCTAATCAGGGTCCTCTCAGGTTCTGAAATACATGAACACACATTCACAATCTTCTGAACACTTCAAGCATAATTAAAAAGAATCATTCATCTCTTAAACCTTTCTGTTGACCCCAGTATTTTATTCAGATCATCACGAGACATGACAATTCCTATTTAAATCCATAGGACCGCTGCACATGGACCAAACTGGGGTTCATTTTCTTTGTACAAAATGACAAGTGTTCGCTTCTTGTGGAGTTTAAACCTACAATCTTTTGGATCCTATTCCAGGTCTTCAACCATTGAGCTAGAACAACCATAAGCAATTTTAGGACTCAATAATAAGTTTAGTCACTTGTATTTTGGGTTGAAAAGTACAAACCAGTCAGTAACAATGGTCACACACTGCAAACTTCCTGCAAAAAATGTATTTATGTTCATGTATTTACACTACAGTTTAGAAATTTGGGGTTGGTAATAGTAATGTTTTTGAACTAAGTATTTTATGCTCACCAATGCATTTATTTGATCGAAAATACTGAAAAAAAGTAATATTGTGACATTATTACAATTTAAAATAGCTGTTTTCATTTTAATATATTTCGAATTTTATTTTTGTGATGGATCAGCGTCATTACTCCAGTCTTCAGCGTGAGTGTCACATGATTCTTCATAATATATTCTCTTATATGATGAATTGGTGCTAAAAAACATTCTGAAAACAATTGTGCTGCTTGATATTTTTGTGGAAAACGTGAGGCATTTGTTCTTTGATAAATATTACGTTTAAAAGAACAACATCTATCTGAAATAGAAATCAGATGTAACATAAATGTATTAACTGACACTTTGCTGAATAACTGGGCAAAATGTTTTGGACTGTAAAATCTAAATACTAAAACTTCAACAATATTTATAATTCTTTTTGGTGGCGTCCTAACTAGAATATGGACACACACACCCACCTGTGAGTTCTCTGGGTATGCGAACTTCTCCATGTAGGGCATCTATTTCAGGATTGATGAATATGCCGTAGTTATATCCCATCCTGTAGGCCTCAATCATCCTCTCCTCCAAAATTTTACTCACGTTCTTCTTTGTCACGTGCAAAATGCCCAAGTTTGGAAAACTGTGAAACAAGTGCAAGTGGATATTAGTTATGACCTATATCAATGCATGTATCAAAAGTGTTGCTGCTCAGAAATAGGTATGTTGAGGGATAAATTAAGACCTGATACTTGAGTCTTTGGGCGGCAAATCGGCGATGCAGATTCCTTTATCACACTGTTTGCCCACCAGACTGTGAGCATGAAGATGGGGCTCCGGAGAGTTGGTCACCAGCTGAACGACCACTCGTGCTGCACCCTGGTAGTTACAGATCTGTTGTCCCACAAACAAACAGAAACCAATGACAAAATACAGTTTAAAAACACAGTTTCAGATCAAAATCATCAAAAAATTTGCCACTTTGCCATTATAATCGTCAGCATCATCATTTATCAATAAAAACAATTACTGATCATTATATATATATATATATATATATATATAACAATTTTAAAAAAATGTATTGTGAGATAATAATCACGTATAAATAAAACGTATTATTATTATTAATTCACAATAAATAATATAATAATTTATATAATTTATTGTGAAATAATAATAAGCATCCTCATTACCCATTTATAAAACAATTATTATTGATCGATTAATAACTGATCCATTGATCCAATTATCATTATTTTCTTATAATAAATAAAATAATGTATCATTTAACATAAAAATAAAAATAATAATCTAATCAATAATCAATCAAACAAATATCAAAATTATTATTTAAAAATAATATATTCATTTATTGTGAAATAAAAATAACAAATCATGCATAATTAAAAATATTATCATCAATAGATTATTGTCTTTATTTCAGAATAAATAACATAATGATTTATATCATATTGTAAAATAATATTGATACATTTGAGAATTATCATTATCTTACGATCAATGTAATCCTATAGATAATGTTAAATAACAATAATAATCAGCACCATCTAGTCAATTAAAGCTATTCATAAATTAATATTATTTTACAATATTTCAATAAAACAACAATAGTTTTGGTTTTGTTTAAACAAACAAATAGTACCATATTATATCATCAAATGACTATTCATACATGGGTGTATACAATTTGAAGTCTTTGTGTAGCAGTTCGGCAAATTCTGTTCAGAAAGTCAAACCAAGATATTAATGGCAGAGGAATGTCACAGGTATGCTAATCTCACTTCGGTGGGGGAAAACCCTGCATTCACAGGGAAAGTGGGCGGACCATCTGTGGACTTTTCCACAACATAATTTGACCATTCTTATCAACACGATCCTAAATAAACACACAGACACGTTAAAATGAAAACAAAAGAGCGTCACGGTGGCTTGAACAAGTAAATCCCAAACATTGATAAGAAAAGACTTTAAAATCATCTCTTCTTGTCTCATACGCCGGGGTGTGTGGTTTGACTGCTTATAGGCCGAGTTCAAATGTGGCTTATAAGACACTTTCTCTGGGAAGAAATGACTCATGCACATAGAAATATCAACCCCCAGAAAAAAAATACCCAGAGAATATCAAAGAACATAAACGCAAGCCCCTGTAGGAAGATCGTTTGATGATATCATTAAAACACTGATGCCACACACGAAAACATACGTGTGCCAATATGTAACTAATTATTCTCCATTTCGCCCTCTCAGAGTCAAACAAAGCTGTAGACAGCTGAGCAGTTGATGTGCAATTTGGCAACAGCTGAGCTAATTTCCTCTTGCTGTGAGAAATGATATAAAATTCATCAACACGGAAATCCCTACAATAAAACTGTATGATGTACATAACAGAGCGAGAAAATTAATAGTAGATCACAAATGAAGTCAAAATTATAAACATAGGGGATTTTAGTGCATGCGTTAAGACTAGGGCTGTCAAAACGATTAATCGTGATTAATCGCATCCAAAATAAAAGTTTGTTTACATAAAATATGTGGGTGCACTGTGTATAATTATTTTGTATATATATAAACACACATGCATGTATATTTAAGAAAAAAAATATTATTTATATATAAAATATTTATATTTATATATAATATAAATTATATATAAATCCATATACAGAATATACATGAAAATATTTCTTAAATATATACAAGCATGTGTGTGTATTTACATATCTAAAATAATTATACACAGTGCACCCACATATATTATGTAAACACAAACTTTTATTTTGGATGCGATTAATTGTTTTGACAGCCCTAGTTAAGACCAAAACCGCCAGATTCAAAACGAGACTATTGCATGCTTGTAGAGAGAGATACAGTGGTAAATTTCCATAGTTGAAGTTGAAAAGTTTTAAAAAGGTTATATCATGCCCTTTTTGAAATTTTTGATTTTGTATTGGGGTCTAAGAAAAGGTTTTCCCGCTTGTATGTTAAAAAAAAAAAAAAAACATTGTTTTTCACGAATTTGTCATTGTTGCAGCACCTCTCTTCCCAGTCTGTCAGTATTGCTCCATTTAGTTCCAGTCTACATAAAACCCATCCTTCCAAAAATTGCAATGTGCTTTAATTGGTCGGCTGGACCAGTGTGTTGTGATTGGTCAACCGATTTGAACATGTTTAGTCAGTCACGCCCCTTTACCATATACAACATCAATGCATACCAAATAGAATTTAACTTACCCGGAGGTGTATGTGCAAAGTGCACACACACACACACACCTCTTTAATGTGTGCTTGTCGGGGCGAGATATCCCATCTCTGACGCCACATTACAGAGAACGATTCTTCCCACTAATTAACCCAGTGACACACTGAGGAAATTCCCAAACAGACTGCCGTCATGAAGGAGAACATGATCACAGAAAAAAAGTCCTTCTTTCATTTCTCCCCTCTCTTTCCTCGTTTCGTTTCACTCACTTTCGAAACCTTGACCTTAAAATAACTGCCCTAGCACAGACAGACAGTTGTTGTAAAAAGCAGCTACTATTCTTAGCCGAGTTTCGTGAGCAAATATTGCATCATTTGGATTTATCACTTGATGAAAGAGCCGCCATGTCAGACAGCTCTCTCTCTCTCTCTCAAAACTATGCAAACTAGATACGCGTTTCCTGCAATTAAAACCTTAGACAGAGATGTCATTATTTACTCATTGTCATGACGTGAACTATCTTCTGTAGACCACAAAAAGATATTAGGTAGGATGTTCATGCTGCTCTTTCAATGAAGCTGCATTGGTTGTCAGTGTAAACCTCAAAAATGTACAATTTTCTGAAGCCGTACAAGCTTTGTGTGAAAAAAAAGGCCAAAACTTAAGGGATTTTGGAGCTTAACAGCCTGTTTAAAATTCATTTTACCAAACGGACAGCATGAACATTCTGCAAAACATCTTTAGTGTTCAACTTAAGAAACATCAAAGATGAGTAAATTAAGACTTTTTATTTTAGGTGAACTATTACTTTAAAGTTTAAGGTAAGAAATAATATGATGATCCACCTAACAAAAAGACCAATCACACTTCAATAATATGCATATCAATGTAAGGAAGAATTCAGGATGCAAAAGTCACCAATGACATTATATCTACCAATTACACAATGTACACTGTTGTTCGGAAATTTGGGGATGGAAAGATTATTTTTATTTTTTTTAATTTGTGTTAAATCAAAATTGCTTTCTATTGGAATATAATTTATTGTGTGATGCCAAAGCTGATTTTTCAGCATCATTACTCTTCAGTGTCACACGATCCTTCAGAAATCATTCTTATATGCTAATTTGGTGAAAAATAATAATTTCTGCTTGTTATTATTATTATTATTATTAATAATAATATTATATTATATTTTATAGTAATATATATATATATATATAACAATAGTAATAATATATTATAAATAATAATATATTATAAAATATAATATATTTTAATATAATAATAATATTAAATATAATAATAATAAACGATTACAAAATAATAGTTTTGTAAAACTATAAATGTCTTTTCTGTAAAATTTTATTAATTTAATGCATTCTTGCTGATTTTTTTTATATATATATATATATATATATATAACAGCCTACTCAGCTCGATTAGCAGTGGAGAAATAAATTAGCAGAACATATTTTTATCCTGTCAATCAAAACCATATTGGCCAAACAAAAGAAACTGTAAGAGAATGGTTTGTTTATCACAAAGCATGAGCAGAGCTTTAACTGGTTGAACCATACCTTCACTTGTGGGTAAGACTTCCTGTTCTTCTCGCTGGAGGCTCCTGGGAGTCCTCCATGGGAAGGGCCTTCACATCCATAGCGGAACCTGAAGCCCCTCTGGAGATGACAACGTCAGAATTAATGTTGTGCTACACTGAGTTTGTTATTGCCACTGCCTGTTGCCAGAGTCTCTTCTGAACCTTTGTGCCATTACACAGCTAAAAACATGTTAGGAAAAACACTTGAAGAAGCAAGAAAACAGTTTTTGACTAGTTCAAATTATTTAACAAGAGCATTTGCCCAAATATTATGTGAATTACCTGTTTTGGTTGTTCGATGATTCGCAGATAAGGTCCGTCGACTGCAAAAGGAGAGATGCAAAAAAAATGTGATTAAGTGTAAAATGAAAATTACCTAATTTGTTCTCTAATATTCAACTCTGCAGTCCTTCTTAAATTTCTTTATATATGCAGGATCATCAATGGTTTTAAAACACAACTAGGGCTGGATATCGATTCAGATTAGGGTTGGGTCTCGAGAATCGAGTATCGATTGGAATTGGGACTTTTCGTTTTTCCCGGAATCGTTCAAAAGTTAAAATTTCGATTCCTAGTTTCGATATTCACAGTCCGCCGACCAGAAGAAGAAACCGCTGAACAACACCAATGAAGAAGCGTCAACCGGAAGTGTTGGCATAACCGCGCGAGTCGAACATGAGTAGCTTACGTCGGCGGTCCAAAGTGTTTCTTCACTTTCACTTCTCTTCAACAAAATCTCAGCAAAATTTGTGACAAAAAAGGAGTATTTCCCTTTAGAAAGGAGTATTTCCTTCAGAAAGACCGTTGGTTAGAAAGGTTAGCTAAACTTTTTTGACCCTGCCTCTTAAAAGAATCGGAATCAAGAATCGTTGGGAACCGGAATCGAAACAAGGAATCGGAATACATTCAAACGATACACAACCCTAATTTCAGATGTTCCAATTTCGAATCGCAGGCTCTCAATTCGATTTGATTTCGATTCCTGATTCGACTACAATGAAAATAGATGTAATACAAATCGTAAATATTTATTAAAAAAAAGAACAGTTTATTAATTAACGACTTAACCACAAAAACAATTAATCAAAAAATCGTTGTTGTTTTTTTGCCCAGCCCTAAACACAACCAATCCCGTAAAGCATCATTGATGCCAAAAATGATTTGTCACATCTGAATGCATCATATTTCAAATGAAATGTAAAACTTGTAAGCTGCAGCAAAAACAACATCTTAAATATATCAGTGTTCCTCGCAAAAAGCATCACATGGCAAAGGGGTGGCGTGCACATTGTGTCAAATATCTCTTTTTGTGTTTCAAGACATTCTTCAAAATGTCTTTTTTTGTGTGTTCATACAGTTTTGCAACAACAAATCATGACCGAATTTTCATTTCTGGGCAAACTATCCCTTTAAGGATGAACTAAGTTGCGTAGTTATTACATATGTGATTTAAATTTTAAACAGTTGCATAAACTACCATTTGGTCAGTAAAATTGTCTTTGAAAGAAATTAATACTTTTATTCATCAAATTGATAAACAGTGACAGTAAAGAATGTTCTTATGAACTCTCTATTCAGTACATAGCCCTGAAAAAGAGAGACGTCATGGTTTCCACAAAGGTATGAATCCATTTTTAATCATCAATATTCATCTGCAAAAATGTTTTCAACATTGATAATAATAAGAAATGTTTGTGGTTTGATGGAGAACCGTTTGTGGTTTTTCTCTAGAAATCCCGCTTATAGTGCGCATGTCACGCTACAATGCAAACAGCAATAAAAGCAAACACGACTAGCTGAAAGGTTGTGGGAAAATCAGGATTATCATGCATACTTTCTAACCATCAAGCATATCAAAACTTTGGCTGGTGTTCTGCAGATATTTCAAGGCCATAGCTCTCGCCGTACCACGTGTTTCCACAGAAGTGCAAGCCTCTTCCTCTTCCTGTGCACTATAAGGACTAAGACCACATCCTTGGTGAAGCGCAACTAAATCAATCTGCTGCCAAATTTGCAGAATTGAACCTCTTAGAGCCAAACTTTAATGTGTACACCTCTGACACTATGGAACCGATCTATAAATGTTGACATAACAGGGACAGCCAGGTCATTTATTTGGTTCGATAATATGGCATAATGTATATCATTATCATATTTACAACATTACCCATCAAGTCTGAAGCAGATGTCAAAACCACAGGTGCACTGAACTCTAAATAGAAATACATCAATTGTTGCACTGAACATTGAACACACCATCTGATAACAGAGTAGTAAGCTTGAAGCAACTCTTACTTGGTGTTCCTACTTGACCGCCAGCTGTATCACTATCTGCATTTGCTTACATCATGCCACTGCATGCTTGAGAAAAGTTGAACTCTGCTCTCAAACTTTGTCTAAGTTGCTTGACTCTCTTGCTCATGTCATTTAATTAAAAATCACTTTGCCATGGGAAAGACAGAACACGTGTGAATCCTTCACCACGAATCGAACGCCGTCTTTGGATCGATTTTGTGGCTCTTTTACTGAAAATAAATGATGCTGGTGCCCTTCCTTAATAACCCCACCGGTTGAAACCTGAAGTCAGCATAAAACAGAAGTTGAGATGGTCTTTTCTTCCCTATTGTGACACATATCTGAGTGTAAGCTTCTTGAAGAAGAAGAAGAAAAAAAAAAGTACTGTACACTCTTAGAAAAAAGGGTTCTATATATGTAGCATAGGGTTCTTTACTCAACTCCAAATGACATTTTATGCTAAAAAAGGTTCTATAATGACAAGAAAGAACGCGTTTGGCTCAAAGGTTCTTTATAGGCTATTGTTCAATCATATATTACATTATTCGGCAATATTTTGTAGTTGTAATTAAATTATTGTTTATTAAACTTAATATCACATTTTAATCATGCTTATTTTTGGAGGAGAAAATCCAAAATGGCTCTCTTCGTGGTATATTGATTAACTACATAAAATGATATAAATATATACATTTTCTAACTCCCATATCTTGAATTTTGATATAGAAAATTTTAGGGGTTCCATATACGTAGCGCTTTAGAACCTTTTAAGGTTCTATATAGAACCTTTTCTTCTAAGAGTGTAGGGCGGGACTAGATTTTGTTCATTGGGAATTGATTGGATGGTTGTGGTTTGTTATTGCTGTGATGTCATGTGAGTGACAGGTTGTCCCGCCCTCATGCCAGTAAACACATCATCAGAGAAGAGATGTCGGGGGAAGTTATTTTGATGAAATATTAAGAGGCCACATGATTAAAAAAATAAATATTACATTTTACTTATTCATTTAGGTGACGCTTTTATCCAAAGCGACTTACAATTGCTATATGTCAGATTGTCGCACGGCCCTGGAGCAACTAAGGGTTTAAGTGTCTTGCTTAGGGACACATTGGTCTCTCACAGTGAATTCGAACCCGGGTCTCTCACACCAAAGGGATGTGTCTTGTCCACTACGCCATCACCAAGCCCAATTATGTGCATGGTTAAATTAAATATTCCATCAAAAAATAACAAGAATTCTCCGTTCTTGTAATGGACAAGACTTAATGTTAGATTAATCAATCTTTAAAAGGGTCATAGACAACATAGTACATAGTACAGAATTATACATAAATCTTTTTTGTGTGTTTTCCACATAGAAAGAATATCACAGGTTTGGATTATTTTTATTTTTTGTGAACTATTCCTTTAAGTGTGCCTTTTTGATAATCTTTCATTCAAAATTGAATGACCATTTTAAGCAAACTACACAGATTTCTTCGGAGCTGTGTAGTCGTGTTCAGGTAAATCAAGAGAGTGTGTCAAAAAGTGGCAGGCCCAAAACTGCACTTATCTCAAAGCGGGTTTCTCATGTAACCACATGGCGGTGAAGAGCTGTTGATAGTTTTTTTCAGCCTTGTATCTGTATAAACCGTACTCACGAATTCTTAAACTGACAAATCGTACCCATGGATTAATAAACCATACCCACGAATTCCTAATCCACGCTCTCATATTGGTAAACCGTACCTTATGTTTTGGCATTATGTACCCACAAATTCATAAACCGTGCCCACGCTTTCGCAATCCGTTTCCACGGGTTTGTAAACTGTGATTTGTGGCCCGCCCTCATTTTAGAAGAACACCAAGTGGTACGTTGTTAACGAATCATATTGTTTTATTGTGTATTAAGTGGAATACATCAAAATTTGTATCAAAATTGTATCAAAACTGCATCTGCAGTTATGAGGTGAGGTGAACCTACACTGAGTGGGGCCCCCAGGCAAAATTAATCAATGAGGCCCTTTTAAAAAAATATGTATATATATTTATAAATTGTTTATATAGATTACCTAGAGATATAATCATACAAAAAGTAGTCAAAACACATGTAAGAGAACATAAGTTGTTTATTTTTTACATTATGAGCTTTTTTTTTAATTAACAATTTCAATTTTCATATTTCTAAAATAATATTCTGCAATTCTACATAAAAGTCCACAAAATGTCTTAAAATTGATTTCCTTTTCTAACATTTAAACTTATATCACATTATTAGATTACCCTTTGACTATGAAAACAAATAAATGACATATTTTTGTGCATTTATTTAAATACTGCATGTACCATTTTTTTGTCACTGGTGTTACTATACTTATTTGGCAACTTTACTTTATTTGGTTACTTTATTTGGCAATATTCAATGTGAGTTCAAATAAAAGCTTCATATGAGATAATGAGACAAATTTCTGAAAAATGAGAAGAGACAGTGGATTTGCTATGGGTATTTCTACACAGATATTCAGGAAATTGGAAGGAGGAAGTCAAGTAATGTCATCAGTGTGATTTCTTTCAAAATAAGAGATTTTTGTTTAAATGTGCACCAGTGACACTCATCCAGGGGACGACTACTTTCATTATAAATTGTATAATATTTTTTCAGCATTTTTTAAATGTCATTTTCATAATATATTTGGTAGTTATGTATACATTATTATATTTTAAAATAAAAATAAAGCATTTTCCCTCTGTACATGACACGTACATGTGGGGTACGAGCACTTCTGTGGTGCTTGGAATTATATAATAAATCAAAAAACTAATTTTGACACATTGATGGCTCATGGAGGAGTAATTTTACAAATAACATTGTTTCATTTTAAAATCTAAAGCAATTGTAACCCTAAAGTGTTTTTCAAGTGTAATATTTCTGTAAAGGGTAGGGACAAAAAAAAACAACAACGAACATTTCCATAGAATGACCCAGACACAATACAACAATCTTCAAGATGCAGTACAATATTCACATGTATAAAGGATTGTAACCTTCAAAACAGCCAACTAATTTAATGTAAAGAGCAACAGAAGTAAATAATGTCAACTAAATGAAATGTATTGATCAGAGTTGCCATAGACAAAAGATCTTTATAGTCAACTAGTAGTCATTCATTTAAGCAATTAGTCGACTAAACAAGTTTATATTAATTTCTCCGTTTATTCTTCATTTCTTAAGCGCTTGCATAAATCAGGCTGCAAAAGCAGGCTAATGATAATAAACATGTCTCAAAAAATAACAAGGCCTTTTTTTTATTATTAATAATAAACTAATGTTTTCTAAATCAGTGTCGGCTGCAAATCTCTGTTGTGAAGCAGATGTGCCCTTGAGAAATGAAAATTTCATACGGATTACAGTATTTGCTTTCGATATAAATTAGTTCATTTCAAAGGACATTTCACACTTATATAGGTATACGTGAGGCTAGTATACGTTGTTTTTCAGTTCATTAATGAGACGCACTCCAGTTCACAGAGACCATGAAAGCGCGCCCTGATTGTTTTCTTTTATTCTACAAAAGCACAAGTTTTCTTGTTATTGTGAGTTTTCACAAATAAAAGTGGTTGCGAATGATGTATTATTCTTTTCTGACCAGAAATTATGGAGTATTTGAAGTCGTTTCCACTGTTGTTTGGAAAACGCAAGTGATCGCTCCGGCGCGCTCCACAATAATGGTGGGATATGTTGCCATAGAGTAGACGATTTAATATGAAAGAGGTGCGTCAAAATTTAGTTTATTTGTGAAACTTTAATTGTTTAGTTTTTTCCCACAGGTGACTTCCCAGGCTCTGTAGCAATACAATAAGGAAGTAAAAAATGCAGGAAAAAAATAGATCTGCTCCTGTTGCGACAACCCAAATAATACACGACAGCGTCTGAGTGAGGGATTTATAAAGTGTCTGTACTTCTCTAAAACATCACACCGCTACACAGTGCAGTTTATCAGATTTAGACCTCTGACTGAATCTTAAGGTGCAGCGTCACTGTTTTCTTGAGGAAGGAATAGAGCAAGAAAAAAAGGGGAAATGCAGGCTGGTGTTACTGCATCCATTCTCCAATGTTCAGTAAATTATCTTACGATTAAAGTCACCATGAAATCAAATTGAACAATTCTTATTGATTTATGGAATATTGCCGAATTTATTATAAGTAAATGATTTATCTGTATCATTTTTGCAGCAACATCTCTTTTCTTCTTTGATGATGTGTTTGCTGTCCTGAGGGCGGGACAACCTGTCACTCACATGACATCACAGCAATAGCACACCACAACCATCCAATCAATTCCCACCAGATCAAGTCCCCCCCCCCCCCCCCCCCCCCTACAATTTACAATTTTTCTTGCTCAAGAAGCCGTTTCACTCAGATACAATTCACAATGGGGAACAAAAAGATTATCACAACTTCGGATTCATGGTGAATTTAAGACCTTGTTTGAACGACAAGTTTAATAAAACTCGAACTGGAAGGAAACTCTTACCTGTCCTCATAACATTATTGTTGTGAATGCCTGGAAATGGTGTCGGCTCCAAGTTCATCCACATTGCTTCGTTATTGAATTCAATTGGTTCCACCATGAACTTCAGAGTATAAAAAGAAAAACAATGAGATGCACAAGAATAGTCATATTATCAATCATATATATATATATATAATTTGGTCATATCCATATTATGCATGTCATGTAAACATATTAAATCACATTAAAAAGCACACAGCATAATAAATCACATATGCTGGTTTCCATATATACTGTAGAGAAAGATTTTTAATAAGACATATGTGGATTCAAATAAACTCTAGTCTCGATCTTAATTTGCTGCTGTGTTAGGGGTGAGATATCAACCACAGTAGGCAGGAAAAAGGAAAACCTCCTCAGCTTTCTAAGAGACACTTCCTGTGTGATGCTGTGGTATTTGCAGAAATTAATATGTCCCGTTTCAAATTTAATCATTTGCCATCAGGCTTATGTGCCTAAATCTGTTACAAAACACAAAAATAGCTCTGTGGTCCATGTTTACCTTGTGAAACTCATTGTAAGGTATGAGCTTCATGCTACCTACAGTATGCTTGTCTGCTATCTATGTGGTCTTCATGACAATAAACATTTTTATAAATAAATCAGCAGTTAGCTTTAACATGAAATCAAAACTGAGCTTATTTACTCTCTGGTCTTAATATATTCAGAAAAATGTCAGATTCCTGAAGTAAATTAAGTTTCGAAAGGCAACTGTGACTCCAAACGTTGTAGAAAACATTTCCTCACCCCTGGATGGTATGTGTCCTCTCCAGCCATGATTCCTAAGAAGAAAAGTAAAACAAATTAATTCATGATTCTTTTTCAGGAAATAGTCGTGTCCAAAAGTAGTCAAACACTGAAAATATAATATAGAGAATATGAGGGGGGTGTTAAACGCTAAATCTGCATTTTGTTCAGTCAATGTCCTTTGCAAGGAAAGCAAAGGCGGCAAACACACTAAAGTCACCATGAAATCAAAATGGACAATTCTTAATATTTATGGAATATTACGTGCAATGTTAAATCACGATGGACAAATTCAAGTCCCCGACTTACTTAATGTTTCTCATGTTCCAGATAAGAAGCTGTTTCACTTGGATATGTCACAATAGAGAAGAAAAGACTACCACAACTTCTGTTTCATGGAAATCTTAAACGTGTCAAATGACTGATTGCCAATTAGTTCACCAACAATTCTTTCATTAATTACTCACTCACCCTCATATCGTTCCAAACACATACGATATTAGTTCATCTTCGTAACACAAATGAAGATCTTTTTAATGAAATCTGAGAGATTTCCGTCCCTCCTTAAGCTCCATTCGCCTGTTTTGCTTGAACTGGACGCACGAATGAGACGAAATCACATCTCTCGCGTCGCAGGCCCTCCAGACGCGTACCAATGCGTCTTTACATTGACTTAACATGGAAATCACTCGCTCCAAATAGGCTACTCAATTCGTGTTCGGTGTGAACGCAGCATAAAGCTAGGAAGCGTAAGGGTGTTTATTAATATAAGTCCAATTGCATTAAGTCTGAAAGAAGAATGCCATACACCTTCCAGGGGGAGTAAATCATGGGGTAATTTTCATTTTAAAGTGAACTACTCCTTTAGGGAATGTGCACAATAGACAGTCCACGCAACACTTTGACACTTCAAAAAGTGCATAATGAGATCGTAAAACTGATATGAATTGAGCGGTTTTGTCCAAATTTTCATTAAGAGACTTGATCGCTTTATTGAACAGATTGAATTTAGGTTATTATTCACATCTAAACATTCCTCAACTCAAACATCATTTGTGGTAAACCAAAGCTTAAGCATGTTTGCTTGACGCACCAGAACCAATGAGGTCCATTCCTGTGTTTTACGCAGCTCTTTTAAGCTTTGACAAGAACCAATGAGGTATTTTATTAATAAGTTCTTCATTTTTGTTCTAAAGTTGGATTAAGTAAAGTCTTGCCAGTTAGAAACGACATGAGGCTGAGTAATTAATGACAGAATGTTAGGTTATGCAGGTACGTGATAATTTTCTGTCTTTATTTTATAACAACATCAAAAGTTGCGATGGATGCGATGCTGGTTTTGTTGTCATTTGTAGGGAATCGATTGAGTAAAAGATCAAGTGAATCACTCACAGCAAAGGAAAACAACATTGTCTCGGAGTCGCCACCTACTGGCGTTGTGAATCGTTCACTGAACGAATCATTGAACAAATTCGCGGCGTTTAAAACATTATTAGCGTTATGAAAATGAATCAAAATCTCCGTTATTAAGATACTCGTATCAAACCCCGAATGACACTAGACTCTAATAAATCCAAGCTCGTATAAAACTTAGGCTACATTCTAACCAACTCCGGATGTTCGGACTGAATGCGCCTTGATGCCCACCGTCTTTATTGATGGATTTTGACACACGGCCAGCAGCACAACACATAACAGTCACTTATCTCAAACTTTGTGCTATCAAATCCTGACTAACTTCCATCAAAAACACATTAAGTGCATCACGAGTAGCTCTTACTCACCCAAACGAGTCCTCGAGAGCTGAAATGTGCATTTGGCCTCTGAGGCAAGAAGTAGGAAGTTCAGCAGCACTTGATACAAGTATCACAACAACCTTTAGATGGCAACATGGGCAACTCAAAGACAACAAGCATGGCTGGATCTACGAGGGTGCTTACCTTTCCCGACAGATATTCGAGGCTCAGGATCAACATCAAACAGCTGGGGTCTGGGATTCCGAGTCAAGCTTTCTTATTCTTAACTTATTTCTCCATGTTGCGCTGAAGTCAACCAATGTAAGCTCACAGAAAGTCAGTTCAATGCAGGCTCCTTATTCAGGAAGATCGTTGCCTCTGCCAGACATGGATATGCAGAAGGCCCACTGAGGTTAAAAGGCGCATCGATCGATCAATCGATTTTAATCGCCGGTCGCGAGTGATCACAGTAAATCATGTCGAGATCAACGCGACGTTTGAATAGACGGCTTGACTTCCTTACTGGAAATTCCCTGACGTAACTCATGTTCATGTCTTGCTTTCAAAAACGTCCTCTTGCGCCCACATGTGGATGAACCTGTTTTCGTATACTGTTTTGAACATGGAAACAAAGAGTCTAAAATGGTTTACAGGTCCCATATCCTTAAAGAGGTTTTGCAGGCCTTTTAAACCATCTAAGTTCAGCAAAAATAAATACTTTGGACCTGTTTAAGTGTCTTAAAAAGCTCAATTAATTGTGCTTTTTGAACATGAGCACTCCTCTACATCTGTCCTCATATACATCAATGACAACTTCAATGGTGTTGGTTAGCTGCCATTCACCTCACAATTGGGCTTCCTCCTTCAGAGAACTAATTATAGTCCAGCAGTTGTTGAGAGATCTCAATTGGATGATAGGTCATGCATGTTAGCAACAACTACAGTATCAAATTCCATTCATTCCTGAAACAGTATTGTCCCAGATATGGAATCCAGTGAAATGAAAAGTGCAATTATGAAGATGTGCGAGGTTCTCAAAAGGACTTCTCTCAGAAGGAAACACAACATGATAGTTTAGCAACTTTATTGAGCAAACAAAATGAACAGCTAGTGGAGCTATTAGTTGATCGGGCATCCGTTGAGAGCTTCCAATCACATATTCAGTGCAATGAGAGAACAGTGTTTAGGAGCATCGACAAACTAATAGCTCCCCGTTCTAAAAACATCAAAAAGAGGAGAGAAAAGGGAGTAACAAAATAAGTTCTCAAGACTCTAAAAGTGGACATGTATTTGCTTAACATCGTCTGCAGATATTCATTTTTGGCAGACCACAGACCAATTACTTTAACTGTTCCATTAACATGCAAAATATATATTTTTCCGTAACTGCTGATACAATGACGTGACTGATTTGGTAAGAAACAGTCAGATATAAGCAAGAATATATTTCACAGACCATAGTTCTTCTCATTGCTATTGTAAAAGCATATAAAAACATGAAGAAAGATCGACTTTTTGAGGTACGCTGGCACCTGCAGAATCGTTGTTTCTTTTTCTGAAATAGCACCTCTAGCCAGTGGCGTGAGTCAGAAGCGTTCACCTTACTTATGTTTTTTTTTTTTTCTTATCTCAATATAAAAGGTCTGAGCTCGTAGTTAAAACATGCTTCTTTGACACGAGCATTTTTCTGAACATAAAGATTGGTGATCTTTGCAATACTGTGGTCTTTTTTTCTTTTTTACAGCATGTGAATGAGGGTTGAAAGGGGTAAAAAAACAAACAAAACAAAAAAACAAGCAGAACTGATATTGTCTGAATACAAGGGGAACTGTCGATTCATTGAGGGGACGAAAAAAAAAAGTTGTTCAATTCTTTTTCCAGCTAAACTGCAGATTGGTCTGATGTTCCTCGGGTATCACATGGCGTACTTTTGAGTCCATTCCCGAGCTATTCTGTTGTACCTGTGCAAGAGAAAGAAAGAAAGAGAGATGAAGTGTGGCATTGGCGCAGAGACACTGTCACACATGCTGGGTAAGCAGACCGTCTGCCAACTCGGCACTGGCCAACAAACACACAGAGTGCAGAAACAGCTCAAGGTCAAACACAGTGGCATCTTCTCCATGTGTACACTGCGACTCTAAGCTTTACTTACAGTATTTACTTTGATGCTAGTTATAGCCTGAACGGTTTACCTCAACCAAACGTTTTGTTATCAGACCTATGGTAAAACCAGACATATTTAGATCTGATTTTTGTATGCATGACCTTAGAAAGTTAAACCATGTACATTTAAAACACAACTGGCTGGTTTGTTCATATAAATAGCCAAATTTATCATTTATTTCCACAAGTCATGAAAATTAATTAAATCACAATCAAAATAATAATTCAGAACTATTCTGGAAAAACACATTTCAGAAATCATTAAAGGGATAGTTCACTTTGAAATTAATTTTTGATATGTTTTAGATTACCTCCAGGGCATCCAAGATGTAGGTGTCTTTGTTTCCACATTATCTTCAATTTTGATCATTTTAGGTAAAACCGTTGTTGTCTGTCAGTCATACACTGGGGGTGCAGGGGGTCCACCTCAAAGAGCAGTCAGAATTAAACATGATTTAATGACTCGTAAATGTAAGTACACATTGATGCCCTAAGACACGAAACAAGTGGTTTTTGTGAGAAAACGAACAGTATTTATATATTTTTTACCTCTTGTAATCACAGTGACGCCCAAGTGATCTGAATCAGTTGTGCAGTGTCCAACTGAACCGAACTGAATCAGTTCAGTGTTACGCCGGAAGTGATCGCTTGCGTGTGACGTCACTCAATATTTACACGGAGATTTCGGAAGTTTTACCTTTTACTAAACATATTATAAACATATATAGATATACCGAAATCATCTTCCATTGCGGTTTCCCGTATATCTAAATATATTTAGTGAAAGGTAAAACTTCCGAAATCTCTGTATAAACAAAGAGTGACGTAGGCGCGCAAGCGATCACTTTCAGCGCATACGCTGACCGAAGCGCCCTGCTCTCAAATCAGTTGGACGTGGATATGGTTACACGAGGTAAAAAGATATAAATACTGTTCGTTTTCTCACAAAAACCACTCGTTTCGTGTCTTAGGGCATCAATGTGTACTTACATTTACGAGTCATTGAATAATGTTTAATTCTGACTGCTCTTTGAGGTGGACCCCCTGCACCTCCAGTGTATGACTGACAGACAACAACGGTTTTACCTAAAATGATCAAAATTGAAGATACTGTGGAAACGAAGACACCTACATCTTGGATGCCCTGGAGGTAAGCTAAAACATATCAAAAATTAATTTCAAAGTGAACTATCCCTTTAAGATTAATTGCATTTGATATACACACACTGTATATTTACAATATGTGCACACGCAATGTAATATATATATATATAACAAATCAATCAAATTTATGTGCAAACATTTACCATGCATAATGTTAATTTCAGTAGGAATAAAAATTACTTTTCAAAAACTTAAGACATTTTTAACAACCATATACTACCGTTCAAAAGTTTGGGGTCTGAATTCTCTTGTGCTCACTTATTTGATGAAAAATTCAGTAAAAACTGTAATATTTTGAACTATTACTATAATTTAAGACAGTGTTTGCAAAACTTTTTCTGCCATTCCCGACTTTGAAGGTAGGGAAGGGTTCGTGGCCCACCTGTCCCCATGCAATCACCCCCCCAACACAATTCTGCAACACGGTGACATCCAGAGATTAGTAAGCCTTTTTCATGCTCACACCTCACACAAAAACACTCTCCCACGATACCTTGCTCACCTTAACCCCTATAACATGGCATATTTCTCTGTCCATTCCCTGGCTAGTTTATTATACCTGAAAGGAGACATCAAACTATTCACGCAACCTAAAAGTAGGGGTGTGAATGATGGTACACTTAGCTCACGAGATGAAACACGATATTGGTTCCACAAGAACAAGACTTGAACAAGAATAAAAGACAGGAAAAAAGTCTTTTATTTTTATTTTTTTTTTAATTTTTTTAAGTAACAAAACGCTAAATAATGCAGGTGCATTTTGTAACGTTTTAACTAATCATCTTTTATAAACACCAGAGTGTTGCGGTGTAAATACAAAGCTTGATAGAGTTGGTGAAAACGACTTAATGTTAACATTTCTTGTCTTGTCGACAGTTACGAATTACATGAATCACGTAAAATATATTTAAAAAACAATAATAAATAGCAAAATCATACAAAAGTTTATTATTTTGCATCCTTGATTATCTGTCAGTTCTTTACCAGCTATCATAAAACAGCTGTCAAATATAAAGTGTTTAGTTAAGCTACTTACATCTTCTCTCGCACTATGACAGTGCGAACATTTTTGTGAACGTAAAGCCCACCTACATTGATTTGATTTGTCATCTCAAACAATTTGACATAGACGAGAGGCGTTGGACCGCTGAGGCAGCTCAGATGCGAAGGTTATCTTGGTGTTGTGTGATATCTTTGCAGCACCAAAGTAGAGTTGCTATTAGGCAATTATTTTACAACCTTTATTATATATACTTCAGAAGAATAAAGCGGTCTGGACCTCAATGGTGGGTACAGCCAAGTATGCAAGCACTGTAAAAGGTTTCGCCACAAACTCAATTCAGTCATCTTGATTACGTTGAGACAGCTTTTTCACCTCGACGAGAAATATCGCGAGACCTCTTAAGACCCCTATCCAAATGGTATCTCTATTATTTACATCAGCTAAAGATCAAACTTACTTTTCATTGTCTGTTTTATAGATACGTGCTATCTCTGGCACTAATGGATCATCTGGGTTTGGATCACATAACAGTGAGCAGATGGACAATAGAACTGCAACAGAAAGAAGAGAGAGGTGCATCAGTGCATACATTGGCTATCCAATCAAATGACACTTAAGAAAAAGGATTTTGTTCCCTGTTCATTTTAATTGACTCACCTTTAGAGATAGTTAACGCAGGAGACCACTGTGACCTTAGAATATCCAAACAGATGCTGCCATTACTGTTAATATTTGGGTGATAAATTCTTGTGGTGAAAGCAACCTGCAAATTAGATGGTGAAACAGACGGTCAGAACGCACACATTTCAAACCTACCAATTGATATTTTACTGTAGATCTCTAGGATAGCAGCAGGAACCTGATTATGTTGATAATACAGATAAAGCCGGGCTCAGACTGCAGGAGTTTTTAAATCCTAACCGATAGTGAAATATGGTTGCATCACGCACAAAAGGAGACTTTTTGCAGATTCTTCTGAAATCTCAAACCTACGGTACACACACGACAAGATTTAAAAATCATGGCGCATCACATGGTGCTTTAGCACCTCAAGTGATCTCACGGGGAAGAGGATGTAAACAAAATGGATACTGTGTTGTGGCAACATGCTGTAGATATTATATGAGGAGACATAAAAGGCAGTTGTGTTGTTGCCACATTTCGACCAGCCGTTCCTCCATCTCCGTTGTCCACCGAACCCTCACAGCTGTTTGTTGTTTCGCGGTCGCCATTACAAAAGTCTCGTCACTTCTCTCCCCTTGGCTATTGTGGAAGTCCTGACATATTCATAGTAATAATCATCCCGATTTAAAATCCTAAATATCAAACATGTTTGATATTGTCTGGGTGGCCCGATGTGTCCGCGAGCAGATCAGGAGGTTTGAGATTTGATCTGTAAATGCCTCACATTACCAGATAAACGGAGATGAACATTGAAACCGACTGATGCCCTGAACCCAATTTTTCTTTTTTGTAAATCAGCCATAAATCGGCTTGAAACTCCTGTAGTTTGAGCCTCATGCGCCAAAAAACACACAAAAAAACTTGACAATCTTATTAAAATGTACTTTTTACAGACAGATTAACCCTGAAGGTTGTTTAAATACTTGATTCTTGCCTTAGGTGGTTTGAAAGGGTAGTCTGTAGGAAAATGAATGGTCAAGAAAAACACACCGCCTTGATACGGACTGTCATTCTGTCAAGAAAAAGAAAAAAAAAACAACAGAACAATGTTACACATTTTCCGTGACTCCTTTAGTGAATTCAGTGTTATAACAGTACAGACACTGCATGCAAATAAATGTCACAATCCATCATTAACATGCATATGCAAATAAGGACATATATCCACTTACAGGTCCCATAATTGTTGCTTGCCAGTGAAACACTGCAAATAAAGAGCAAGAAACGTCTCATTACGGTGAGCTCTGTGATGTGCTCGGATATAGGAAATGAAAACAAACAGCAAAATCACTCACAGTCATCTCCAACCGGCCCTGCTGAGCACTGCGCTGGCGGGTCCCGGCCCAGATCGGTCAGCTCCTAAAGACAGAGAGGATTTATTTTCTTCTTAATTCTGAGTATCCCATCAACTATGACATCTTTTATCTATCACTACAGTTTCCATATATTTCATTCTTGAGGTAAAACGGCAAAATGAAAAATACTTTTGCCATTGTACTCCCATGTTTAATGGGACTGGGATGATAAAAAATTAAAAAAGCTCATTTTATATAAATATATAAGTTATCGATATATAAATATCTAAAGCTAGTTGACTTAGCTTAGCTAAGATAACATTTTCTGTGACATGCTACTGTATACTGAATCTTTTGTAATATACAATTTTAATGAGCGTGTCAAAAAATGGTCTATTACACACACAGTAGGGCTGTGTGTAAAATGGAAAATCATCTTGAATAACCAATAACCTATTTGGTTTGAAGCAATTAAGCAATAATACACAATAACAACAATAAGACAGTCTGTGTTAACGTTCAGTCATCACAGTGGGTGTGTCAAGGAAGTTGCGGAGCTGGTTCATAATGTTGTTATATGTATATTAATAATTTAGTTTTTATAGCAAGAGTTGTATTCCACTATCAGCACATACCACCAGTTATAACGTGCCATGCTCTGATTGATCGTCTCTTTTAATGTACTTCTGGATAAGCAATCGGGTTTTGATTCCAAGTACATTCTCGGTCAGTGTCAGTTATCTGATTCTACTACATTTAGCCATTTAAAGAGCTGAAATCAGGACTTCAGTCATTTCCTTTTAATCCAAATTATACATTCCTCTTCCAGACAGATAACACGTAATTAATGAACTGTCACACTCACACAACTATACTCTTCTGTCCCCGAGGCCCAAACTGTTGACCCAGGAGAACAATCAGAGTGGAGACTCGTGTGTCATAAGATAGGAACAGTGGACATATCCTCTAATTTCACATGCTCTCACCCCTCACTGATGAGAATACTGACATCTTTCTCAACTCTTGAAAAACAGGCAGGAAATGACAGTCCTTAATGTGTAACTTTACAAAGAATATCAGAAGTTGCAATGCAAAATGTTCTTTTGGTTCCCCAACAATCACCAAAAACACAAATGCCCGCAAGTTCAGCAAAAAAAAAAACCTAAGGATCACTGTGTCAGTCACAGAATGCGTCATATTCAGAGTCTTTTGTGACACATCCCCTTGTTAATATGTACTTTATGAGTAAATGTGATTTCACCAAGTACATTCCAATCAGCCAATCAGATGTGAGGGACAAGTTTACAGTTTATGTCAAGTTTAGGATTGCAACCAGGGTTAGGTATTTCTACATCAGTGTTATTCTTCTATCATTTCCCCCTGATTTTATGGATAAGTAATGGGTTAGGTTTAGGATTAGGGATAGGGATAGGCTTAGGACTACATTTTTGGACCATGTCTTACTTGGCAAAAATCACAATGACCAGCCTTTATGACCCGATATTAAAGAAATCAGCCTTTTTACCATTTATTATAAAGTCAAAGTAAAGTTCTTTCACCTATTCTATACATTACACAGTGTTCGATCCTGATTTTGGAACCCTCTACAGTAAGAGCTGGTCTAATGGCTAGTTCACGCTGCCACAATAAACATTTCAAACAGTCTGCAGTTGGTCCTTAGACTTAAAATGTTGGGAAACAAAACTCAAGTTCACACTCTCTGAACAAGGTAAAAACAATATAAATACTGTTCGTTTTCTCACAAAAACCACTCGTTTCGTGTCTTAGGCCATCAACGTGTCCATGTTTAATTTTGAATTCTCTGTGCATGCTCTTCTAGAAAATCCCCACTGACTTCCATTATATGACTGACAGACAACAATGGTTTGACAGAAAAATGTCAAAATTGAAAAACGAAGACACCCACATCTTGGATGCCCTTGAGGTAAGCTAAAACATTTCAAAAATTAATTTCAAAAGTGAACTATCCCTTTAATACAGTAATTATTAATAATAATAATAAAAAAAGAATGCTGGCAACTATTAAATATTCATTATGTATTGTATGATGTATTAAATATTCACACCTCTACTCAGGCGTACACTTGCTGCACTGGTTTAAGTAATAATGAAGAATGTTGGCATAATAAACTAGTCTTCCGACCTCTGGCCACACCTAGGCATTTAGACAACAAGGAAATAACTACCGTTCTAGATCTTTCGGTCTCTATTCTTCATAGGAAAATACAGTGACAAGCCTCTATATGAACCACTTCTGAGAAAATAGCAAGTTTCTGAGAATTCATGAATGCGAAGTGCTGGCAACCCTCTGGCAGCGCTTGCCTGTGCATGTGAACATGTGACCATACAGGAAGTAGAGGTCAGAGCCTTCGTAGATGATGAGAATGTCTGAGATGGAAACATCAAAACAAATACAGGTAGACTCGCTGTTTAGTTCATAACACGGTCGACAGGTTGCACATCTCTGAATACAAAACTCAGAACTGAAAGATTATGGGTAAAAATTCAAACCACAGACTGATATTGTTTTTTAACCGGTATCATGGCACCTCTCGCAACCAATTTGAAGAACCAAATTTATTTCTACTTTTTGACAATAAAATGAATCATTAGACTGCAACAATTGCAACAATATGCACAGCTGCACTAGATCTACTTCCTGAACTTCAGCCAGCTCCTTGTTTTCTGTCTGCCATTATTGGACAAACTTGATTCATTCAGGTGTGCCTGATTATTGTTGTTGTGACTACTGAGGTCAGACACACCTGGATTAATCAGTTCGTCCAATAATGGCAGACAGGAAACAAGGAGCTGGCTGAAGTTCAGGCAGTAGTGGAGCAGTGCATAAAGCCCATTAAAAAGTCCTATATATTAAACATTGTATTATTATTAATTATAATATAATATAAAAATATACTAAGAAAATGTATTCTGAATTCAATAACAAAAAATTGTTTAATTCCGCTGTATTAACTTGTTGGAACTCTTTGCTGCATGCGAGAAGCAAAATAATCAAACAAAATGGATCTGAGATTCACTTGAGGAACTTAACCAGTCTAAACTAGAAACTAAACAGTCAGTCACAAGCCACACGAGAAAAACAAAGTTGACAGAGTTAAATCAAGGCCATTCTAATTGACAGACAAATGCCAGATCAACAAAAATTGTCATCCGTAAAGCTGCCTGGTGACATGTGTAGAGGAAGCCTTTACGAGACTCAATGCACGACACCAATTCAGCCAACCAATATAGGACAGTGTGAACATCAGCACTAACAGTAGCAGCTATTTTTACGCCTGCATACTTCAGACGAGGGTGTGGGGAATAAACCAGCCCTCCCACTTGAGATAGGTCTACACGTTGCTGGTATTTTCAACCAGTCGTCCGTGTGGCCACTTGGTATTTGCTGTTCCAAAATGATCAGCTCATCTTTAAATGTCTGCCATTCTTTTCATTTCCCTATTAAACAACCCAAAGCCCTGAAAACTGATTGATATGGGTACAACAAGCCACAGAAAGTTGGACCAACTCAGTATTTGTCCGTCTGCCTGCAAACAATCTGCTGTGTCAGTCTAATTCATAAAAGCTCTCAAAGTCAGTGAAACAGGTGAAAATGATCCTTTCGCCAAGTTCAACAACTATTGTGCAACTACTTCATTCATGCTGGTATGGGCCGGATATTTCTGATTGGAGTATTATGTGCTCATAGTAGCTTTCCAGGAAGCACTTCTAGCAATGACGCAAAGGTCTTGTTGCGTTTGTCAAAATAAATTAACATCACTATTAAAAGAGATAAGAACAATCTTATCTTTATAGGCTTATATGCCCATAGGATTTACTCAAAATCAGTAATACAAATCCTTGTCCCAACCAGTACTTCTGTGACTGAGATGATTCATAAATAGCTTTCGCCTGAACCAACACCATGAGTTAAAACATGAGGAATCCCATAGCGCTGTGTTTACCTGGATGTGACTCACAGAGGAAACACATCCACATAAAATCCCCCTCATCCACCACCTAAAATCTGATTCCAGTATTTCCACTGTTTTTAACCAGTAATATGAGGAATGTCATATAGTTATTTTAGCTTTAACTATTACAATGTGGCACCTGTCTTTATGGGTATTAGCCCAATAAATAAATGTAAAGTAATGAATTAATTAATGTAATAAATGTAATGAATTAATTAACAGATTATTATAGATAGATAGATAGATAGATAGATAGATAGATAGATAGATAGATAGATAGATAGATAGATAGATAGATAGATAGATAGATAGATACCTTTTTGAGGTAAGTTAACAGTAAACAACAACATAATACTATACATAATACTAAATAATACTACAATGCTAAACATGAAAACAGCCTACTAGCCAAACCTGCTATCCTCATAGCATTGTTAACATAGGCTATATTTTTCTATAAAACATCCAGCGAAAAACCAAAGGGTTTGGGCAGTGAATTTAAAATTATTAACATAAAATATAATATTTTACCTTGTGAATTCGTTTTAATGCCATTCTGTGGGTGTATTGGGCTCCTGAGGCCGAGGAAAGAGGAGATATCCGGCTAGCTGCGGTTAGCTGTGCTCGCTAGCCAGACACTAAAGATCCAACAGAAACCAGAAAAGACCGAAACGGAAACGAACAAAATAAGCCGTTAAGATGGACCAACGGAATCCCAGCAGTTCGAGCGATTATAATCCTGACTAAAATGAAAGTTATATTCAGTATGAACGTGAAGGCCTGTATCAATAATGAACACTTGTATAGGTATGTGTGTGTCTCCACCTCTCTCTCTCTCTCTCTCTCTCTCTCTCTCTCTCTCTCTCTCTCTCTCTCCAAAATGTCCTCTTTCTCACTCCCTCTATCTCTCCTGACGTCTACGCACAGCATCGGTTTGCGGAAATGTTGTGTTAAATCCTGGAAGCAGTGAATAACAGAGAGGAAAAGGCATTACGAAACAGTCTTACAAAATATGAGGATCTGTGTCAGGGTTATTTCTTTTTCGTGGTTTTGTGTCTCAAAACCACCAAGTGCCTGACAGCAAGTTAGTCACAATGAAATCAAAATTTAACATTTTTAATTTTTATGGAACATTGCCATATTTATTATAATTTAGATTTAAAGATATGCACATCATCATTATTTTTTTTTAAATTGATCTCTAAATCTTTTTATCTTTATATATTTAAGCAAAATAAAACTTGCCCTCTTACAACAACGGCTGCAAAGTCGGATATTTCCCTACTATATAGGCTAGTGGGCAAAAAACAGTAGGATGTGACAAAAGTCTACACAGGCTATACTAATTCACAGTAGGCTACTTATAAAAGAGTAGGCAAAAAGTATCTGGACCACGGGAGAGGATGAATGGCAGTATTGCAGATAAGCCTAGCCTAGTAGGCTACGTCCATTTTTATTACACAATATAGCCAAACATACTCTTTTAGGCAGCTGTTAAATAATTAGGCCTACTCACTCAAAATAAGTAGCCTATACCTCTATGCGATTTTTGACGCAGCCACTATCTTGCATCAGCCTGTCACTTACATAACATCACTACATTCGCAAACCACAAGCATCCAACGACCCAACCAATTTCAGATGGACAAAATTAAGGCCCGGCCTGCATTTTTCACTTGGATATACATCACGAAAAGACCATCGCTAATTCTGTTTCATGCCAGTTTTAAAGTCAAATTTATTGTTCCATATGTAAACCTATATAAAAACCTATATAAATATAAAAATACACAATTACATACACACACACAACACAATAGCCAGAGAACCTCATTGTGAAATCCGCTAAAATGGGGCAGTGATGGCATCTTCCTTCCTTCCTTCTGAACAATCACAACCATGGACTATAGATTTGGTCATTGGGGCCAGTTTCCTGAGGCCTCAGTCTTCCTTGTCAATCATCATCTGGCAGAAGGACCCTGGTTGGTCAGTGAGACCTCAAATTATTTTGTTATACCCTTGCCAGAAATTTTGTGAACTGCAGGAGCAATTTCATCTTTGGAATTTAAATTTACATTGACCTAAATACTGTACTCTTACCCTTCTGAGCTGTAAAAATATTACACATTCTTAATACCAATATAAATGTTGCAGAACATCCGCTTCTCTGGGGTCTTAAAAGAGAATTGCATTTTTGGTATGATTTTCATCTTTACACAAATGTACAAAAACAAACTAACAATATATATATATATATATATATATATATATATATATATATATATATATATATATATATATATATTGATATCATTAGTTTTCTTCCTCTTTATCCTGTTTTCCTTCCTCATCCTCCTTGTTCACCCATCTATATTTTGCTGTAGAGCTGCAGCAGTTTTTTGAAACCAGGACATTTATAAAACGTCAGCCAGGATGGCCATGGACGTGAAGACAGGACATGTCCTGGGAAAACAGGACTGTTGGTCACCCTATAGGAGACATTCTTTTAACAGGTTTACTCAAATCTGATTTGTTAAAATATTTTATTAATTTTCATATTTAAGTGACAAGGTCATATGTTTCTTGTTCTTCAGTATCAATTTTATAAGAATATGTTGATCAGCAGCAGTTGATTATGACTATTAAAATATTGATGGCTATAAACTTCACATAGCAGAATGTGCTTAAAAAATGATTTTCATATATATACATATATTAGGGCTGTCAAAACCATTAATCGCGATTGATCGAATCCAAAATAAAAGTTTGTGTTTACATAATATATGTGGGTGCACTGTGTATAATTATTTTTTATATATATATAAAAACACACATGCATGTATATTTAAGAAAAAAAAATATTATTTATATATAAAATATTTATATTTATATATAATATAAATTATATATAAATATATTAACAGAATATACATGAAAATATTTCTTAAATATATACAAGCATGTGTGTGTTTATATATCTAAAATAATTATACACAGTGCCCCCACATATATTATGTAAACACAAACTTTTATTTTGGATGCGATTAATCGCGATTAATCGTTTTGACAGCCCTAATATATATATATATATATATATATATATATATATATGAGACATTTCCTCCGAGGAGTCAAGGGTGGCAGTGACTCCAAAAAAAAAATCCATATTACAAAAATAAAACAATGCAAATATTACAAAATGTGACATTAAAAAGTGTATAAATCACCTTTTCTAAACTACTGTCCAACAGTGACACCTGCAGGTAAAGTTACAGCGGTGGTCTGCGACTCTCTTGCCTCCCCTGAGCCCATTGAGTTTCAACAGACCCCCTAATGCATGTGTTGCATGATGTAATTGAGGATGAATGTGGGAAAGTCACATGAGAGGAGGCAAATACCTCCATTGCGTTATGATTGGATATGATTGGCTATGATTGGCTGTGATTGGACCCCGTCTCTTGTTTTCGTGCTTGTTCTGCGTTTGCGAAAAAGTAAGTAAACAGCTCAGCCACTTAAAAATCACTGCTTTGTCATGTCAAAATCAAACTTGAAATGGCCGGAAGAAGACATGATGACTGGTGGTTTTTAGTAAGGTGAAATTAAAACTACATATATGTGTCTGACCAGTGTTTACCGAGTTGATGATCATAAAATAAGTTAACTATTTAAAAGAACTGCTGAACATCAGTTCACAAATAAAATATATGATTTAAATTGTTGCTGCCTTTAGTTATTGTTTTGGAATACATGTTCATCCAAGCATGAGATTTATACTTGGTTTTTAATAAACAGTAATAAAAATGTGTTACACTGTTAATGTGAAAAATAGAATTGTATTTTTTATGTAATATAAAGTCATATTTAACCAGGAAAATGTGACAACGTTAAGGAACATGAATTTACATTTGATTTGTAAAAAACAACATAAACAAAAAGTCAGAGGACTTTGCCTCCTCATATCAGAACACCACATATTATATATGCAAACATTATATATGCAAACCTCTGAGTGCACAGAGTGAATGAGCATGTTAAAAACATAAATTTACAACATATGGGGATATTCTGATCTTATGTATTTAGAAAAATAATAGGAAAAAAAAACTAGAATTTTGAACCAAACCAAAATTTTGGAGGAATATAGCCTAATGGATGGATGAAAGAGTAGTAATATGACATGTAAATATTTTGGACTTCCACACTGGAAAAAAAGCCAAAAGTTTCTTCAAATACGTCATTTCACAGTGATGTTATTTTGCTTGCATTCGGGTCTTCTAGTAAGGTCGTTGTAAGAACACTAGATGGAGCTCTTTACCTTCCAAACAAAATAATAGCATGATCCCGAAAGTGTCTATTCAGTAGTGTACTTATTTTATTTACTACTCAGGTGTCATGACTTCTGTGACAATCTTAATGATTATCACTATTTCTAACTTGCATGCTTGCATATTTCTTGCAAGCATGACGTGACAATTAACACTCTAAACAAACTAATTTTATTGTATTTTACTGATAACAGATAAGCTCGCATGCTTTATAAATAAACAATAAAATAAATTATCCATAAAATGATGTTGCAAGCCGCCGAATCTCTGATCTCATAAGACCCCAGTGATTATTTAAAGTCTTGAGGTCCTCATTTAATATCAGTTCTTACACATTTAAGGTGATTCAAAAGATTGCAAGAAACCATCCTTTTAAAGGACTATAGAAAATAAAATAGGTAGGCCTAATTGGAAAAATACAGATTTTCTCTTGACTTCTTGAAGAACACCATTAAGTAATAGATGCTTTAGCTAATTTCATGACTATTGATGATGAATATCCTGGCAAGAAACAATGTGGGTTTTTTTTAACTTGACGACCACTAGGTGGAAACAACCGCTTGAATCTGACAGAAAGATGTCCGGACTGATAAAGTGACTTCAATTAACCTGAGCTGTGCGAAAAAATAACAAATGATACCATATTAGCTGCTTTTCTCGATTTTTGTTTAAGATACATTTCAGATAAATTTCATAAGAGACATTAAAACTATTCAAAAATGTCTTTGCATACAAATGTCTTATCTCGTTTCCCCCTAAATATGTTCATTGATATTTGATAAATTGTGCAATCCAAACTAGAATGCAAATGATAGCCTATGTTCAAGAGTTTTTTCGTATAGCCAAATGTCAGCCGGATGTGTTATAGGCTATATTGTATCAAGGAATATTCACTCGTAGCAACTTTTACAACCCGTCCGTGCAGTTAGAACGGCTCACATGATGTTTTACAATTTGACAACGTCCTTTCCGCGGAATATAATGGGAATAATAGAGTAAAATAAAATGACATGTTCTTGCCATAAATGAATATATAAAAGACATGAACATTTGATAGACTCCCAAAAAAAACCCCGAAAATAATAGGTATTAGAAAATAATTTTCTACTTAAGAAATCTCGGGCTTTCAGACGCCAGACGTCACAGAAATATTTATCACGGGTTTGGAGAGTTACGAAAAGCGCACGAGACACATAATCTTTATGTCAATGTCTTATGTTTAACATGTTGTGTTTCGAAGTGTTGCATATGCTGTGCTTTGAGTACTGACCTTCCTCTAAAATATATTGAAAATAATATTTATAGACCGTCTTGTTTAGTTTCGTCATGTCACCCAACATGAGTTTCTGATCACTATTGACCTTCAATCTCCACTCAAATCTAGAATAGAATATGTTATATTAGTGGTCAGGGGTTATGCTCCGTTTGAGCCAGTTCAGGGCAGAGAGGAATCGTGTTGTTTTGTAGAAGACTTTATGAACAACGGGCTGCTTTTCTGCCGCTTCAAGTATTTTGTCTTTGATTGAGACTTGGACGCAACATTTTCAGATAACATAAGCAAGATAATACTTTAGATAATACTTTTGTAAAAAAATAAATAAAAAATAAAAATATATATTTTTTAAGAAGAGTGATATGTGAATATGCTAGGCTATAGCAAAATAATTACACAAATAGTCCCACAGTTATAATTTAATAACAATAGTAATGTGTAAGGGTATGATGGATCCTAGGGATTTTTTTTTTTTTTTTGGAACAAATGATACAGGGGCTCTTTGATTAGGCAATACTATTTTTTTTAGTTGAAATTGAGTTTGTGTGTGTGTTTTTTTTCTTAAATCCCACTGGGTCGTTTTCTGACTGCTCTGGATGGCTATCTGTAATAAATATTTAATCATTTGGTGGAATTCAAAATAAAGAACTCCAAAAACCCTTAATTTATTGTACAATTTAAAATTTCTTTGGGATAATAATGTGTACATACAAAAACATTAGCTGATACTGGATTAATTTGACACAAATAATATAATAACTTTTGTTAATATGATTTATTTCATTTATATTATATTTGCATTGCAGGCGGACTGATAATAATAATATTGTGATGATTGCTATTATTATTATAGTCAATGCAGCTGCTAACCCTGTGGCTTCGCAAAATTGAATATTATTCTAATTTATCGAGCAAATTTATATTTAAATTTAATTTATCGAGCTAATTTATAGTCCCTAGTCAGGAGGACAACTTCATTCCTCAAGGTTTTACAAATTTAACAGATGTCACTGTTTAATAATAATATCTGACAGTGTTACAGAATATTACTGCGCTTTGCCATATGTGGAACATGTATAGTAGCCTTTCCAGTATGCTTATGGATCCTCATTCATCAAATCATACTTCGGCTGCACTTTTAGACAAATTTGACTTCTGGAAAACGATATATCCAAGTCGGTTATGTTTTAATCATGATAGATGAAATGCATCGTGAATGTTCCTGGATATTAAAGAGAAGTGTCAGGTTGAATCTGGAAAGCACGAGACCACTTCCACAGGCAGAGCGCTCAGTCCCTCTAACATCAGCTGAGTTTTTGCGGCCAATTTTGAAAATGACGCAAGGGATGACCGTGACCAATCAGAGCGCGGAACGGAGATTGACATGTAAATGACTTCGCCTTTTAAGGACAAGTCTCCGCCCTCGTCAAGTCCACGCTTGTCCCCCCCGAGAGCTCTGGAGCCGCGGAACCCGAGAGAAGGTGCGCTCCGCTGGGACACAGGAGGCATTAAGAGACGGGGAGGGAGGGAATGAGATTTCTTGCTACCCAATCCCTCTTTTCCCCAGGGACAGCAAGCCTTCCCTGGTCCATCCCTCCCTCTTGTTTGGTAATCATTTCATTTTACTCCTTTTTGAAGCAGTCGCCCGTTTTATCCCACTTTTCATTTCACAATCCCGTGCGCGTCTGTTCGCCTTCTTCTTCAGAGCAAGTTCGCGTTCTCCCCTCTTTCTCCCCGCGACGAGAAGGTCTGCTTGATCCCGGCTGATCGTTTCCTTTGAGATGCTCCACAGCTCTTGCCTTCTCTCTCCACCCTCTTTTAACTAGAGACCGGTTAATCTTGAGTGAACTGAACTTGGGTTTGGAATCTAAAAGAAAGAGGAACACCCAAAGGGATACGGCAGCGCGTCTTTGGATAAGGACCTCTTTCCCCTTGTTGCACTTTGGGGGAAGAATTTTTTTCCCTTTCAGTTGGTTTTTGTTAATCCAGGTGGTGCAGGAGGATTATTCCACTCGAGCTGGTGTAGAGAGACATCCCCCAGAAGGCTATTTTCATGTTCTCCATCCAGGACGGTCTCCCACGGGGAGCCTTGACCATGAAAGAAGAGCCCCTTACGAGTGGCATGACGCCGGTGCGCTCTTGGATGCAGAGCGCGGGGATACTGGATGCCAACACAGCTGCGCAAAGGTAAACATCACCAACAAGCTCCAAGTTGTTCATATTCCAAGTAGTTGGGTGCGTGAAACGGAGCTTCTGAAAGAGAAAGCGCTTTGCCACAGTTCTGTGAGTCTTTCGAAACGAGTTGTTTTGAATCTGTAAGTGCTCGTACAAAGTCGTTGCAAACAGCACAGTATCCCAGTCAGTTTGTCGGCTGTTATTTAGTTGTAGACGTGTTGAAACCGATTGCGCATCGTTAGGCGCATTAGCAAAAGCTTCTCGCTCCACTCCAGAAAGGCGGACTCTGATTACACTATAGCTGTCACACATGAGAAAATATTGTTCTACCTGATTTCTCGTGGTTGAAAGAGAGCCGGAGAGCTTTCAGGTTGACCTGGGTAGGAATGTCCCGCTCATGCCATCTCATTTACCGTTAAAATGTTGACATTTCGCGCTAATCTAATAATGTTTCACGTGCGTCGCAGGGACAGAGAGCTCTGAATCACTGACAAGCATGAGTTTATAGTTTGTTAGTAAATAAAATATGCAATGTTCGAGCGTCCTTGAAATAGTCGATTAAAAATGATCTTAAATTATTTATTCGGCTTTATCTTATTTATGTGTTACATTACAGAATAATGCGGAAAGTGTCGAAAATGTGTTTTACGCTGTCTTAGACAAAACTGTTTTCACAAACAGAAAAGTCAAACCGACCATGCGTGTTTTTTCAATAGCGTAATGCAAACCAAACCAGTCTCCAAACCTTTTGCGCTTGAATCAAAGTTAGTTTTAGCGCTGTGAGTAGAGTTCCTCCGCGCCTACTCTCCTGAATGGTGTTGAAACACCGTGGAAATGTGTGCTGTTCTGTCTCAACCTTCAAAGAAACACATGGGATTTTGAGAAATGTGTAAAGGTTACACTCAAGTTGTCTTGTAGAAATTTTACGCAGAGTGACAACATTTGTTGGAGACTCGAGCATTTAAAAAAAAAACTCCGATAGCGGCTCAAAATGATTATTATATGGGCCGTGATATCATGTTAAAACTGTTTAAAAATATATAAGAGAGGGAAGAACAGGGAGCATCACACTAATTCCGAAAAATGAATTGTATGTTGAACTGGCCACGCTTTTTTAAAGAAAATATGCGTGTGTTTTTGTACCAAAATTTCAATTTATTTTCTTTTTCTGACTTCATAAACGCCCAGAGAAAACGGTTAAGGACTAAATGAGATTTGCTAATTTACTGCTATTGATTTTTTTTTAGCAAAGCCTATTTGAGCTCAATTAAAAACTTTATGTAGGCCTATATATTTATTTATCATTGGCTTAATTTGTCTACAGCAAGGCCAAGCGTGCGGGCTACAATTAATTAACATCTAAGTAATATTTTATGTGATATTTATACTAAATTGAGCAGTAAAATGCAGTTAATGAGACGGGTTGTTATTTTCTGCTGGTGTGTGGATAAGTAGGCTACCTATGCATCCTGAAATCAAAACATCTTCAGAACATATACGCTTTCGAGGCGTTTGTACAAAATAATCCTACAGTTCATGAGCCTACCAAGAGAGATATGCTGCGTTTACATGTTTTCGTGATTCCCTTGAATACGTTCGGAGATAAATCCCCGTGGTATATTAATATTGCATATTATGAAGGATAAAGTTGATGTTTCAAACTTACACCAAGGCCAGCTGCCGTGTACAAGTGGCCGGAATCACCTGTCCATTCATAGCCTTTCATATGCACTAACATGACAAAAGTCGCGAAAACCTTGTTCACCAGTGGGTTATTTGCAGTCGAAGCTGTTGATGTTTTACTATGATATTAATTCGAGACAAAAATGCAGAGTCTTTGGGCATCTAATTACCCTACATGGGATAAACTCACATCTTGAATTATTTATTATGGGGAGAAAAAAAGTCGCATCGAATGTAAGTTTCAATGCATATGCGCATACAAAAAGTCCATATGCAACGTGACAAGAAAAAGCACGTTTTATGTGCATTTATTTATTTAATTATTAAAAAAAATAATCGGTCAAAATTATCGCACGTTTTATAGTAATTTCTCATGCTTAAAGTTAACCGTGCTTTCTCATCATGTAGCAGGGCTGCAGAAAAAACTCATTTGTAAATGTTAATACCAAACCGTTTCCCTCATAATAAATTATTTGCACTATATAATCAGCCTCATACACAACATTCTCCCGAGCTCAAACGTGTCACGATAGCATCTTAAACTAAAAGATTTAAAAACTCTACTGAAATGTTTAAAAATAGTTCTTATTTTTTGCATAACAAATACTGTGTTAATAATCCTTAATATGTTGTACATTTCCGTATTAGCCCATTAATGCTTTAGTTAACTTTCAAGTAAAATAAATATGCACCGCTTCTTCTGCTTCTACTTTAAATCTACTCTCTTTCTTGCTCTCTCATTCTCAAATTGTTTTTTTAATTTAGTGCTCCATTTTAATCTCAAATACCAACATCAGTTTTATGGGTGCAGTAAAGAGTGAAGAGACAGTAAAGAGAGTGAAGACAAAAGAAGCAAAAGTGAGAGCTTAATTTCATCTTAATCTTTTATGTGTTCCTGTACCTACTGTATGTGTTGGCTATGGTGGTGAGGTGTATATTGAGCTTGGTGTAAGGTGCAACCTTTTTTTTGGATTAGTGCTGTCAGAGTAAAAAAAAAAGAAAGTCATTATTCAGACCAATTGGGATCCTGCATTCAATTTTAACTGCAAAAATGAGGATTGACGCATGGTCCCATTATTATTACCCACATTGTAATCACAGTTCAGTGCAAATTTTCATTCAGTGTAAACTTGTTTGCATTGCTTTGCTATCTAAATAGATGGATAGAGTTGGCGGAACAGGTTTGTGATGCTCGGGTAGCTCGGGGGTACGTTTGTGGGGTCCATCTCCCCCCGAGCATTTCTCTCTCTCTCTTTCTCTCTGGGCCTAGGGGTGAGTGAGAGGGCCGCACAGCTGGGGAACAGATTTCGATTGACCCTTTCACCGATTCCGTACCCTACACTGTAAAACCTGGCAAAGTGAATTATGTCGCCTCTGTTTTGTCCGCTGGGGTGAGAAGGAGGGGGTCAGACTAATGAAGTCCAGACCCACAGGCTTTGTACAAAATAAAATAAAATGTAAAAAAAAAGCGTTTTTCTCTCCTCACCATCCCAAAATCCCTTACATGCTGAAATGGCAGGATACATAGTACTTGCAAATCCAGCCAAATATGCAACAACGACACTGGACGGCACAGAAACGGCACTTGGCCACTCCAAAAAAAGTTTAAAACATTTGCGTATTCGTAAAAACATTAAAACACTCACTGAATCACAAAACACACCTGATTTACAGGGTCTCGCTCTGCTCTGTCTCAGTTGACGCCTGCATGCTGGAATGTAACACAGAGAAACAAGTGTTTTGGAAGCAGCTGGCCCATAACACGCTCGCGATTAGAGGCC
Organism: Cyprinella venusta; assembly: GCA_038021265.1. Classification (NCBI taxonomy): domain Eukaryota; kingdom Metazoa; phylum Chordata; class Actinopteri; order Cypriniformes; family Leuciscidae; genus Cyprinella; species Cyprinella venusta. Next base: position 5,564,077 of record CM075873.1, read on the forward strand.
GGGTGCAGGGCCACCTCTGTAATGACCCCATTAGAAACATACAGGTGACCAGCTAATGATTTCAGCTGTAGGCCACTAACGATTTTAGAAATGACTTTAAGGTTTTGTTTTGTTTTTTAAAGAAACGAGTGCCATAATTTGTAGTGTGTGTGCAGGTCTGGCAGGTGCAGTCAGGCTAAACCTACAGCAAACACGCACAAGTGCAATCCTAATAAAACACACACAGACCTCACAGTGCAGGGGCAGCACTTCACACACACTCTCAGTCCAGCTGAGGAGAGACATGTGACCAGTGCATTGATCAAGGCGTCCAGAGCAGATCAGTTACAATGAGACCCTGGCTAATTTAACTCTCTCTCATGATCGAAAGAAAGACAAATGCATGGCAATTTGGAGGAGACAAGGAATTAAATGTGATTAAAGCATAAAGAATCCAATAATATTAGGGCGTAACAAATGTAAATACCCCTTTCCTATGCACTTGATACACTTGCGCCGCTCTATTCTTTGTCACATGTTCAATTAGAGAGTCCCGATCGCATGAAAACATTTGTCTGTAATTTAGCCGTCCAGCTCCAGGAAATAACTTCTCACTGTGCAATGGTTTACTTGTCTCAGTGCAATTACGAACAAATTAGAAATGAGCTGGAAGCGTTTAGCACTGGCTGGTTATACGCTTTTACGATTAAAGAAGAGGAGTATTATGTTCCGGACGTGTTGCGGTGTCTGACAGTGCCGTCAGCTCTTTGAATTTGTCGGTGCATGTGTGTTAATCTTTATTGCTAGTTACACTGGCTTTATAGTACGATTAGCAATCATTGTGTGGACAGTAATTACTATTATTTGGGTAAAAGCTCCATTATATTTTGCCTTAAGTTATTGAGACTTGCATTGTGGATCATGATATTATTTTTTTTCAGGAAAACCTGATTAATCTTTATGGTCCATATCACACGACATACATGAAGTCTGGGTTCATAATCTTAGCCTACGTCATGTGATGTGCCCTCGTTTTGTCTCAGCCGTGGAGCGTTCCACACTGACATGATATAGCGAGCGATAAACAAACGCGGGTGAATTTGATTAGATGTCTAATCTGTGAGTGAGCCGCGAGTCTATTGACTCAGATCATCTCGTGTTGAGAGCCACAATCAGTGAGCAATGATGGCACATCAACCCCTCTGACTCCACGGGCCTTCAGCACAGCACCTTCTCTTCTCAGAAGAGACGTTTAGGTGGCAAAAGCAGTGTTTTTTGGGTGGCTCGTTGTTGTTTTTTTTGGTGAAAATTCAGATTTTGTTCAATGCGTTTGTTTAAAACATGTTCGGGTGCTTTTAACTGGCATTTACTGCATGAAGTGATTCCCTTATTGAGATTATTCAAAATCACCAGTCAACAAAAAGGATCCAAATAAATGAATGGATGATTAATGACATTGAAAAGTAAATATTTAGGCTTTTTTTTATTTTTATTGAGAACCAAGCGTATTGTATAAACCAGTGTACATATAGCCAAACATATCGGTGTGGGAAAAAAATCTGAACATCTTAAACAATTGCATATGCAGTTTGTATTGCTTTAATATTTTTTCTTTTACATATTTTCCCAAATTGTTCAAACTTATGCATTTTTTCAAACAATTTGACTATATGAATATACTAACCATCAAATACATTAATTCAATAAAAAATAAGTGTTACATTTTTTTTTACCGTACAATGAGAAACACCTTAACATAGAAATGAACCCTCTGATGCATTTTTTAAGTTACATATTAGGTGATAACTTTTGACCCTTAACCATAATTCTTCTTCACATGCAATTGTGTTTTTACTTCTGTTGCATTGGATTTGCAATCCTCTTAAATTACATAATTTGAGGGGTAATATATTTTTTTCTACACTAAAAAATGCTGGGTTGTTTTAACCCAATTTTGAGTCAAATATGGGCAATCCTAGCTGTTGGGTTAAATTTAATAATCACATTTTTTAATCCAACATTTGGGTTTGTCCATATTTGACCCGAAATTGGGTTAAAACAACCCAGTATTTTTTAGAGTGTGGGTTGTTTCAACCCAAATTTGGGTCCAATATGGACAAACCCAAAAGTTGGGATAAAAATGTAATATAAACAATTACAGTTGAAAGGGAAAGTTAAAGTTGGGTTAACATTTTGAATTACATTTTTAATCCAACATTTGTTTTTGTTCATATTGGACCCGAAATTGGGTTAAAACAACCCAGTATTTTTTAGAGTGTGGGTTGTTTCAACCCAAATTTGAGTCCAATATGGACAAACCCAAAAGTTGAGATAAAAATGTAATTGAAACAATTACAGTTGAAAGGGAAAGTTGAAGTTGGGTTAACATTTTGAATTACATTTTTAATCCAACATTTGGGTTTGTCCATATTGGACCCAAATTTGTGGGTCCAATATGAGTGTGTATATTTCTCAATTTTTGTATGCCTTGCCTTTATTAAACATGCATTTGAGGTGAAGGGAACACGATCAGGAACAGGGAGGCATTTAAAGACACTGTGTACTTTTCAGGAAAGTGTTAGTATTTGTGTGTGTGTGAATAAAACGGCGAGCAGGCAGGCGGTGGCAGCGATGCAGGCAGCTGGTGATGTATGTGCCAGCTTATCGCTGGGAGACGTGACAGACAGGCCGTTTGTGTTTGTGTGGCAATAGAAATCATGGAGAAATGACAGGCCTTTCTTTATGCAAAGATCCTCTCCGACACGTTTGCTTTGACTTACGGCCACCCGTTACTGTGCAGCGGTGACAAATGCCTCTATTACTCTCTGCACTCTGTCATTCCAGAAAGGTTTTCCTATGATTCCACGTCGTAACATCCAATTAGCGATAAAGAAACAAAGATGCCGACTATCCATAAATGCAATCAGCACATCTGGCGCGGCGCTTTCACCTCAGATAACTGCCATGTAAAATACACATTTTTATACTTTAGGGGGAACTAAACTGCCCATTTTGACAATTTACAATGCACACGGCTTGTGTTGAACAATTAAATCGGCACACACTTGAGTCGAGAGAGAACGAGAGCTACAGAGGTGGCATTGCAACAGGCCAAGTGAACCAGAGAAAAAGAAAAGGCCCCGTTTGACCACAAGTGGGATTTGGGTTTCAAAACAACCTCTTATTTTCTCTCTCTCTCTTCCTATTCTCATTCTGTCTCCGCTCTCCACTAATCCCAATATGCTGCCCGTGCTCCTACAGCGCTTTAGTCCTCAACTCATTAAATCTTATTACACAGCTAATAAGCGCTAACCAAACATACCGCTGCCATGCTGACTGCCCGCCGCCGCCCCCAACACCGCACGAGTGCACACACACACACACTCGTAAGCATGAGCAAATGTATGCCACAGTAATTGTCTGTTTCTGCATAAATTACGCCTCATGTAAACATAGAGTATGTGCATATCTTAGTATCCAGCATCCTCAAAATACTTCCATACGGACCCTGATGAGCACGAGAAAAGCGAGGATGTTCTGCTTCTCAGCTTTCTACTTTCTCATTTGGTCTGTTTTGGACATTTATTAGAGTAAAGGTCAAATTAAATATGATTCCCTCATGTTGGTTCATTTAGAGAACGATCTCCTTCTCACTGATAGCACGACCAAGCTGATACCATCCAGCCATGTGACCTTGTTTTTAGTTTTGACGAGACCTTTCTGAGGGAAACTGGTTCTGAGACCTTTTTGAAAGGATGGAAGCAACAAAACAGAACAAGAAATCCTTAAAAAAGTCAAAGGAAGGAAGAGCGCAAGAGAGAGAGAAGGAGATTTACATTTACTTGTTGGATCAGCATGTTGGCGCTCAGCCAGGGCAGAGATGATTTTTCCGCGTCACATTTGTATAAACAGAGCGCTGCTGTACGGCTCATTAGTTCGATAGTGAGAGAGAGAGACGAGCTGTAGTTAAAGACTTCCCTTTGTCACAGTCCATCACAGGCGTGATTAATGTCACCAAGATGTGGGGCCGAGTCCGTGATGCCACCCATATGCCACACACACACTCTACATGTGTCATATATAGTATCGCAGGCGTTTTAACGGATACCTCATGCCGAGAAAAAAAAGGGAAATACTGGTTGACATAGTCAATACAAAATTTATTCAGCAAGGATGCTTTCAATTGCTGTTCAAGAAGTTTGTAATGTTACAAAAGGTTTCTATATCAAATAAATTGTGTTCTTTTGAATTTTCCATTCATCAAAGAAACTTGATGGGAAAATGTATCAAGGTTTCCACGAAAATAATAAGAAGCACAAATGTTTGCAACATTAATATTAAATCAGTGAAACCCAAATGAAGTGTAGTGTACAATAAAGATAACTGTTCGTTAACACAACAATGATTTAATAAAAGTGGAAACGTTTTGCGTTTTTCACTTATGGATGCTTATGGATCCGTTTTGACGGATCCCGGAAAACAAATAAAAATGCTGTATAATGCTGCTAGGCCCATAGTCGGCGATGTCACTTTGTAAAGAAACACTACACACCTATAGGTGGAGCATGTAATACACATGAGCAACGCGTCACCGTTTTCACATATTTGCGTTTTTGTAGTTTACATGAAGACAGTAACGGTACTGTTTTCAAAAACATTCACTTTGAGCCCTATTGCTGTGTAAATTAATGGCAAAAATGCATAAGTTTGCCATTTTTAGCTTTAAACGGCCCCTCATCCTAGGGAGTCATCTAACTGACGCTTTTGACCATGCGTCTAAATACGACGCACATGGCAACCTTTAGCGTCAGTTAGATGTAGGGTTAGGGTTAGACCACTAGGAGGCGCGTCTCATATTGACGCTAAAGTGTGCCATGTGCGTCATATGTTGACGCATGGTCAAAAGCGTCAGTTAGATGACGCCTTAGGATGAGAACGGGCTGCATATTCATAACTTCAACATTAAGGCCATGTCCACACGGACACGGGTATTTTTATAACCGTGACTTTTTTTTTCGCGGTTCGACCGTTCGTCCACACGGAAACGCAATATCAGGATACTGAAACCGAACATTTTTGAAAACCCCTGCCAGGGTGAGTATTTTCTGAAACGCCGGTTGCTGTGTTGTCGTGTAGACAGTGAAACCAGAGTTTTTGCAGCGCTGACGGCTTCTGATTGGCTAACGTGGCTTTACGGTTAGGTTTATATCGCCTCCTGCTGGTGTTGCATGCTCTTGACAGCGCTTGATAGCGTGTTTTTGCGTTTTCATGTGGACAGAGGTTTTTTTTTTAAACGCAGGGGAAAAACTCTGGTTATAAAAATACCTGTGTCCGTGTGGACAAGGCCTAAGTATGCATGTTAAACACCTACCGACCTCTGAAACATCTTTTCTTTTTGCTGACGTAATCTAAGTCACATTTGCGGGAAAATAGTAGAAACCTATAATAACGTAGCCTAACAATCCAATCAAATCCCAACAGCTGATAGCAAGTAACGCTCTACATTTGAATACCAAATATTCTGTTTTACTCTGAAACACAGAGTTAAATGTGTTGTTAATTACATATTTGCAATTGAGTGGTGCAGGGATGACGTCAAAACCCGAAAGTGTAATTCGCAACTGTTTTCCTCGAGATTTTCCTATGGGGTTTTATAATGCTAAAGACTGGGTTAAACATAACTCGACGATACTTTGATGTTTTGTTCTACGATGTAAACTGCACACACTCACACATTCTAAAAAATTCTGGGTTGTTTTAACCCAATTTTGGGTCAAATATGGAAAAACCCGAAATGTTGGGTTAAAAATGTAATGTAAAAATTTAACCCAAAGGCTGGGTTAGTCCATATTTGACCCAAAGTTGGGTTAAAACAACCCAGGATTTTTTAGAGTGTAGATACATACGTTTTTAAGATAAACATGCAGTTTGATTTATCATCATTTTGCAGTGAGTTTATTGTTTTATTGAGATGTACATGCGAAGGCATCGCTACTTTTGCTCACACACGTCATCTAACTCCTCAAAATCTCAGCAGATCCTGCTTTGTATCGGCAGTTTCTTCTCTGCATGTTCATTAGCTGATGATTTCAGAGTTTGAGTCTCTGCGCTTAGTATCTATTTCCCTCAAGTGTTCAGGCCCTTGAGCTGTGAGGATCTTAGCCTGGGGTTCCTTTTTTCATTCAACATTATTAGACTTTGCTGGATGGCGTTAAGCCTGCCGTTGCATAAAGAAAGACGGCGCTCTTGTATTCCGAAATGTCATCATTACAAACCCTTCAGCTCTCGCTATGAATGGTTTATTGTGAAAGCGGTTCTGTGAGACTGTATTTATTGATTCAAATAAAAGTCTTCAAGTGGTGGGTGTTTTTACATCCAGAATTGTGTCAGAACTGTGGTTGTTTCTGGCTTGCATGCTTTTTTCCCTTTTATTGCTCTCTGTTCTGTGACGAGAAGATGTCAAACAGTGTGTTTAACAGAGACCGTGCGCTGTAGCCGTCCGTTAGCGACTGATTTACACAGCTCTGCTGTCTATGTGTGTGTGTGTGTCACCTCGATAGCAGTTATTTCGATACGGAGCGAGCGAGAGCCGACCAATCGTGCCTGCCTCTGACTCAGAACTGCTGGAGTGGATATGGCAGCAATCAACATAATTAAAATAATAACACTAACAAGCTTTCCGAGTCGATCGTTTCCTGCACGTAAAGATCCGTGCTTTGCGAGAGTGTGCGGGAACGCTGTCTCTCTCTCTCTCTCCTTCACCCCATCAGAAACATGACGCCTGGCTTTGTAACCGAGCTGATGGAGTAATGGAGTGGAGCTCATGATGCAATGCGTGTGTGTTTAAGTGTGATGCTCCCCCTAAATGTGTCATTTTGTAGATCTGTCTTCCTATGTGAAGGTGATAATTTGTGTTTACATGTGCTTGTGCATTTCACGAGTGCAGATGTAGGATTTGGGCCCAGACTGTTGATGTATTCAGTTGTGCGATATACGACTTATTTATTCTGAAATTTATGAATGTCACACTGCAGGATCATTCATACTTGTTTCAACCCAAATTTGGGTCAAATATGGACAAACCCAAATGTTGGGTTAAAAATTAGGGCTGTCAAAACGATTAATCGCGATTAATCGCATCCAAAATAAAAGTTTGTGTTTACATAATATATGTGGGTGCACTGTGTATAATTATTATATATATATATATATATATATATATATATATATATATATATATATAACACACACACATGCTTGTATATATTGAATCATGTATATTCTGTATATAGATTTATATATAATTTATATTGTATATAAATATAAATATTTTATATATAAATAATATTTTTTTCTTAAATATACATGCATGTGTGTTTTATATATATATACAAAATAATTATACACAGTGCCCCCACATATATTATGTAAACACAAACTTTTATTTTGGATGCAATTAATCGCAATTAATCGTTTTGACAGCCCTATTAAAAATATAATTTCAAATTTTAACCCAACTTTCACTTTCAACTGTACATTTTTAACCTAACATTTGGGTTTGTCCATATTTGACGCAAATTTGGGTTGAAACAAGTGTATAAATTTGAACCTATTATCGTGATGATTTGATTTAAAAACATTATTTAGAATTGGCAGTCGACATTTTTTTTTTCAAAATGATTTTGACGTATAATACACTTCTCATAATGTTATTGTGATCTTTGATGAACCGTATGCCTTTTTGGTATTGCATTTAGAGGGCATCTGTCAGACTTAGCACCGCCCTGACCAGTCAGACTGCTAAAGATCTTCACTGCGAATCAATTACTACAGATGAAGAAGATCATATTTCCCCATTTACGTTGAAGTCATCCGCTTTAAAAGTGCTCCTCCCAGAATCCCCCTCCCACAGCCTCTTCTGTAAAAGCTGTTTTTGCCTTCAGTGTAGTAACCTCAACTTCACGAATGAGATTTCATCAGGCTCGGATACAAATGAAGCATTAAGCCTTGGTAATAGTACTGGGGAGGGGTCAGGCTTTATTAATGTCCTATCAGGGGAATATCTCAACGAGCGGAGACAGAGAGCAGGCCGCTTTCCAAAACACTGGCTCCCCACCCCGAGCTCAGCAGATGAACAAATATTTATGTATGAGCATATTTTTGAGATTCAAATGCATTTCGGCCCACCTCATCAGCGTAACGAGTAAATAATGAACTGACTTAACAATGACAGCTGCAATTTACGTCTGTGTGAACATTACGCACTTTTTCATTTAATGATTCAGGGGATTGTAAATATTACGGGGCGCTTGTTTTGACTTAAAGGTGATGTCATTATTTCTATTAATTATGTTAAAACACTTTTTTATATATGTTTTATTAAAGGGATACTCCACTTTTTTTGGAAAAAGACTCATTTTACAACTCCCCCGAGTTAAACAGTTGGGTTTTACTGTTTTCGAATCCATTCAGCTGATTTTCTGATATTTAGAAGAATATCAGTAACCAGACAGTTTCTGGTCTCATTGACTTCCATAGTATATATATATTTGTTTCCTACAATGGTAGTCAATGAGACCAGAAACTGTCTGGTTACTGATATTCTTCTAAATATCAGAAAATTGACTGAATGGATTAGAAAACGGTAAAACTCAAACGTTTAACCCTGAGGGAGTTGTAAAATGAGTCTTTTTCCAAAAAAGTGGAGTATCCCTTTAAGTCTGTTATGGTCACCACGGCTGCTTTTATTTGTAAAAAAATACACTAATACTACATGGTACTAAATAATACCACACAGTAAGTACTACAATATTGTGCAATATTACTTCACTGTAAAAATTAATAGGCTTTATCTAATCAATAATTGTGGCAACAGATTACAAGCAATATTATTAATTAAATTTAACAAATTAGAATTGAAGCAATATTATTAATTAAATTTAACAAATTAGAATTGAGTAATAATTAATCAAATTAATTCCTTAAAAGTTAACCATTTAAAATGAGTGAAACTTACAAAAAAAAACCAAAAAAAAAACATAAATTTAAGTCACCATTATGGTGATCGGTGTTTGTTTTAAAATTACGGTTTAATCTTTGACATCTGTCTGTTAGTGAGATATTTTTGTTATTTTTTTGGTGTAAACTTTACTCATTTTAAATGGTTAATTTTTAACGAAAAAATTCTAATTTGTTAAATTTAATTAATAATATTGCTTGTAATCTGTTGCCACAAGTCTATTAATTAGATAAAGCATCTTCATTTTTACAGTGCTTTTACATTTTATAGTGTAATTTATTTCTGTGATGAAAAAGCTACATTTTCAGCATCATTACTCCAGTCTTCAGGGTCACATGATCCTTCACAAATCATTCTGATTTGCTGCTAAAGAAACATTTCTTATTGTTACCATAGTTAATATTTTTTGTGGAACATTTGCTACATTGTTTCACTATTTCTTGATTTTTATTCAGCATTTAATTTTAAAAAATAATCAGTAGCGTCCGTTTGGGGCGGGACTATTTGTTTGGCAACCAATGGCAGATGTGTTTGGGAAACCTGTCATTATCACCTTTACATACATGAATATTTAATCATAATACGATTTATTTATAATTCAAATACATTGTTATTAATTAATATTTTGATGCATGACAAATTTCTTTGTTGAAATCTAAAGTGGGAAAAGTGTTAAGAGATAGACTTGAGAGCTTGATGTCAGTTTCTGCTTGAGGGAAGGGATGCATGCATTACCACCCTATTAAAAATCCAGATCACCTGCATTTTAATCTTCCTTCCTTTACTTCAGGCCGTTTTCTCTCTCTGAGGACCATGTGTCCACTGATCCAGGTATGGAAAGATGATCAGTGCTTGCGTCAGTGGACTGGGGCTGACGGTTTGATTGATAGGTGGAGGTGTAGGGTTGGCGTAGAGGTGCGGGATTTTGGTCTCTGTCAGTCCGTAGTTTGCCACGCGTTCTAATCGATGCTCAAGTGCGTGAGTCGGGATAGAGTCTCCTATCGGCTGAACCCTGGGGAGGCACGAGCAGGTTTGACTGACAGGTCAGGGGAAGAGGAACGCAGCAGTTGCCAAGGCGAGCCGTACCCAGTAGCGATTGGCAGCCGCAAAGGCAGACGGTGCCTTCTGGGGTCCCCGCTCTGCGCCAGATTACAATTGTTGAGGTGGCAGAGCAGAGAGGGGCAGACAATGGAGTTCATGGCACACACAGGGCATGAGAAAACAAGCCAAATATCTCTCTTCCCCCTCTCAGTTATGTCCTGTTATCTCTCTTTGTAACAGCTCTAATTTAATGTCCGTGTTTCCTATAGTCTTTATCATTTCCCGGGATTGTCGTTCAAAGATACATGGGACTCTGCATGTTCCAGGTTGTGAATCACATGGAGATCTTAAAAATGTTGACGTTGCGGTGACTTTTCAATATATATTTATGTGCAATGTGATGATATTTGTGAAAGTTCATGTGAAACTGCCATTTCATCTTTCTGCAAGCTCATGTTTTGAGTGATTATTTGGGTTACAGTACATTAATCTCTCTGTCTCTTTCTCTCTCTCTCTCCTCTCGTAGTGGTGTGGGTTTGGCAAGAGCCCATTATGAGAAGCAGCCTCCCTCAAACCTGCGCAAGTCAAACTTCTTCCACTTTGTGCTGGCCCTGTATGACCGGCAGGGACAGCCCGTCGAGATCGAGAGAACCTCCTACGTGGACTTTGTGGAAAAAGACAAAGTAAGCGCTCGGTCACTAATAGACGCCGTTCCACAACGCGACAGGGTTTGCGATATGCTGGGGTGCTGCTTATTGAACTTAGAGAACATGCTAAGAATGGTCTAATTGTTTTTAGATTTTTTTTTTTTTTCGTAGATTATTTGGTACAATTTTGAATTAAACCTCGAAATAATTCTAATAAAGCCGAAAGGTTATCATAGATTTTATTTTAAAATCTCTGAAAACCTCAAATGTGAGACAAAGATTTTACGTCATCTCACACTTTGGTTAGTTTTATTTTTATTGTTGCATAGGTCAAAACCGTTGTTTATTGTCAGAAATGAATCTGATTGTAGTGTTTTTTTACGTTAAAAAGTAAAAAAAAATTATATATATATATATATATATATATATTAGGGCTGTCAAAATGATTAATCGCGATTAATCGCATCCAAAATAAAAGTTTGTGTTTACATAATATATGTGGGGGCACTGTGTATAATTATTTTAGATATATAAACACACACACATGCTTGTATATATTTAAGAAATATTTTCATGTATATTCTGTATATGGATTTATATATAATTTATATTATATATAAATATTTTATATATAAATAATATTTTTTTTCTTAAATATACATGCATGTGTATTTTTATATATATACAAAATAATTATAAACAGTGCACCCACATATATTATGTAAACACAAACTTTTATTTTGGATGTGATTAATGTGTTTAATGTAAAATATTTAAAAAAAAAATTAAAAAGTTTTTAAATACTTATTGATTATACACATTCATAATTTTGTTATTATCTTGTGTTTTTGTACATATGTTCCAAGATGCTGTTAATATAAATACTCATTTTATGAAAGCACACAAACCCTCCTGTTTACACACATTGATAATTTTACGTTGCGATTTATGTTTCTTTGTTGTGAAATTGCAGTGTGTATAAGTGAGATCTAGGTTCTGGCCTTCACCCTTTCTCAATAGTAGCTATACCAAATTATACATCTAGGGGGCAGCAACGAGACCACTTTTTTTCATAAGAAGTGCATCAACAATATTATATCAAATGTTATTAACTTAAGAGCATTATTTATTCATTTTTTTCTATTTAATTTAACTCAAAAATATTCAGCTTTTGTAAGAAAACACTGTGTTAAGCTTATTCTCAGCACACATTATTTTCTTCTTCTTCTGAGTGTGATTATCAGTCGTGTGTTTGTACCTGCTAACCCGCGGTGTGTGTCGGAGGGTAGTCCTGCTCACCTCGCGGTGTGTGTGTCGGGGGGTTGTTCTCAGTAAAAGGTTACAGAGAACAGCTCCGCCCACATTCATGCGGGACGGGGTCCAGCTGGCAGAGTCAGAGCTCTGTCCTCGCTGTCCGTTCACCTCCGCCATAACCCCCGCCCAGCATCCCCTCCACTCCACCCTGGGTCCCTGCCAAGACGCTACCACTGAACTTGGCAGTGAGGAGATAGAGAGAGACTGACGACACGTGTGGGTGTGTCGTGTTCTTGCGTCTCACTGGATTGATGTTACATTAGGGGAAAATAACTCACCTGAAGCCGGGATGAAATGCTTAAATGTAAACCTCACACGATCTCGGTACAAAAAAGTGATATCAAACTAGGCTCACGTTTGGATGGACTTCTTGTACTGTGATTTTCGAAATTATTTCGTAGTGAATGACTCACCAAAGACTTGAAGTAAGCCTTCAAATTAAGTCAGGAAGACATTTATCGAGCATTGAGGATGCTTGAAATTGATCAAATTTTTTCGAGTTCAAAGAAATTCTGTTCTGTTGGACTTACTATTTATCAAAGAAAAAAATATTAGGCAGGACAGTTGTTTTCAATACTGTTTTTGAGCAGCAAATCAGCATATTAGAATGATTTCTGAAGGATCATGTGACGAAGACTGGAGTAACGAAGCTAAAATTTCAGCTTTGCCAACACATTTTAAATAAATCTTAATAATATTTCACAATATTACTGTTTTGTTGATCAAATAAATGCAGCCTCAGTGAGCATAAAGACACAAAAACGTAAAAAAAAAATTTACCGACCCCAAACGGTTACAGTAAGTGGTTCTGTATTCAAGACTATTAGGAACTACATTCAAGTATGAATTGCTAAACATCTAGTTGTGAATGTATACTTATTTAATTGTAGTGTTTGATAATTAATGTTCCCTCAGTAGTGATTTCACAAGTCATTACCAGTAGTATGACATTCACAATTTAGATCTGAAGGTCAAAGTGCAGATAAATGCACAGTATGCTGGTTTTGTTTTTTTATTCTCATACATGTCCTATTGCTTTTGTGTTCTTTTAGGAATACAACGGTGAGAAGACCAACAATGGCATCCACTACAGGTTACAGCTTCTCTACAGCAACGGTGAGACCCACACTGCTCCTCCAAACCCTTTCCATATCCCATCAATAACAAAGACATATTGCGAGGCAGAGCGAGGCCAACTGTAAACGATATGTAACCACAATCATGCAACATGTCTCATCACATCTGGGAGAGTATTTGAGAGCTCCATCTGTTTATCCTGAGAGGAGTTCATGCTGTTGAACACATTTGCCACCCTTCTCACAGTTTACGCTCATGTCTAATGTCATTCTACGCTACTCACCCACACAGACGCGTTAAACATGGTCTCATTTAAGCTCTAAGTTCTTAGGAAGGATATACTGACTGGCCACATTTGTAAGAGCAGGTATAATGTTACACTTGTCACTATAAGTGATTTAAATGAATGCCAATGTATACAATGCATATGTACATTGACATCACAGAAATAATTATATATTAAAGTAGAAAACAGTTAATAAATTGTAACAGTATTTCACAATATCGCAATTTTCACTGCTTCTGTGATCAAATAAATGCAGCCTTCACTCAAAAAAAAATTATACTTTGGCTTGAATTAACTTTTTTATGTCAACAGGTTCCACATAAGTGGGTTACGTTAAACATAATTTGTTCATGTAACTTCAACATAATGGAATTTAGTCATTTTAAGTGATGAGATGATGAGTTAATTAGATAATTAAGTGAATAATTGAGGGATTATTGATCATTATTGAAGACACCTGTTGGTAACAAGCAGAATCCCTGAAGGAGAAAACCAGAAAGTCACCATTATGGTGATCAGTGTGTGTTTTAGTTGGGCTTTTAACTTTACGATGTTGAAGTTACAAGAACAAATTATGTTTCTTTAACGTAACCTAGTTTTATGGAACCTGTTGACATAAAAAATTTAATTTATTGAACCTGTTAATATAAAACAGTTAATTAAAGCCAAAATATATATTTTTTTGAGTGTTGCTGAACATAAGAAACTTCGGTAACGCTTCCTTTTACACTACAGTACTTACAGTGTAATTACCTAGAAAGTACTGGCTAATATAAGGTAAGTACATGGAACAGGGGTAGGTTCAGGGTTAGTACTAGTTATTACCCAGTAATTGTAGTTACTAGAATAAGTACATAGTATTTACATGGGTAACTGGACTGTAAAAGGAAGCGTTACCAAAACTTCTTTCAAAGGCAGTAAAAAAATGTATTACTATGTTTGCATAATATGCGACAACTATTAACAATATATAGAACAACTTGTTGACCTACACAGTCATGACCTACTTTAAAGTAACTTTCATTAATATCAGTATTAAACATTGGTACACTATTCAGTGCTTTGGTCAAATAATTACCACCCCAAAATTTAAATTATGCTCTCATTTATCCTCATGTTGTTTTAAACCAGTATGACTTTCTTTCTCGTCAACCACAAATGCTGGTTGCATTTTGTCTCATATAGTTACAATGAATTAGAACTGAAGCTTTCAAAAAGGATGAAATAATTATTTTGAGTTGGATCTTCTGTTCAATCTTTTCAAAAAATAAGATTCATTCATGAATCTGACTGATGGTTTGTAGCGACATTAAGGTGAATAAATGAAGTGAAGTTAAATTCCTTTAATGTACATTTCAACAGTTAGAAATGCCACCTTGAAATATCTGAAAATTAAAACGAAAGTTATCATAAAGTGTCACTCAACTCAACATGTATGGTATAAGAAGATTCAGAACCAACTGTTTTCTTCTCCTGCTCTCCTTAGCGTAATGCTAACAGCTAGTGATGAGTGATTTGTTTATAGATGTGGATTCTCGGTCATCCACCAGCACAGAGACAGCAGGGCAAGAGAAAAGCAAGCTCTCACACTTTAAGGCGGGAAGATCATAAATAATAGAAAAACTGAGCCGAGTTTGTTTTTGCTAAGAAGCGTTAGCGGAATAGCTCAGTCAGCACGACAAACATAACAGAATGAGCATAAACGTACTGTGGGGAAAAGAATAATAAAACAAATTAATTTCCAAGATTTTCATAAGAAATTACTCCCTTTATGTCTACTTTTCAAAACAATTGGGCTCTGCGTTTTGGGGCTGGCTTTCTGTTTTGTTTCCTCAAAGAGCCTTTTAATTTGAACACACACTTGATTCTACAAGCATTTGTGTTGAAATATGGCACATTGGATTTTTTTAATATACAACTGAGCAGGATTGCATTGAATGCAGAGCAAATGAGAACATTTTTGTGTCCAAGACTCATGTTTTTGTGCCTAATATATATTTATTCCATTTAAACTTGTAGGTATCAGGACAGAACAGGATCTGTTCGTTCGATTAATAGACTCCATGACTAAACAGGTAAGTACTTGTTTAATTTATTTGCAATGGTTTTTGTTGTTGTTAATTCCTCTCCACTCTAAAAGTTGCAAAAATGTAAATCTCCCCAGATGAGTTAATAACTAGTATTATAAAACATATTCCAAATAACAAATAATTGAACTACAATAACCTTGCCCGGATACATACTGTACATATTCGCGTTAAAGAGTTAGTTCACCCAAAAATGATGAATGTTTGGATGAATGTTTTGGATGAATGTTTTAATCAAACAGATCTCATTCCCCATTGACTACCATACTATGGTAGTCAATGGGGAATGAGATCTGTTTAATTAAAACATTCTTCAAAATATCTTCCTTTGTGTTCAGCAGAACAAATAAACACATAGAGGTTTGGAACAACATGAGGGTGAGTAAATACTGACAGAATTTTCATTTTTGGGTGAACTAATCCTTTAAGCGGCATGTATTATGAAAAACGCCATCCAAATAAATCTGAGATGACTTAAAGTGCATGGGATATGAACCCCACGTGCAAATAAAAGTGAAATTAGAGATGCCTCTCATACCCCAAACTCAGTTCTGCACCTGCGTTCTTCATTCCGTCATAAAATGGACCAGACCTTAACCCCCTCCGGTCTTCACATGGCCTATCTTTTCCCCAGCCCAGCAGGTCCTACTGTCACTGCGTGTCAGCCTGTCTCAGATCAATATGGCAACCAGTTCCTCGACAAAGCATCAACCCCGGAGACCAATCAATAGGCCTTAATGTAGCTGCAGAGCCGACACGCTGGAGACAATAATCCTCCCGACGACAAAAAAGGGCTATAGCTGTGCGCGCCCGTAAAATCCTTCTCCCTACCCGCGCGCGCAGTCTTTACATATGTGCATCAACAGCGAAGCTGCAAATATCGATCGACAACGGACACGTTTTTTTTTTTTGTTCTTCTAATTGAGAATACGAGGGATACGGTTCTTGCTTGCCTCCAATTTAAACATTTCCCCAAAATGAATTTAGCAAAAATAGCTTTGTTCTACAGTACTAATCAAATTATTCCTTGTAAGGCGAGATGACTTTATTAAAGTACCAGGAAAGAGTGTGTTTGGAGTTCATGGAAGAGTTGTAACACTATTCCATGTCGCTGGAGTCAGATGGGCTTGAAGACCTGGGGTGGGGCCACTACTATGGCGCCAGCGATGTGAATCAAGAACGATGATATATAAATATCGACCCGATCCACCTCCCGACCCCCTCCGATACCAAATCCCCTCCCCCTTCGACAGATTTGGAGGATGGTGATGAAGAGGAAGAGACTTTCATAGGCAGCGGAGGGAAAGATCAATAATGTAGAAGTGGTCGTTATCCTAAAAGTATTGTTCCCTAGGGCGTTGGGTCAACCCCGTCTGGCCGACTGACTGACTGAGTCGAGTAAGATGGAGGATAGTTTGAGGTGGATTGTGTTTTGTGTTCCTTAAGTGTGTGTGTTTATGATGGATTCATCTTTACCTGTGATTGGGATGAGGTCTGGTTGGAAGGGGGGTGAGTCCTTAAACTTCCTTGATATGCACCGATCATTCGTCATTCAGGCCAGGCATGACAGCCCGATGACGGATGCCTGGGAGGAGGCCTCTCTTTCGGGGCCTGGCTGGCCATCTGGCTGCTCTGGTTGGATGCTGATGGGGAGAATGGGAAGATTGTTACTCCACATGAGCCCCAGCAGAGGCTGGATCCCCCTCAGATCACCGCATACATCCAACCGTCGATGACCAGATTTAGCTTTTAGCATATGTTAAAGTTGTCAGCATGCTTCGAACCAAAATCATGACTAATGACCAGGTGTCAACATCCTAAACGTTTATCTTGAGCAATCGCTGGTTTCAGGATGAGCTAAAGGGGGGCTCAGCCAAGAGTCAAAAAGTAATCATTTTAGTGAATACTATCTTCCAGACTACACAACCACTCAATTTGTTTTTAATAAATACTAATTAAACATTGATCAAAAGTGAATGCAAAGACATTTGTTACAAATGTTTTCTATTGCAAATAAAGGTTCTTCTTTTGAACCTTGTATTCAAAGTGTCTGGAAAGAATGCATCAACACAACTGTTTTCAGCATTGACAACTATAAAATAAACGTTTCTTAAGCACTAAATCAGCAGTAGAATTATTTTTGATGGATCATGTTACACTGAAGACTGTAATGATGCTGAAAATTTAACTTTGCCAAAATATTGTTGGTTTAACTTAAAAAAAAGTAACCTGGTTGCTAGGGTTGGGTATCGAGAATCGAGTATCGATTGGAACCGGAACTAACTTTTCGTTTTTCCAGGAATCGTTCAAAAGTTAAAATTTCAATTCCTAGTTTCGATATTCACACTCCGCCGACCAGAAGACGAAACCGCTGAACAACACCAATGAAGAAGCGTCTACCGAAAGTTTTGGCATAACCGCGCGAGTCGAACATGAGTAGCTTCGGTGGTCCAAAGTGTGGCTTCAATTTTCTAAAAATATCAAAATCTCGGCAAACATGCCGAGTATTTCCCTTTAGAAAGGAGTATTTCCTTCAGAAAGACCGTTGGTTAGCAAGGTTAGCTAAACTTTTTTGACCCTGCCTCTTAAAAGAATCTGAATCGAATCGTTGGGAACCGGAATCGAAACAAGGAATCGGAATCAAAATCGTTCAAAATTCAAACGATACACAGCCCTACTGGTTGCCTTAAAATTTTAAGTTCATTGAAATGGAAAAAATTGAGTTAATACAATGAAGGAGATTGATTTAATCATCAGAAACTCAAAATATTAGGTTATCTGAACTACATAAAATATCTAAGTTGATTTGACAAAAGAAAAAATGTTGTGATTACAAATCATGAAAATATATATTATTTTTTTACAATAAAGCCATTTTAAAATATATTGAGTAAAAAAAAATAAGAAAGAAAATAGCTGTTGGGTGAGCACATTCAATCACTTCTGGGGTGAGTTGTCACATTGTATTAAATTAACTTTATTCCATGGACAATAAGTGTGGAAAGTTTTCGAAAGATTTTTGGTAGCAAATACTTTATGGTATGTGACTACATAAAAAAAAAATACTTAAAAAATAAATAAGCCCCGGGAAATATTTACTGGTGTAAAACTGTGACAACTAGCCCCGGTCTGCTCTGCCTGGTGTAAAAAAATAATATGCAATATTTGTCTGCTTAACTTTTTTTATATTTAGCAATAACCATCCATTTGTCTCTCTTTATTACTTCAGGCAATCCTTTATGAAGGCCAAGACAAAAACCCAGAGATGTGTCGCGTTCTCCTCACCCATGAGATCATGTGCAGGTCAGTTCAAATGTACCTCTCATTTCCTAAGACAAGATCCTGAGACCTCTATAACTATAAGCACTTCTCACATTCAAAGCACATATTGAACACGACGCCATTTTCGAAGTATCTTTCAATGCCTTATTAATCCCTTTTTTATTATTTAATGTGAAAAGAAAGTATTACGCTTCATATTACTGATCACGATTCACTATCACTGCATGAGAGAGGCTTTAGAAGAATATTAACATATGGTTTGGGAGTTCAGCTCAAGGGTGTACCACAGGGTTGCATAGGTTGGCCTACACGATTCTTCCCGCTCCACTGTGAAGTCCTACAGGGCTTTCCTCATTACATTGACCTTAATGCAGTGTAATTATGGGTTCACAGTGGGCTTGCATGGCTGGAGGCCTGGATACAGGTGTGTTGTCCATGAATTTTTGCCTGGTGGCCATTGGAGGGGGTATGGACCAGTAGGGGAGCATGGCTGGGGGGTTGAGGAAGTTAAGGGGGCTCAGATGCTGGTGTCCTGGGTGACAGGGGGCTGACCAGGTGGGGAGCTAAGAGATAATAATGTAGAGAGGGGAAATTCTAGGGCTTCGCTTGGGACCCGGGGCCAGTGGAAGACACAAATCCTCCAATGTGGCGAGAAGACAAAAAATAATCAGAATACCGATTAGGGCTGCACGATATAGCAAAATAAAATGGATATTGTGATGTGATGTGACTGCATGCTGCAATTGAATTAAATTAATTTATACAATGTTCTGTCTAAATACTCGTTTCCGATTGGCTGGAAGGTGTGCAATAAAACATTTTAAAGCACAGATAGTTTCAAGTCAGTTTGATCACTGTTCTATATTAAGGTGCTGCTTTTATCATTCACACATACTTGCGTCAGTTCCACAGAAACTTGTTCACACTGTGCCACGACTTTTATTAATAAATTAGCTTTGCTACTTAATTGCAACATTATATTACTCAGCAAGGAGATTGTAATATCGCTGTTTTTGAAGTAATTAAACTCACAGCTTCATTGCTTGTAGAGAGACATTGAACAGACACAGGTAATTCACACGCACATCTTTCTCTCTCTTTCTTGATAGGCTAATTCGTTCAATTACATTAGAATTCAATCAAATAGATATTGCTATTCAAGTCATCTGCTGAAAATTCATGTACCTCTTCATATCTCAATATATATTGCAGAAAAACGAAATATTGCAGTGTCAGATTTTTACAATATCTTGCAGCCCTACAACCCATGCAGTTTGCGTCCAATATTTTTAATATATTTAATTAATGCTAATGTTCTTTGCTTTGCTCTGACAGAGATTTGCCAAGAACAGAGACAGTCTATTATTATGGGGAGCATGTCGAATTATTAAAGTGTTGATGGGGATTTCAACACATTCCGAATCATTAAGATGGACTTTGCTAATTATGTTCATCACTGAAGTGATTCCATCTGGCTGCCACCAGCTCTACATAAATCTCACAAATGCTTCACCCTATAAAGTGGACATCATCACTTCCAGAAAACCTCACCTTTTTTATGCCACACAACACTGGATGTTGGGTATTCTGTGCTATTTTCTCCCTCAAGGAACCAGGCTTTCTTGTAGATGATTTCGATACAGGTTCCATTTCCATAATGATGGCTCAGTTTGAGTTGGTCATTATGTGATTGAGTGTGATTATTAACTGCCTCCCCTGATGAATGGTGTGTTTCCATTCGTTAATGAGAGCGAGATGAGAGATATTTCCCCTGTCTCTCACTCCCAGGTGATAGAACTCTTTATCAGGGCCCTGACGGAGTCTGCCTCACCTGCAACACCCATCAACAGACTGAAAGCACAGCAGCTGTTCATGGCAAACTTGATGTTCTTGTCCCAGACATAAGGATGAGTGTCCTATGGTCCCTTTCAGGTTTAATAAATAGCGCTTGTTGTGGAGATCATTTCCTTTGCGAGGTAAATGAGCTTAGCAAACGACTTTGACAGATTAATTGGCATCTCTAGTAAGCAGAGTTACAATATTGCCTCATGAACATACTCGCAGACACCAATCATTTAAAAGAACTGTGTTCTGAGATTTAGCCGGTTTGCACGGCCCCATTAGCTGCTTGGTTTACCATTCAAAATGAATTTGCTTCTATTGACAAAACTATTTTATACAAAAACCCAGAGATGTGTCACATTCTCCTCCCAGGTCAATTCACCTCTCATTTCCAAAGACAAGATCCTGAGACCTCTATAACAAGCACAGCTCTTCTCACATTCAAAGCGCTTTCTATGCCTTATTAATACCTTTTTTATTATTTAATTTGAAAAAAAGTATTACTCTTCATATTACTGATCATGATTCACTATCACTGCATGGGAGAGGCTTTAGAAGAATATTAACATACCAAATAAATTAAAACGAGAGTTTTTTGATATTATTTGTTACATTTCCCCTATCTACTGCCTTTGAGGGTTGGTTAGTGTGTCCGGCAACCAATCAGTCTGTCGTTATGTCATTTGCGGCTCAGGGGATTGGCTAAAATATTTTCATGTGGAACTTTAGGTGGGAATACATTTTCAAGATTCAGCCTACAAGTAAATGGATTGATTAAATAGAAATGTTTGACTTACAAATTTCATAGATGGAAATAATATGCACCTAAAAATCAAATCCAAAATGCTAATTTAGCTTCTTAACGGAAAGATCAAAAGTTAGAAAGAGTCTGGTGTTCTCCGTAATGTACCGTACAAAGGAATTTGTCATGGGACAGGACTTGATTTGCCTTGAACCATTCAAGGTCCTTTCTGGTCATCCCAATGACTTGAAATTGGCACTTCAGAGCCTCCAAATGAGGCATCGCAGCAGATAGTTGGCATGGCGCGTCTACAAACTCATGGCGCGCGATGCACAGTGGGCACGGACTGGTCTCTGTCCGCCAGCCTGGATGAGGATGCTGTGTTGGAGAGGTCTGTCATCGGCTCTCACCCTCCAGTCAGGCAGCCTGGTGCATATGATTAGCCCTGGCTACATCCTCTCTGTGCCTGACTGGGTAATTACAACACTTGCCCTTTGAAAACAAGCCCTCTATTGACATCCATTCTCTCTGTCCTTCTCTATCGTTTCATGTCTTATCTTACCCCTTCAGCATGTTCCACTCTATCTGATGTTAGTCTTAAGATCCCCCAGGGAAGCTTTGAAGGCTGTTTTTTTTTATAAGACTCGCTCTGATATTGCACCCTCATCCGATAAACCCACCTTTCTAGTTTTCGAGTGAATCTACTTCAGTGTACCGGAGGTCCATCTGGTGGACTAGTGAGGGCCACTGTGGAGATAGCAAGCTGAGTAAGTAGCTCTTAAAGCATCTGCACCTCAATCTATGTCTAATCAGTAGGAGCGACCAGAGTAGGTGCCTCTCTACAGCCGCACAGCTTGTCCTGTGCTTATTTTTGGGGCTTAAGGTTGGAGCCGCATTTGTTTTCGCGGTTCTAGCCCTTCGTCATTAACCAAGCCAGGGCTAGCCTACTCAGACCCTGGAGGGAACGCCATTAAGGCCAGATTATGGACGCTCCGCCAAGGTTTGTTTTTGCGAACGGGGGCCCGGGCCTCCCTCTGGACCTGGCTGTGCTCCTGGGGTCCAGTTTGTTTATAACACTTCTTTCGCAGTTTGAGGAGGTTGTCACCACAGCCTCACCATTGGGTTTCCAATGCTAATTGGTCTCCTGGAAGTTTGCTAATGGTTCCAAGTAGCTGGGGGAATAAATTATGGTGGCGCGCACTATGGCAACAGTCTCACACACACAAAGAACAGGAAAACAAGGAAACGGTTTATGTTTTTTCAGGTTCTTAAAGATCAAACAATGTGATAAATGATTCATAAAGTCAGATCATTTTGCATTCAGAGGCTCTAAGTGAGGATTATTTGTCAAATGGCAATCTAATGCATGACAGCATGAAGCAAGTAGGATGAATATATCAGGAGTCTTAGTGGTCGGAAAAATCCATACAATATGATTTGAAGTTATTGCTTAGCTAATCTCAATCGAGGGTAAGGATTTTTTTTTGTTTAAGCATCTACTTCATAATTTTATCAAACTGTGCAGAGAAAAATGGAGTAGATACACCAACTCGGTGTCTCCTGCTTTGTTATTCAGGAGTGCTGCTGCTTCATGATTAATTTTGATTAGGCTTAGTCAACGTTCATTAAAAAAAAAAAAATCTAATTTTCTATAAATATATTATATTATAAAATAAGAATATATATATATATATATATATATATATTATATAAAAATATTAATTTATTTTTTCTTTCAATATATATATTTTTTAAGTGTAATACATCATATTTATATGCTATATTTAGGGGGTGGGGATTATTTGGGATTATTTATTATATTATTAGGCACAAATTCTAAGGGCTATTGCTGCCTCTTGCTGCAAAAACTAAATCCTGCAGGAAGCACTACTGCAACACTATTTCACTTCTGACTGATGATCTCAAGCTGATGAGATTAAACTTAATTGGAACCATTTTCACAAAGCAGGCGGCACCAGTGGTCTCACCAGTTTGGTTGGCAAGGGGTGAATGGGCAAGGCGGGATGTATTTAGGGGAACCACATGCCACCAGATGAGGTGCCAGCCTGGGGCGAGGGCATGGGCAAGGGCAGAGGTGATGACAGTGTCGGAGAGGAGCATTTGGGAGAGAGCCGCTGCACCAGGACTTCTCTGGGTCCTGTCCAAACTGTCAGAGGCTGGCTGAGTGACCTTGGCGGGGGCCCAGCCCAGCTGGAGCACAGGGCGAGAGGAGAAAGAGGGCGACCTGTCAGGCAGCCACCAGCTTGAGAAAGACTTGCCGGTCACCACATAGCTCCATCCCTACCTCTCAAAGAACAGAGCAGAGCATTTCTTTTAAGCATCAAAGCACATCTCTTAACTCGTTTCTTCTGTGGTCTTTCGGAGCTTTCTTTGGTTCCAAATCAAGTCACTGTTCTAACATTTTGTGTTTAAAAATCGAATTGAACATCAAGCTGGTTGACAAAAAAAGACCTTTTGTGTTTCTTGCTCCCTAAATCAAGAGTAAATATAACCATATTCTTTGTAAATACAGGTTCAATTGAGATTATTATGCAACCAATTACAAATTATAACGCCAAATGTTTGAGTATATTGACACCCTATGTTTTTGGTGTTGATTCAATATTGCTACCGAGGTCGCAGTGGCTAGTATTGCACTCAAACATTTTGATATCGATCCAACCCTATTAGATAGGCATGTAACTTATGTCTTTTATCCATTTCAGCCGGTGTTGTGACAAGAAGAGCTGCGGGAACCGAAACGAGACGCCATCTGATCCTGTCATCATTGACAGGTAAGAACATCTTGTATCTTACTCCTGCCCCCCAAAATGGAAAGATGGAAAGACGCCTGACCGTTGGCACCTGAATATTTTATTCATATCCATTTTGGCCATAAATCCTCAATCAGACTAGCGAGTTAAAGATTTGTATCCACATTCTCCTCTTGACAAATGCAGCTCTCGCAGGGGTTCCTGTGTAAATGGAGCGATACGATTCTGAAACATTTGGATATATTGAATATATCGCATAATTCCCATCCTTTTTGGGTTAATGCCACACGTTTTTACTTTTAGGCTTTCTAACTGCTTATTCCGTTCTGAATACGTTTCTGAAACTCTTTACCCTGTTGACTGGACTTCTACCCACTAAAAGCGTCTATAGGGAGGTTCTGTAATGACTGGAATGGAGTAGACGAGATTGTGTGAGAGACTGTGCACTTCCAAACAGGACAGCAGTGAGAGTGTCCTCCTTGGGCACAGGGGTCATTACCAAATCCATGTTGGCTCATTAGACTGGCCTTGGAGCGTATCCAGCGGACAGAGTTGAAGGGAGCCGGAAATCAGTGACCCTCCCTCTTTCTCAACACACACACACTTACAAAAGCGCGTACGCTCAACCACACACGGAATCTTCTCACCTCTAGCTGCCATGGAGTGCATCTGATTGGTGTAAGGTCCGAACCTGCAGAGATGATGTCACCTTTTCATGCTCTCGGTGTCTTTTATGGAATGTACCATTATTTAGCCGCTCAGTAAATGACAAAACCCTGCAGTCGTTATTGCGTCCAAGCCGGCAAACAAACTACCAATAATGCCAATTTACTAACAACCGACGGGGCGAGAGAACCATCAAAGGCAGGACAAAATACGACAAAAGCGTGAGCGAGAGCGTTTGAATTTTTCATCTCTCTACAATGAGGCTGATATTGCCATCTGAAATGTTTCCTCTGGGAGTAGTCTGAATGAATGGCGCTACGTGGGGGCTGAATCGCTGATGTTTAGCTTGCGTGTGTGTGCCAGGCACATCCGAACTCCTCATTACGCTGACCAAAACCCATTCTAAAGTGTTTACGGGTGACAGCGGATGCGTGTGATTTAAGGCGGACCGGTCCATACGACTGCATTTTAGCGCCCTATTAAGATGGGCAGTATTTATAGGAGCGCCGCCCTGAGCTCCTTAAACCAACAGATAAATCAGTTCGGCGCGAGGGGCGGCCGCCGGCCCACCATGCAAATCAGCTGTAGCGCCCGTCACTGTAAAAGGCTTAATGACGGCCATTCATTCTGCCCTCCGCAATCTCTACCTTTGTTTCAAGCACAGATCTGCTCTGTAAATCAAGACCTGCTGTGCACGGCTGTGCGGCCCCATGCATCACAAATAAGAGCCCTCGGACCCACGCGCGCACGCTTGCATTAGCGCGGCCAGGCCTGGTGGCATTCAAAGGAGTCATTTTTCACCCCTGCCTCTCTGTTAGTTCGGTCTCATCAATTTTGCCCCATTGATCGTGATGTTTACTGCTAATGGAGACGATAAACAACAACAAACAAAAGAGCTTCACTTGATTCTTTCTGATTTCGGCCCATTATCGCCTGTCACGGGAAATAAGGCAATTACGGCGACACAGTCACTTCCTGCCCTGTCTCAGCTTCGTAAGTGCGAGTCTATTCACTTGTTAAGGGTTAAGTACGGGTCAGAAAGGTCAGGGGTCGCACCTCACTACCCCTACACTTACACAAAACGGAAAGCGCTTGCATTACATGCCATTTATGGATCAAGAAGTGCTCAGGCAAGAGTAAATTTGTAATGGGCTGTATGAAATATTGCTCCGTATGCTTTAAAACAGGTGTTAGTACAAGCTAATTTTGCAATTAGATTGGCCATAGAGTTCTCTAGTTGGACAATAAATTGTGCAGTGCTGTCAGTGCTTAGATGGGTTCGGTCTAATTGCCTCCCTTTTCCTCTCAACCATCCAGCCTCAAACATGATCATCATTATTCGCCTCTATGATTTTCGTTTTGAGTCATGCACGAAGAGAGAAATGAGATGATAGAAAAGGGTTAACATCTATTTCCATGTGACCTTCATGACCTTTGCTCTATGTCTATGTTCACCAGTGTATGTCTTCTTATCTCTACATCGGGAAAGCATGTTTTCATGAAGGTCCTGTAATGCATAGAATAGTAGATGTGTGGAACTGTGCGTGTTTGAGTGGAGTGGAGCACAAAAGTCTGAGACCACACTGAAAATCTGGCAGAAAAATAAAATATTATAAAGGAAAGATCAAATTCTTTCTTTCAAATTCAACGTTTTCACTCTTTTTACTATATATATATATATATATAAAATCAAAATAGTGATTAAAAATATAAAAAATACATATATTTATATATAAATTGTATATATATTCGTATTTTCAATATTGTATTTAATATTATAAATATATTTATAAAATACTAAATATAAATTACATTTTTTCCCATTTTTCTAATCCTTTAATATATATATATATATATATATTAATATTATAAATATATTTATACAATATTAAATATAAATTATATTTTTTCCCATTTTTCTAATCCTTTTATATATATATATATATATATATATATATATATATATATATATATATATATTAAAGGATTAGAAAAAATGGGAAAAAATATAATTTATATTTAATATTGTATAAATATATTTATAATATTAAATACAATATTGAAAATACGAAAAATGAGATTAAATAAATTAAACAAATTATGTTTATATAAAATTATTTTATTTATTTACATTATTAATATTTACCCTTTTTATGTAATATACATTATATTAATAATATACAAACATTTTTAAATTACTACAAAAAACAAAACAAAATAGAAGTATTTTCACAACTGGTCCTTGTGTTATACGAGTTATCCATCTCCTTTATTATTTATATGTGTGCTTGTGTCAGAACTTAACCCTGTGTTTGTCTGTGTAAGATGTTCTGTTTGTGTAGGATATACAAATGTGCATGTGTGTCTGAACTTCAGCTTAACCCTTAGTTTGAATGTTTGTATGTGATAGGACTGTGTGTGTGTGCTTTGTACATATATGTGCATGTCTGTGTCAGAGCTTAACCCTGTGGGGGTGTCTGCTGGTTTTTGGTTATCAGCCTCTCTGGACTCTTCCCAGCAATCGCGTTCTATTGATCGAGCTGCGCGCCCATCGGTGCCGGCCAGATTAAGAGTATAGATTTGCAATAAAAGAAGGACATTACTGGGCAGCCTGGGTAAAATTGAAAAAAATGATGAGCTATTGGAAGTGGAGATGAGTCAGAGGCAGAACAGAAGGGTGTTAAAGAGGCAGATTTTATGTGTGTGTGTGTGTTAGAGACACATTACAGGCAGACACTGTACATGTATGACATTATATACCCAGGACCAGAAAGTCTTAGCCCATTTTATAGTGCTTTAATGTGGAATATTAAGAGGAGTGATGCAGCTATTTTAATGACGAATCATTTTTAGAGTAATAATTTGCAGTCACTCTTTACAAGCAGCATTTTATTATCATATAAAAACACTTCTTAAAGGTGAACTAATTTCTGCATAACTAGTTTTGACAAATGGAGTTGCAAAAATAACACACCCTCCTGTCTGACATTGGTAAAAATAATGTTTGCCAAAAAATATTGTTCAAGTGTTTTAGGTTGGATTCACACTAGGCCTGTATGGTGTGTTTTATATGTGAAATATGAATGATT
This sequence comes from Cyprinella venusta, assembly GCA_038021265.1. Classification (NCBI taxonomy): domain Eukaryota; kingdom Metazoa; phylum Chordata; class Actinopteri; order Cypriniformes; family Leuciscidae; genus Cyprinella; species Cyprinella venusta. Next base: position 5,591,922 of record CM075873.1, read on the forward strand.
ATGGTGTAGGGGCAGGTGTCCCGTTTGGCTGGTTCAATAATTCAGTAACCTGTCCCTCAAAGGGGATGCCCCCTATTCCACTCTCATACACACTTCTGTGGAAAAGAAAAGGGGAATGGAAGGAAAAAGGGAAAGAGAGAGTGAGTTTCGAGTATTCTGCAGTTGCACGGCTCTAGCCCTGGTGGTGGCACTCTGATAAAAACAGTGACAGATGCAGGTGAAATGAGGCCAGTCGCCATGACGATGTGGAGCGTAAAGTTCCCATACCCATTCTCAAATGGTCATCTCTCATTAACCCTGAGTCTATTGAGCCGGTTTTAGCCCCATCAACCGTAGAAGCGATTGCGAACACAATCATTCCTTTGCTTTTAGCCTGGACTCTAAAAGTTATGATGTTTTTTGTGCCTTTTCTGTATAGTAAATGTCAAGAGATGACAGGAAATGATGAAAGAATTGGATAATGACATTTTTGCGGGTCAATTGAGACCCATCACAATTACACTGCAATCGCAATTACATGTTTTTCCCTAACCTTACACCACAGCTCAATGTGTCTTGGGCCACGATTCCAATACACATCACATCTTACAACGTCAGCGCTAATTTTGCAACCACGACCTAATGTGTACGTGTGTTTTTATCATAGCCGTAACACGATGATGACCTTGAGTGGCCGACTGAGAGGATTGAAGGGAAATACGACAGTCGCTGTTTGTGCTGTAGACCTCTCCTCTTACACGCGGGCTATCTGTTTCAACTCTCGTACACCAGCAACACAGCCAGGCCTGCAAATAGAAAGCCACACAACCACAAGCACCTTCCCTCTCGGTTCTGTTGTTACAGGCTCACCCTCTGCCACACACAAGCCTTCAACAGAAGGTTAACTCACTGTAACTTATCTGGAGCACCAGCTACCACATGGACCTGGATGTTTACTGTCTTGTTGTTGCAGTATCATCCATGTGTGACAATAAGACTTGTGTGCCACATATGAAAACTTTCACTTTAGAAAAATCTCTTTCACTTTATATACAGTATATCAGTATATACTGTATATATATATTAAAAAAATAAAACCATCTCGAGATTACAGTCGTCATTATAATGCGAGATTAAACTCGTTAAATTTTGAGGAAAAAAGTCAAATACAGTCTTGAGAATAAACTCATTAAATATCGAGAATAAAGTCGTTGTGTTTTGAGAAAAAGCTTGTTAAATATTGAGAAAAAAGTCGAAATACAATCTTGAGAATAAACTCATTAAATATCGAGAATAAAGTTTTTTTATTTTATTTTTTTATTATTGCTTGGCCCTAAAACCCTTCCGTATATATTTTATATATTTTTTTTAAACAATTTTAATTAATATTTGTCTATTTTTTTTATTTCTATTAATATAATTCTATTTATTTATTGAGTATTCAATTACATAGATTTTTTATTTTTCAAAATTTTCTGTTTTTTTTTTTCTGGTTTGGTTCAAATTTTTCTGGTTTGATGGTTGAGAGGGAATGGAATGTCTGTTTTTTTCAACCCGATCTCACGACCAAGTCGTACGAATTCGACGGATGATTAAAAAGTGGCTAATTCGTAACAATTCATACGACCTCACTCGTACGAATTAGTACTATTTTGCTAAATCGTACATATTTTACGAATTGGCCAGTTCGTATGAATTCGTACGAATGACCTACCCCTTACCCCGCCCCTAAACCTAACCATCACGTGGGTTTAGACAAATTGTACAAATTCGTACGAGTGAGGTCGTACGAATTAGACACTTTTTAATCATTCGTCAAATTCGTACGAATTGGGCGTGAGATGGTGTTGGTTTTTTTCTCAGTTGAAAAAGTTGAATTTTTTCTCTAATTTTTTTGAAATTTAAATATTTTTAAAAAAAGATTTACTTGTTTTGTTATATGCATCTAGCTAAAATGTTCTTCATAACAGAAGTTAAGCCATTCAGTAAATAAGGTTAAGACAATGTAATCGTAACATTAAGAGCAAACATTTTTTCCTCTTCGCTGCTGAGAGCTTTGTGCTAGTAAAGAGTTTGTCTGCACTTCTATGTCTTCACTTAAAAACAGACGAAGCAGTCGTTGAGGCTAGCAGGAGTCATAGCAGAGTGAAGGGCATCTGTAGTGCCTGTTGTTTACATCTCTCTATGGGGAAGCATAGTGTTTGCATCCAGAGCCTGAGGTGAGACGTGTCTGGGAGGGCCGAAAACTGTAGGCCCAGGCTCAGTCACAGCCTGCAGAACGGCCCCGGGGCCTGCAGAGATGGATGTGCTCCTGAGGGCCCACTCTGAAAGGCATGAATAAATGGAGAGGAAAACCCCAAACAAAACAACAACTGCGCATCTGTCAGTTCTTCCACCATTATGCTGGTTTTCATGCCTAACAGTTCAACTCCTTTAGGGATGCTGTTAGATGCTCCGAGCAAGAATCTCCAAACAGCCAGGTGAGCATCGCATCCTTCCAGTGAATGGCAGAGTGTGTTTGGGGTCATGGGAATCTGATCGCCCCCCCTCCAGCAAACGTGGAAGTGTTGCAGCTAAATCCACCCCTCCAGTGCCTGTCACTAATGCTAGCATTATCCCTCGCTACCCCTCTGCGAGGGAAAAGCTATCGATCGTTTCTTCCTCATCCCTCTGTCGACATATCGCTGCCTCCTGCGGGTCTCAAAGAGGGAACGCTGGGTGCTGTGTAATCTGGGAAAGTAAACACAGGCAGGGGCGCTCTTAGCCACGCCCCAGTATTGACTAAGATCATGCTGACTTGTCTGGGATACCACTGAACTGGACCTGAACCCGGAGTCCGACCCACATTCTGATACCAGAGGGCTACTGTATGATCGCAGACTAAACTTATTCTTTCCATTTAGCCTAAAACTTCCCATTAACTCTCTCCTGTCTCTAGGAAGGCTTTGATATATATATAATATATAAATGTTGAAATAAAATTGTTAGTGCTTAGTGCGATTGTCAAATCACAAAGGTTGCGATTTAATTAAATATTTAAATATATATATATGCACTACTGTTTTCTGAGTGATGCGCAACATTTACATGTAGTTTATGAAACAATAGTTACTGTTGAAGAAGTTAAGGCGTAAATATTGGTATTGTAATTTTACAGTAAAAATCGTTGTTTGTATTACTAGAATATTTATTTTACAGTACAGTATTACAATATTTCATATTTTAAATAATCACAATAATAAATCATAATAAATATTATTTTCTAGTACTTGAATATTTATTTTACAGTACAGTATTACAATATTTCATATTTTAAATAATCACAATAATAAATCATAATAAATATTATTTTATAGTTCTGTTGAATTACTGGAGAAAAAAAAAATCAACGCTAGAAAAAACTGGTTAGTTATTTTCAGTGCGAAATTGCTAGTAAATTTCACTACTAATGACAAAGTAAAGTAACATATTGAAATTAATGTTTTTTTAATGTAAAGTAGAAAGACTGAAATAATAATATTTTCTTATAAAACATACTCCAATAATCTTTTGTTTTATTTACAACTTCAACTAATAATTTTTATTAAGAGTGAAGCTTTTCCAAAATCGTTTACATTAAAATGATTTCGCCATTTAAAAAGTCGGGTTAAGGCGTTTTTTTTTGTTTTTTTTTCTATGCAGATGAACTCCCCAACAAAATTACCCAAATTATTCAATCTTTTCAAATATAGCTATTCAACTCATATAGTGAAAATTCCTGTAATTTATTTTTTTATATATATTTCTCAATATATATATATCGTTGAAAATAAATCGCAATGTCCGTGTTTTACAATAATGTGCAGCCCTAGTCTCTAGCAACGAAAAATTGATCAAATTTGTACATTTCAATATCAAATACATCCAGCGTGCTTCCATCCACTCTGTGATAACTTTACCCCCTCTCACCTTAGTAACGGAACGTCTGCCCAATTAAAAACAGCCCTAATGAGCCCCTGCTGTTTTGCATCAGAGGGTTCTGTGCCATGGTTCATTAAGGTGGCTCTCTCCATGGTGCTGATTCTGGCTAGCAGATGTGAAGGGGGTTAGCATTCTCCTCCTTAAACTACTGAAAGGATAGAGCGTTACTGTCGCCCCATAGAGATCCTGACCAGCATGGGGCTCCGTGCAGGTCATGGTCTGGTCAAACTGCAGATGTTCTCGAGAGGTGCTCACACATAAGGGTGGTTTTGAATACAGAATGCATCTACGGTTAAACATATCAAAAGTATTTTTGGAGGTCTTTTTTAGTAATCAATTTAGGTATGTACCATGGCCTACACTGTTATCACATTTTTTTCTTTTGTCAAATCAATTTAGACAGGTTATGTGGTTTAGATAGCATGATATTTTGAATTTCTGTTGATTAAACCAATATCCTTCATCACATTTTTTTTTAATTTCAATGAACTCAAAATTTTAAGGCAATAAGGTTACTTACTTTAAGTTAAACCAACAATATCTTTTTTTTTACAGTCTAACCACATGTAAAATAAGTGACGACATATTTTTATTTTTTATTTTTAAATTTCAAAAAATTTGAAAATATTTCCTTTTTTATTTGTTTCGTATTTTTTATTATCATAAAATATTTAATTTAGCATTTTCACTTTTTTTCTCAGAATTTCTATTCCATTAAATTTTTACCATTAAACACTTTTTTCTCACGTAATTTTTTGCACTTTCCTCATCTGAAAATTATTTTCCTCACTTTCCAGTTTTACTCTGAAATGTCACATTATGGAAATAAAATGGGCTACAAACTCTGTCTCATGCTAATATTCATGCTACAGGGATTTCACATACAGTGTATGTGTAGGACCATTGAGATTATACTGTGACCTAACCAACACAACATGACAAGTGGACCGACAGAACGTATTCTCACTTGTTGTTGGGACAAAAACTTATGAGATAAACAATTAATCGCTTTTTTGTTTTATCAGGGTTGTGCAACGTTATGTTATTGAACACAATAAACCTACGGTAGATAAACGGTAACAAAAGGAGAAGAAAGGTCATTTCCCTTTTAGATTTCCCAACTGGATCAGGATGAGATTTGTGAGCTGAACTCTACAGGTCCAAACCTAGTCAACCTCACAACCTAAATCCCACACAGCTGAACAGCGGGACAGCACAGCGCTATACAATGTCCTTGATGAGGTTTTGAATGAGTGCGATTTATACTCTACCACGCCATCTATGCTTTCTTTTTCCTTTCCTTCCTGTGTCCTTTGGGTCTCTCACTGTCTCAGGGTGCAATCTGGCCTTGACATGCCCAGACCAGCCTATAAGCGCAGAAAGAAACAGAGACCAATGGAGAGGACCGACGTGATGGTGTGGATGAGGGTAGAGGGCAAACGAGAGAGAAAGGCAGGGGCTGGATGGAGGCAGGTGGAGAAATGGAAACAGAGTGAGAATGGAAGAGGGGGAGGGATGGAGGCCAGAGAGATTGGAGAGAGAAAGAGGAGCAGATTAAGAGGGTATTGATTTCTATATAAAGATCCATAAATCTGATGTGGGCGACCGTGGCAGCGTAGTAGCCAGTCACAGGAGACTGCTTTAAGGACTGACCGTTACATAATCACCATACTGTACAGACAATCACGCATAGATCCATCCATTGAGATGTTATATTGTTTCAATGAACTGCTAGATACACTTTCAATAAAATGCAAAAACAGTTCAATCAGTTCAACACATAACATTACACTAGCATTCAAAAGTATAATATTTTTGAAAGACGTCTCTTATGCTCATTGGTGTATATTGTGAAATTTTATCACAATTTAAAGGGGTCATGATCTGGATTTTTAAATTTGATTATATTGTTGTCCGAGGTCAACTTATGACATTCGCTTGGATTTTGCATTCAAAAACATCAAAATGAATCAGTAATAGGCTATTTTCTACCCAACTTTTGAGCCTAGCTGAAAAACGTTGGGTTTTTATAGGCGTCTCGCACTGAAGACTTAGATGTAAACACCCACTGCTGTGAGTGGATAACAGTTTTGCATATTATAATGAGTTTCGAATCACCCGTCGATGCACTTGGGGGAAATTGTTTTGAAAGTGTCCAATGTTGTAAAATGGCAACCGGAATGATTCGCCCATACATGTTTGACCCAGAGTCCGTGTGTTGCGCCATTCCTGTCAGATCCAATATAGACGGCCCGGCACCGTTCTTTACTCTTAATCGGTCTAAAAAAAACAGTCTTGTTTACAAAGCAGTCATCAGTGAATGTTGTAACCTCATCAACTGGAACGTAATTAAAAATAAAGTTTATCAATGCAGTCCTATTGGAATCTACAGGAAGCTTATGCAACGACTGTCTTCTTCCACAACCAGGCACTGCACAATATTTTGTATTGCTCGCTCGGTAGCTCAATCCGGTTTGTCATCACGAGGTAGGCATCTATGTTATTTAGCTATGCATGTAATGCGCGAATCGGTGGGTGGGGCTAAACCGGCCGTGTTAAAGTAGGCGTTGATATACTTCTGCAGGGGTGGTGTTTTATCCTCTTTGTCGTCATAGTTCCCCAATTTGAAAAAATGAGTTGTTTGCTGAGCCTGGTGTCAATAAAAGCTTTTATTGGACTAACAAGGACGTTTTCAGTTCTGAAACTTACAGGATATTCTTATAATATGATGACCTCTTAGATGTCCAAAGCTCAAAGAAAATTTAATTTCTCAGTTCATCACCCCTTCTGTTTTAACATTTTAGTCTCACATGATCCTTCAGAAATCATTTTAATATGCCGATATTCTTCTCTTTTTTCAATGTAGAAAATTGTGCTGCTTTTGTGCTGCGGAAACCATGATTTAAAAAAAATCTGAATTCTTTGATTAATCAGACTGATCTCATGAAGTAGCGTGTGTATGACACGCCAATTCGTATTTCCATTTTTGGCGTGCTATCAAGACGCATAATCGCTTTTCAGCGTGTTTATGAACGCCGTTGACTTAACGTTATATAAATATATGACTTACCTCAACCCCATCCCTAAACTTAACCGTCACTGGGGTTAATGGCATTTATGACTGGACATTCGACGGCGTGTACGGACACGCGGAATGACGCGAACGTTGATGGCGTAAACATACACGCATACACGCGGATAGCTCAAAATGCGTAGAGATAACACGCCACTTGACTCGAAAGTGGCGTGTATGTTTACGCAAAAGTCATGATGTCATGTTGGATTAATAGAAATGTGATTGGCTCATGCCCCTCCTTCAATGTAAGATTATTGTATGTACAGTAAACCATAAATCTGAATGTTTAAAAGAGTAATAGCACACTCGAAAAACAAGCAACAAAACAATACATGATTTTAAAGGTATTGTAATAATTGGTTAGAAGTGTGTTAAATCTCTAGCTCTAAGTAAGAGCAATTACAATAGTGCTGCTTGCCTTAAGTGCTGTAGTAAACACCACTAATTAGTGTTCACCACTCTATACAGTAGAGAGCTTTCCCCAGAGCAGACATTGCGTTTGATGAAACCTGGCTCATGTGTGAGTTGTGGCGGTGTACTTTATTGTGTTGGTATTTGTCTGGGTTGGCCTTTGTTGTGTTATGTGCAGTGGACATAGATCTCTAGTCTAGAGCCAGAAGTTCATGTATATTTGATGCTTTGCTGTTGTTAGTTATTTTAACCCTGCACACATGTACAGTATGTGCACATAGTCACAAATACACCTACTTGTATTAATAGTGTCATACGCTTACAGTCTCACATAGGCATGTCAATTCTCATTCATACACACAACACTGTGCACACTCTCGTTTGCGCACCTGAAGCTACATACACCTCTTATTAGAATTTTATCGGCCCTGTAAAAAAAAAATAATAATAAAAAAATACACCCTCTCTCCCTTTCCAAACGAACACTGCGTCTACATGCAATTACACACACACTTTCTCCGTCTGTCTTTCTTACACACACACACGTTTCTATATTTCTCGGGCTCTCCAACAAACACAAGAGCGCACGCACACACTCACACAAAACACAACACAAATCAATACCAATTTATAATTCAGGATTGCTGGAGTTTGGGTTTTAGGGCAGGCCAGCATCCAGCCTTCATAAATATTACAGTGTTATTGACTGGATCCGAATGAATTGGAGATTTTTTTTTCTTTCTCTCTCCCTCTCTCCTTGCCCCCTTTCTTGTTTCAGGGTGCCGAGCAATAAAGCTCGCTTTTATTTATTCCCTTTGAGTTGGAGATGAGAGGCCTAACTGGACAACAAATTTGATCCTAGGAATGAAATAAAGTGGCTAATGGTGGGCAGAAGTCCCCCCTCCAAATCTGTGGAGAGTAGTATAGCGTGTGCAGGGATCGGGATAAGTGGGGCGATTTGTCTGAGCCGCGTCCCCTCTGGTTGCCAGAACCGGGTGCACTTTCACACATGGATTTATGCCCTAAGTAAAAACACATTGTCTTCTCTAATACATTGATCGCTCGGACCGGAGCCAGGGGTGCAGTCCAGAACGGAACGAGTTTTTGATAACTTCAGTTTACCGTAATGTTTGATTTGTTAAAAAATTGTATATATAAAAAAAAAATTAAAATTCTTACATTTAAAAGGTAAAATTGAAACTGCCTCACATTTTTAAAGGGAATCAGTTACGTACACTTTTTTGTACACTTTAAATTGAATTATTGATGAAGAAATTTGAGTGGGAAGCCTTTAGAAATGTATAGAAATTGTGGAAATTGTTGTGACAAGGACCAAAGAAGTAATATCATTATGATTAAATAATTTTTACAGTAAAATTCCAGGCTTATTAGATGGGCCATGTTCAAAGCTGATGTGAAATAGTGTATATAACACCATATATGGCCTACATTTATGCTAATGAGATATATTTCCGGAAGAATTGTTTATTGTGAATTTTTCGTATAGTCTGCCAGATGAAATATACTGTATGGTATATTTGGCGTTAGGCACAAAAAAGGCTTTATATACATGTATCTGATCGATTTATTGTTATATATTTTACATTTATTCATTTAGCTGATGCTTTTATCCAAAGCTACTTACAATTGCTATATATGTCAGAGGTCGCACACCTGGAGCAACTAGGGGTTAAATGTCTTGCTCAGGGACACATTGGTGTCTCACAGTGGATTCGAACCTGGGTCTCTCACACCAAAGGCATGTGTCTTATCCACTGCGTGATAATAATTCTTACAATTTTAGGTACTACTAATTTAAATAATAATAATAATAATAATTAAGGACTCACTGAAGGGAAATTTGATGCAAGAATGAACTGTCTCCTGCAAGAATAGAGTGTCTCCTGCAGTTATTTTCAACAGTTGGGAGGTTCAGAGCTGTCAGACTTGTAGAGCGTGCGAGTGTGTTTGGGGAAGATGATGTCTCTAACCCTCTTCTGTTTGCGTTCCCTGGCATGTTGTATTCAGGCACAGTGTGAAGCTCTCAACTTGTCTAACACACACGGAAAGAACTGGTTGGTAAAGTCCGGTGCGCACACACACTCGCAAACACACACACACATGGTTCAGTTTTCCCTGACCTACCCCTCCTCCCACCTCCACCACACATCTCCTGGGGAGTCTCAGCCGATGAAAGAAAATCAATCATGTCATAAAACAGGGGAGAAAAAAAAGAAAAGAAAAACCTGTTTTTACCTCTGCAAGTAAGCCACCAGCAGCTATAAACTTATCTACGTGATAAAACCCCAGTACCACACCACACGCATGCACAAACTGTACAAATAAAATACACAATTTAAGTTAGTGCGACTTAATGTTCGCCACCCATTTTTCTGTAATATATATATTTCAATCAATGGAAACTGATGCATGGTAAAAAAAAAGTGGACATTAGATGATATGCAACCTTACATAGGCTAGCACGAGTCAAATAGGCTAGGCTAGCACGCTAGGCTAGCCTAGGCTAACCTGTACTAGGCTAGCACGAGTCAACGGTAACTGCTAGCCTGCCTTTAAAAACAGTGCTACTCACTCAACAGTAGAGTTGGGGTACTCGAACTCGGACTGGAGTCCGGACTCGAGTCCAATTTTGAATGAACTCGGACTTGTCACGCACTCGGATGAATTTGTACTCGGACTTGGCACGGACTCTGACATTTTAGACTCGGAAAAATGTCCGAGTCCAGTCGAGTCCGGGCACTGGAGGACACATTAAAAAGATATTAGCATGTAAAACAAAATAATAAAAATGTAAACATCACCATCAGATCAAAAATATACCCCTGGCTCTTAATGCATCGTGTTGCATTCTTGAGCATTACCTTGCAAATACCTTTTTCTCTTTGCTCCTCAATATATTTTTCACTGTGTGAGAACATGTGGAGTGAGAGCGGAATGGCTTGTGGGACGTAGCAACAGTAACTAAGAGGGGCAGGTCTTTGTAAAAAGTCAATTTCAAATCATTTAAATCTTTGTGGACTCGGCCGGACTCGAATATTACACTCTAAAAAATGCTGGGTTGTTTTAACCCAGTTTTGGGTAAAATATGGACAAACCCAGCCATTGGGTTTAAAATGTAATTTAAAAATGTAACCCAATGGCTGGGTTTGTCCATATTTTACCCAAAATTGGGTTAAAACAACCCAGCATTTTTTAGAGTGTAAAGACTCGGTCTCAAGTCCGACTCGGCCCTCTTTGGACTCGGACTCGATTGTTAAGGACTTGGACTCGACTCGGACACGACTAAGGTGGACTCGGACCCAACTCTACTCAACAGTACACATAAAGCAAATAAATTGTAACGGCAGACTATCGATGTAAATGTCTGTTGAGAGAATAATGTTAATCACACACCCCGAGTTGTTGCAAACCTGTATGGGTTTCTTTCTTCTGCTGAACACAAAGGAAGATATTATGAAGAACGACTGGAATTTTGGCACCATTTACTTCCCAAGTTTTTTTTTCCCTACTATGGAAGTCAATGGTGCCAAACAACTCTTTGGTTCCAATCGTTCTTCAAAATATCTTCCTTTGTGTTCAGCAGAAGAAAGAAACTCATACAGGTCTGCAACAACTTGAGGATTTTCATTTTTGGGTTGAGTATCCCTTTAAAGCTTTTTCAATTACACACAGA